>CM062817.1:700416554-701016554 GCA_031772625.1 Pinus tabuliformis | reverse complement strand
GATCCACATACATCAGAGCCGACTTGATCCAAGATTGCTACAGCTCTGTTATCTCTATCCTGAAAGGTGGATTTGACATATTTTTCCAATGTGCATCCCTTGCAGACATCATGCATGTCAAGGGTGCACTTCAAGAGACTAGTCATAATTTGTTGCATGATCTTCAAGGCCCCATGGTGTAAGTGTCCCATGTGCCTATGCTAGAGTTCTCAAACATCTCGACTCTACACTTTTCCTACCTTGCTACTTATTGTAGCGCAAGCTTCCACCTCAAGTTTTTATAGGTTCTTCACACGAAATCTAATATTTTTCACTTTCCCAGTATATACATGTCTAAGAAAGGATTTCCCCTTACTAAAAACAACATTATAGCCATGATCCTCCAATACATCTACAAATATCAAGTTCTTCTTCAACCCAGGTACATACATGACATATTTAAGATGAATATGGGAGATCGACTCCCTCTTAAAGGTTACGATACCAGTTCCTTTGTTATTGTATCATCTATCATCCCCAAGTTCAATGTGCATATGGAGATCCTTCTCCTCTAGGATACTAGAGACTTCTTTGGATCCTATCATATGGAACAAGGCACCTAAATCTAGATACCACACACTCCCCATCACAATGTTTGTCATGCATGCAATTATGGTGAAGTCTAATTCAAATTTTGAGGCAAATGCTTCACCTCTTGATCTTCCTGAAGGCTTGTTGTTAGACTTCATGTGTGAACACTTTGTTTTATAGTGCTCGAATTCATGGAAGTGAAAACATTTTATATTTCTCGAGTCCTTCTTCTTTCCATTGTTATGGATAGTCTTTGGTTTGCTTTGTGCATTATTTACCTTCCCAACCAAGGAAATATTATCTTCCTCCTCAGATTTGGATGTTACTCTGTCTTTAGTGTTGTTCCGAATTTCTTCCTACATTAGATCGGCCCAAAGTCTCTCCCAATTTGGAAATTTGTCCCTTCCATTTATAGAGTCTTGGTAGTCATGCCATGATTTTGGAAGGCCTAGGAGAGCTAGGCTCACAAGTTCTAAATAGGGCATATTTTCTCCAACTCCTCCAAGTTCATCTCGACACTAAGTCAACCTCGAGAGCTAATGTGAAATGGATTCTCCTTTTTGCAAGAAGATGTTTCTGAGCTTGTCCCTCAATGCCAATTTCCTCACATCACTACTATTTTTGAATACCTTAGTGAGGGTCTTCCTTGTAGAAAATGGAGTCTCCTTTCCATGTAAATTCAAGACTATATAGTCTCTCACAACCTCCAGGATGATCCTCCTGGATTTTGCGGTATCCTTCTTCCACTGGGCCAATTGTTGTGCATCCGATACTGTTCGATTTGGAATGTTAGTTTTGGTGTAATCTAACACACTATTATCATCAAGTAATGCTTCCATCATGTCCTTCCAAGCTATGAAATTCGAGGTTCCCTTAAGGGATACCCCAATCTCAATCTGTTGAAAGACATTTTCTCGCACGGAAGAAAATTGCTTCACTGAATTTGCAAATTGAAATCTCTAAAGGAGAGGCTCAGTAGACTAGTTTCTAGTGTGATTTTTTCTCTAATATCATGTAGAAATTAATAGAAATTTGTTACTTCTGATGTATTCGAATTGAAAACAAGAGTTTACAAATTTCCTCAACAATTATGTGGAATGGAATTCATAATTTAGAAACAGATGCAACCATTATAACACCACAAGAACACAATGATTTACAGGGTAACCCAACTGGGAAAACCCCTTCACTGCTTTTCATTAATCAGATCAAAATGACAAACTATTACAATGTCTTACTTTGAATCTACAGCACACCCTACACTATAAACATGTCCTCCTGCTGATTTTTATAGAAATTTGATAGAAATTGCAGCAGCTCAAGAAATTAAACTGAAATCAGGAGACACAAATTCTAATATACTAATCTGTGGAATGAAAATCACAATTTAGAACAACATGCATAGACACACAACGAGCTAAACCAAAAGCACACAGTGATTTCTAGGGGATCCCAACTAGGAAAAACCCCTCTGTTGCTTTTCTTTAATTTATATGAAAAGAGAAACAATTACAATGACTTGCTTCGAATTTGAAGCACACCCTACACTGCAAATAATATTCTCTTGCTTCTTGACTTTCTCTTGCCAACACTTAGCTAATTCAAGCGTAAGCCAGCCTCCTATTTCCTTGCATAAATCTGAGCTAATTCAAGCTCCTAAATAATTGAGAGGTCACTATTTCCTTGTGCGTTTCCCAAGGAGTGATCAATTGCTTGCATGCAAAATTCTGTACACTCCACTTGTATACAAATAATTTTACATTAGCCTTAAAACCTCCATTCCAACTGAGGAATTTGAATTCCATGCATGTATGGGATATTTTGGGTTGATTGATCAATTAATTGAAATATCTATGAGTTAGACTATTGTCTCACTACTCAACTGACCTTCAAATGACTCTATTAATTGTTAGAGGTCCGTTAACTGAGTACAACTAAAATAACTGAATTAGATTGCTAAAAAATAGCAATCAACACATGCATGACAGAACTCCAAGCCCACTAACTCAAACTTATTAAGCTAACTAAGTGACAATATCCATATCACACTATTTAACTACCTCCAAGTTGTCCTGTTGATGTGGAAATTTGATTTACTCAATTTGACTAAGGCTAAAGTCGAATTGAGCCTTTCTTACTACATTTTTTAACACTCCCTCATAGCAAGAAGGGATTTTTCACCACCCCTATCCTGTACCAGTGGAATGTAATGTAGAACTACCTCTCACTGTTGCTTCTACTAATACAACAAATGCAACTGAGAAGCATCCAAAAACATTGAATCAATTGTGTCTCTAAGCTACAACTGTCTCTGTGCATTTGACTAGTACTAATTCCTGCATTGTCTACTGGGAAATTTGCATTGTTGTTGATTTTGCACCATGCCTCCTACACTGCTGTCAATACTTCTCTATGATCCTCAACATCTCATTGAAACTAGTTTGCAACTGTCACTCAAGATTCGACTACTTCAAATGACACTAATCCTCTACTACTGAATATTGTGGGCCCTCGTAGCAAGGGTGTAACAACCTCTTCCCACATCTACCCAAGCAACCGACTAGTTTGGGTAAACATGGAATGAGAGGCCACTATCATATGATTCGACCTCCTAAGGTACGTTAAGGAAGAGGAACCGTCAGAAACACACCATACAAATATCCAATATTAGAATTAGGATGCTAAGGAACCAACCCAACTTTATGCCAAATAACCACTGGTTCCCATTGGCTTTTTGGGCCACTTGACCCCTGGACGCTCCAATGTTATAGGCCTACCAAAATCCATGAGGCTTTGGATGCTCTCATCATAAGACATGCCAACATCCAGTGACTAATGTACTCATTGTTATGCCAGCATCCCCGAGATTTGAGCCACTTTTTCAGGCCCAGAGCCCAGATCACTACCCAGAGTTGAATGACACCTTCAGAACAATAAGATAATAGAGAAATGACTGTATAAATGCAATTACTTGAATAATACCTTGTTTGGACCGCTACTAGCCATGACAAGAATTTTGTCAAACATATCATGAATATGTAATCTACAGGTATAAATAACATATCTAACTATAAGGGTCTCATACTTAGTTGAGAATCGCTAAGAGACATTGATGCCTCAACACATTAGATGCCATTTCATCCATTAGGTCATAGATACGTTGTTCATTCATTTATAAGTAAAAACACGATGAGAGCCATACATAGCTATTATCATAAAACACATACATAACCAACATAATAGCAACAAAAATACCAATGAAATCACAGCCATATGATCCACATATAAACTAGTATAATACTCATAGAAATACAAGGAGAAATAACCTCATATTGATGATGCAAAATCCAAACCTAGGATGGGACTTCCACGTTCCACCCAACCATAGAATGGCTGAGCCAAATCTCTCTTCAACCATTCACCCCCGTGCCATATTCCAAGCATGAATGTGGGATCTCATGGAACACCTCAATCAAAAACCATCCAGGGCTTCCAGAGCCCATCCACCTCAACCCATCAAATAGTGATTCCACCTCACAGTCAGACATCACAAAACCATCATCATATTGGTCTCTATCCAAGCCTTCTAGGGCTCCAGAGAATTTGTTCCAACCAAGGCTCTAGGACTAGTAACTAAACCCACATCTGCCATTGGGCTCTAGAGCATTTTTCCAACCAAGGCTATAGGACTAGTAACTCAACCCAAGTATTTTACAGGGCTCGAGAGCGTTTTTCCAACCCACAATATCCATGGCTATCCAGGAAATGGAAAGGCTAGGAAAATCCACTATCAATCCAAGCAATCCTCCATGTCAATGACATATAATAACCAAGAACCATATGCATGTGCCATGCGTGCCAAATATAGTGAGGAAAACATACATGCAACTCGATACCTTAAGTAAAACCCACTGTAGCTGCTGATCCCAATGTCCTCTCACACTTTTCTGCTCTTACTTTTCCTTCTTGCTCGAAAACTCCAAATATGCCACACTCTCCAAGAGTGATCCAAGAAAAATCTAAGTATCCAAGAGTGTGAGAGAGAGATAGAATAGAGAGAGAGCTCCAAAATTGTACTAACGAAGCTTTCCCACTGATCCTCAAAAGCCTTTTTATTAATGAGGCCTTTATTTTCTTCATTTTTCATTATTTTCCTTCAATTTCCTCCTCACTTGAAACATGTGACCTTTCACCTTCCTTTTCTACTAATTTCCTTTATTTTCATAAATAAAATGCCAATAAATGCCTCATTACTTTCCGAAGCCTTTTCCATTACCTTTGCTAGTTTTCTTAGCCATAATAAACCGAATGAACACCCACTAGGATGTTTTTCCCACCATTCATATTGGAATACATGTCCCATCACCATGGACTTATATATTTTTACATGGATTTTTAACCAGGTGTTACACAGAATTTTCATCTATGAATAAACACATTTTCCTTAAGTGGGTGACTACACCTAGAACAACAGAAAGAAATTAGTTTAACCTTTTCTTATAAAAGATAGATGAGATGGAGGAACTTACTTGTTACCTTTCGCTTCCTAAATCTATTTTGAATCGCTCTCGTCTCTTCCACTGGAACTATATCCGCTCAAAAGGTACCCGCATCAAGAGAAACAGAAACAAGAAATGATCAAAGCATACATGAACTATCAACTATAAAACAATGGAATTGAAAACATTGAAACACATAATGATCATAGATATGAACAATCATATGAGAAAAGGAATAAGCTCTTTATTAATCTATAAGAAAGAATATCACCCAATATAGTTCGATTATGTGCCACTCCTCCAGCTTCAATTCAGCCCTCGCCACATCAAAAGTTCAACACTCCAGTAGCATAACATTGCTTAACGTAAACTCAATCCTCAAACCAACAGAATTTCCTTACAAACTTCAGATTCTAGCCCCCTTGATCACTATGATGAGTGCTCAATTTATAGGAAAATGGAGGCGGTTTTGTCATAAATGAGGGTATTGAATGGTTTTCCAATCTTGGAGTTAGTTTCCATGGAGTAAGGGATGAGAGGATAGGAGGCTAATGGATCCTTAGTCTATCCAATTTGAGCTCATAGGAGGGGATAAGAGATGGGAACCTTCTAGAGTCATCTAGAATGAAGGAATATTCCTAGAACTCTATGAAAATTTCGCTCAATCTCACCCAGCGCAGGCTAAAGAGGGCCTAAGTGCATTATATTGCAGGCCACAATGGGCCTCCCTACTCTGCAGTGCACTGTCTCAAGGCATAGGTTGTGTTGGTATTCCAAGGAGGCTTTTTCAAGAGGTCTTCAGGCCATGAAACTTTCATAGAAGGAGGCATTCAATGAGTTGACTTCACTAGGGCATGTAACAACTGAATTAGGGTTTGATGAGCCATAAAAGCACTGATCTGAATGTTGGAAGTGATGTACCCAAATAGACCTGTAACAATTTCCCCCTAAAGCATGAAGTTGAAAATGATAATGTCGAGTGATATGCTTTACGATGTGATGGAGAGGAACTTAAGCAGACGGTGACCTGCATCGATTACAATAAATTACGTCATGATATTTGATTTTCATGAATTGCTGAGGAAAGGCATACCCATACTCAGCATATAAAATTTTCACTACATGTACATAGATAGTCACCTACAGATATAGACCCATGATGGGATGAAGATCAGTGTAAAGCCATCATACAGATGATTTAGTACTCTCCTGAAATCATAGCATGGATGGATGAAACTAGATCTGGGGTCTTCTATCTCATTCAATCATTCACTCAAGTACAAGTCTAACCATGCAAATATGTGATCTAAAGTCGAACATTAGAAGACACCGTCTGATTACCAGCCAATGATGTAAGTTGTTAACAGATGCGAGAGAGATCAACGGTAATGATAATGATTCTCAAGGTACTATAATACATTCTACATGGTGTGAATGGATGTTTTGATGCTAAACACCATAAAAAGTCTTTTGGTCTAAGTCTAGTGATGTCAACCTATTGCCGGAAGTGAGAAACTTGCCATTGATGCATGCAAGCCCTAAGGTACTGAAAGGGTGTTTCTAAGTAAACTTCTTGGATAATGTGCTGATGTCGATAAGAAGTGACTCATTGCTGGAAGACCTTGATGTATCACACATAAATGACACGAAACAAGTATAATGATTTTGGAGATGGAATGTGACTGATGACACAAAGTTCAGGAATGGCAGTCACGAAATTGAAGGTTTATGAGTATTGCAAAGGATGAAGTTTTACTGAGTGACTTCTCTTGAACATGTCGGCAACACTAAATGAATTGGAAACATTGACCCAAAACCAAAGTGATGGATGGTGTGACAGACCATAGGTATGATAACCATCAAGCAGATAACCCAATGCAAATTGTCACAAAGATGAAGTGAAAGTTTCATGTTCAAGAGAGACTTGCTACCATAAAGTGATTTATCCCTTTTCCCATGTTTCCCAATCATTTCTGACCATTACCTCTTTATTTTTTAACAATCTTGAGGAGCATAACATATTCTTGTTGTATAATTCCACCCTTCGGGTGAATCCATCGCTATGTGATGTTTTAATGAGCCTAGCGAAGGTGAAACTCGGTCTTGTCATGATGGACAAGTTTGTCGCTATTTGATGTTTTAACGAGTTTAACGACAATGAGAACTTGATTCTTTTCATGTTTAGAGAGTTTGAAAAGGGACAAAAAGAAACTCCACAAGTTCTTTTTTGTAAGTTTGTCTCTCAATTTCCGAAAAGCATAAAATAATACAAGAGAGAACCTATTGACCATGTTTGATCAACGTATTCCTTTTTCGTAAATAATCTATCTCAGTTCAGAAAAGGGTTAAACTTATACTGAGTAGATGTCGTTTCCAATCCGTTAACAAGCTGAAAAGGACAAGTGCTCGACAATCTTTTCATATTTCGAGAGTCTGAAAGGAGCTTAAAGAGGACTCCAGGGGGGTTCCTTTTTTGATGTTTAACAGAGACCGAAAAAGAGATAAAAGCATGCTTTGTGGTCAAAGTACAATTCATGATCGTGCATGTCAAATTCATTGTATCAGTTGTAAATCTATTCAAAGAAACACCAAATGGATTAAAAATACATGTTTCATTGGTAAAAATGTGTAAAAAACTATAGTTTATTCATTAAATGACAAGAAATAACCATAAAACAAGAATTTACCAAGTCATTTTCACCATTTGATATTCACCATTTAGTTTTGTGCTCTAAACCAATTTTTTACCTTGAACTTCAGCAATTGATTGCGAGAGATTCTACGGATAATTCGTCGCGCTATCAGGAATAGGTAGGAGATCTACCTTTTCTCTTCCCTTTAAATTCATTCTTTTACAGTTTTAAGCAGTTTTTTTAGGTTTTTGGGATCCCTAGGGTAAATATACTTCGCGTTGGGGTCAGCGTAGCCTATCTGTTATAGCTCCAAATCTCACTCTTATGGTTTGTGATGCTGCACTTATGGCCTAGGGCAACCCCTCCTTCCAGACCTGGTCCAAAAATTTAAAAAACAGTGTTTTATTCCCTGTACGCGACTTTGCCCTGTGTTAAACGCGTGTACACGCGGGTCTGTCATACCCAACCCGCGTGTATCTATTAAAACACTTAAAAAAATATAATTTCCTCTTTTTCGGGCGGTGATCGCGGGTTTACCTGCTGGATCACCTGTTAGTGCCCGTGGCCCAACTGTTCCCAACCAACTCCTAACTAAAAAACTACTTTGGAGAGGGTATAAAAAGACATCAAAGGGAAGGCCAAAGAGAGGGAGAAAGGAGAGCAAGATTATTATGCTGAGATTTTTCCCTTAGACCAGGTCTGAAGTCCTTGGTGCATCCTGCACTTCCCCCATTTTGCATAGGAAACCCTTGTTTCCATGTGTATTGGTGATCATTCATCCTTGACACCATCATTGAGTAAGACTTGGAAGGAGCTCTTGTTGAAGGCTGGAGGCTGGAACGAATCCGGGAGGAAGCTTGCTTGGAGCCTGCTGAAGGTGTTCAGGTGATATCTTTCCGATATATGTACTTTATTTGCCTTTATATATAAAGAAACACGTCTTTGTTCCCGAATAATCTTTCTTTATGCTTATGAGATTCTTGTGTTGAATTCTTATGAAAGTAGTTACTTAAAGATTATATATAACTAACTTTATAGCATAAAGATGATTTATACATAAACTTCTATACATGTACTGTTGTGTTCTTTGATTTGTTTGTCTTGCAGGTCAGAGAAAGAAGAAGGGAACTCCAAGAAGGGTTTGCACCCTAACGGTCTTCTCGGACGTAGGACCTTAGGTATGTACCCTAAACATTAGAATTTGCTTAAAAGTAAAAAAGATGGCTGTGTGTGTGTGTTTCTTTGTATAAGCAATTTTCAGTCTGGTAGAGTCTCAGCCCAAAGGACTCTAGGGGTACTTTCCCTTCAACCAGAATTGGCGACTCCGCTGGGGACAACATTCTTGTTGTTCCTAGTTTGGGTAGTCCTCAAGCCAATCAAGGCTCAGTCCCTCTGTTTGTTGGTTCTGACTGTTTGATATTTTCTTGAACTCCAAGCTTTTCCAGTTTTTCAGTTTGTGTTTTTTATTTTTCTTGAAACACTTCATATACGCACTTTTTCTGGATTACAGAAGCGTATATACGCAAGTTGCACTAAGTAAACCCGCGTATACGCAGGTTTCCTTAGTTACAGTCGCGTGTACACGCATTCTGCAAATAATTGCAGGCGCGTATATCACATAATTTTCAAGATTTATAATTTTTCTTTTGCTGAATGTCTGTCTGGTGGTTTGGGTCAGTTTAAAGCAGTCAAGTCCCAGTGACAGTTCTCTGTTTAACAGGGGGCATCTTGTTTCGAACTCTCTCTAGGAGTGCTAGTCTTGTTTTTCGTTGATTGCAAGCGTCATTGATTTTTGACACACAAGGTTTCTGTTTAAGAATCTTGATTGCTCTGTTTCGGCAGAGTGGGAAGATTGTCTTCAATCTTTGTGTCCATTTTGTTTTCATGACATTTGTGTTTGCTTAACGAAATCATTTTTATGACCATTTGCTCCTTCGTTTCGGGAAATTTGTTTGTTGCCATTTTTCTTGAAACTTGTCTTTTGATATTTTGGACTTTCATTGCTGCTTTTGATTGTCAAAAGCGTTTTCGAACACATTTTATTTTTGTTGAGTTCTCATCATTTGAAAGGTGTCAATTCACAAAAGTGTTTGGTGCCTTGTTTATCAATCATTAGTGTCAGTATTTTTGAGAGCTTTCCTTTGAAAAAGACTTTTTGGTTTGATTGAAAGAAAATCTTTTGAAAGTTTTTGAGTTTCGCTTTCTTAAACTTGCTTCTCATTTGATTTCCTGTTTTGCGAAGTGAAAGTGCTTTGTTTTTTATCTTAAACTTGTTTTTATTGTTTGGACGAAATGATTAGTAACAAATCATCTTCTATCTAAGCATTTTAGTGGCACGACAAAATTTGGTAAAGCAGCAACTTTCCTTCTTTGTTTGCAGAGTAGTCTTAAAATCTTGCATTCACATATAGTTCTTGCATTAGCATAGCTTTGCATCCTCTTTTAGGCATGCATAGTTTTGTTAGCTTTTGTGAGTGTGGATTTTGAAAAGAAAGCAAAAAACTTTGTTTAATTTGAAGTACATCTGAACCTCATAGAAATTGCTCTTCATCGAAACGAAAAAGTGCATGTGCATGTAGTTAGGATAGTTTCTTTTTGCGTCCTAAAACACCACAAGTTTCACCTCCATTACCTTTGACTTAAAGAACAGCCTAATAAAATCAAGCGCTTAATTAAAATCCACTAGAACTTTTTGTTTTAGTTATTACACCAACAAGTTTAGGATTTTAGGGCCTTGGATTAGGCGAGTGGAGAGTTAACTCTCCAAGACCACACAAAACGTCAAACATAAGAGTCTGATTAAAGAGAGTAAATCCAATAGCGTTAGGAAGACCAGGAAAGCTCCGGATCTGGGAGTTAAGCACGAGGGTCTGTGAAGACAGGGAAGAGAGATACCCCCTCTCCTACTTGTCCGAACTTACCTCACGACTGTTCCGCCTGGCTTCTGCGACGAGTTGGTACCCATAGTTGCCTCTCCTAGGGATCTGCATAGGTGGCTGCGGAGGGGAATCCCGTGGCACCTGAGGTCGACGTTGTATCACTCTCGACAGTACTTCTGGAGGGCACCCTTGCGAAGCTTGGGGGCTTGCACCGGCGCAGGCTGTTGTTAGGAGGTCAACGTAACTTCCTCTGTTACCTTCGCTGATAGGACTGGGCCGTCATTATCCCAGACTATCTTCGGAAGGCCCCTGACTCTACTTTCTTGTATTTTGGTGTCCGGTCCTCACCACCCGGAGCGGAAATACTTGGAAGTTGTTTGACTGGCTGTTTCTTTAGGGACTTTATAGTGAGTGCTCTTTGCCCCTTGTATATAGTTGGCTTTAGGTATTTTTGTCTAGTCACGTTTGGACTTTGTGTTCTGAGTGACTGGCTTGCCGCTCTACCGATCTTGAAAGGCTTTTGGTTGTTCTTTCAGAAGTTGTGGAGTTGCCTCCTCAAGGGCAAAGGTTTTGATTGCTTATCCATATCCTTTGAAGAGTTATCTCTATATTCCCGCAAGGGAAAGGGTCTTTGGATTACTTAGATATGGCTAATATTCCTGTGGAAACCAACCAAGGTACCCTTCCAAAAGGAGATCCTTGTGCTTTTCCTTTCTTTGGAAACGTTGGTACTCCCTTGATGGCCACTTTGAATATTCCTGGGTTGAATGTTGGACTACCCGTTTGGTTGTGGTCCACTCCGAATATTCCGAATGCTCTTGAAGCTTCTCAGTTGAATGCTTTATTTCAGGGGCATCACATGGGTGCTAATTGTTCATCTTCTTTCAAGGAGAAATCTGCGATTCCTTCTTCTCCCCCTTCATGTAACAAGAAATCTAAAAAGAGGAGAAAAAGGAAGTCAAAGAAGAAGAATAATTTTAGCACTTCATCTTCAACCTCTGCGAGTCATGTTGGAGATGGGTCTTCAGCCGCTGCTAGTCATGCTGGGGGCACAAGTCTAGTCACTGCAAGTCACATTAGCACTTCATCTTCAACCTCTGCGAGTCATGTTGGAGATGGGTCTTCAGCCGCTGCTAGTCATGCTGGGGGCACAAGTCTAGTCACTGCAAGTCACATTAGCACTTCATCTTCAACCTCTGCGAGTCATGTTGGAGATGAGTCTTCAGCCGCTGCAAGTCATGCTGGGGACATGAGTCTAGTCAATGCGAGTCATACTAGCAAAGAGTTACCGACCTCTGCAAGTCATGTTCAGGGCTTTCCGCAAACCACTGCTAGTCATGTTGGCGGAATGGAGGTTGATAAGAAACCTGGATGTAGAAGTTTTAAACCTAAGTTCCCTTGTAAGATATGCAAGGGAGACCATCTTACTCATTTATGCCCTGGTATTCCAGAGGTTCAAAGGATATGGTCCGAGTCTGAAAGTACTTCTGCTCCTAGATCTGATTTGGTTTCTCATCAATCCCATCAACCATTGGTTGATAATGTGGTAAAGCCAGTGCAATCGCTGGCCGATTACACTCCTCTTTTGGGGGGTGAAGTGCCTAACAAAAGAGTCTGTTTGATCTCTAGTACAGAGTCTTCTAGTATAGGGGGCATTCCGGTTTCTTTGAATGTTCCCCCTCCAAGCTCTAAGAGTGTTTCCTTTGAATGGGATAGTCTTGTTGAGCCTCGTCTTCCTTCCGCTGCACCTTTCCAAATAAAGGTCAGGGTTAATTCCACAAATGTCTATCGATGTATGGTGGATGAAGGATCCTCTACAAGTATTATATCCTATTTGACTTGGAAAGCTTTGGGTTCCCCAAAGTTGTTGACAGCTCAGAGTCAGTTGTTAGCCTATGATAGAAGGCCTGGTGAATCTATGGGTGTTCTTCCTCAATTGCCTATCACTTTAGGTGGGAAGACTGTCTTAATCGATATGATGGTGGTTGATAGCCCTTTAGACTTTAATATGCTACTTGGGCGTGATTATGTCTATGCTATGAATGCTGTGGTGTCTTCACTCTTTCGAGTAATGTGCTTTCCTCATAACGGGAATATTGTCACTATTGATCAGCTTGCATCTGATAATCACCACCCTAATTCGACTTTATTGCAGAATGCCCCTTGGTTTGTTCCAAGTGTTCAAGTAGACTCTACCCCGCCACGGGTCAATTATGTGGCATTGAGTCCTCAATGTTCAATCGCTTCTGAGAAGGATCCTTTGACTTATTATTCTCCTTCTTGGGACTTGGTCCCGGAAGTTGACCGAGAGATTCTTCCTATAGGGACATGGGACCCTTTAATTCCCTCTTTTGATCCTTGTAGTTCTCATGATTTCTCAGATCTTGCTTTGCCTTCACAGGAGGAACTCTTTGAAGCCATGAGTTATGACTACCAAAGGAGCCCTTGGCCTGAGCCCTGCAAGGGGTTTGTTCAGTAGAACTATTATACGTAAGCCGCATGGTTGCGTGGTTCCCTGTACCATATTGTATATATGAGGTACGCATTTTCAAGTTTTGTATCTTATAACACAAAGATTTTATATGGAGTTTATATGTGGGATGTATTAACTTCGTGTCTAGTGTTCCTATTTATGTTTACAGAACTTGGAAGATTTCTCCTTTGGAAGTTTATGGTTGGTCCGTTCTGACAGGTATTGGTTCTCGAAACTGGCATATAGGTTAGGTTCTTCCGCCTGCATTGTCCACTTATCAGTTTCCTTTCCCATTTGGCCTTAGGATCGACCCCACCAAGTTATGGTGCGGAACCTTCTCATTGCTTAGAAGTGTCATGACTTGTGTGGTAGAGCCTACCTTATCATGGGTGCCCTAGTTAGTACCTTGTTGTCACTTGGCACTCATGCTGATTTTTCATCCATAGGCTCGGGAGTCCTCTGTAGTCCCGCCATGACTTATGCGTTGAAGACTCATTCCTCTTTGCTTCTGCGCTTCGTTCTGGCCTTATACCCTAGAGGCTCCTATGTGTGTTGAGTTGTACTTCTGCATTGCATGTTGACCATTTGCACCTTTTGGCCTAGAGCCGGCTTCACTTGGACTTGTGTTTAAGCCAACTTTTGACCATGACGTCTGCAAAAATCAACCTTGCATACCCTTGACCTCTGCAGCTTGACATACCCAGATCCGTGGAAGGGACATACCTCTGAGTGTCACTGACCAGTTTTTCACCTCCCTGCATTGAGCATAGGAACGTTCCTTTCCCAGGAACTAGAGCATCTGTTTCACCGACACTCGTTCTTTCCACTGTACCATAGCATTCTTTTATTCTTTTTCCGGCTTATCAGAAAAAGACAAAAAAATTAAATATTCCAAAAAGAGCGGGAACAGGGACATTATTTCCATTTATTGTTGGCAGCTAGAGTCAGTCATGTCGCCCTTGAACAAAGCACTCAAAACAAAGTCTCCTCCGTATGGGTGGGATTTAGTTTGACTTAGGTAAGCCATAACCTTGTTATCGAGTCAGTTCTCCCCCGATTGGTTATCTCTTCCAATCATATGGAGGGTTCGTTCGTGCCTCCTGCATGACGAACTTATACAGATTCATTATATGCTGCCACATAGTCACATTGAGTCGTGCTTTTGTTCAAGGGAAGTTAGCCTGAGTCGGCCTTTCTGCGGTGTCTCTTGACTCATTTTTCAGTCGGCCATCCCTGGTTGTCAGTGTCATGTCTATCATCACATCAGTTATATTGGTCCTTCACTCGTGCCGGTTTGAGAAGGTCCCCATTGACTTCTTGCTGGCGGGTCTTGTCCTTATCGACGACGACACATTGCTCTGAGGGCAGACCTAGAGACCGCACCCTGGCCCTATTTTCATTATTGATAGGTCACCTTGTGCTCAGCATCGATCAGTATCATGGGTCTTTGACTGAGTGGTTTCCCTTGTGTTCGACATCAGCATACATTATCACACATTGGGATTCGTGCAGTACCTTGGTTTCCATTTGACCCTATTGGTGGATACCTCGCCTCTGTGTCGGCTTTCATTATTGGTTGGTTCAGAGGGTTTCTGCCGTGCGCTAGCCACATCTTGTGTACGCCGGAAACGTACCTTCGGTTGGGTTACTACATCTTTTTCGTCCGATTCCTTCCACATTATTGGCCTACGGGTTACACTCACGCTAGATTGATGGGGGATGCCTTAATGCCTTCCTTCTAGCGGATCTTTCCCTATCGACTCCGACTCATTGCTCTGGGGCAAAGATCTAGAGTCCATTTGGCAGTACCTTGGGGTTTGCAGTCATTAGTGGCAGATTCCTCGCTATCGACAGTGGGAAACCATCATTGTCTCCTGATTGATAGATTCTTACAGGTGTTCGACTTCAGCTCATCTATTCACACTTGTTAGATTGTACTGGGTACCTTGACGCTCATTATCATTATCGGTGAGTAGTCTCGCGTTTGTTAACGGTATACATCAATGACCGGTAATCAAACGATTTCTCACATGGTCGACTTCAGATCATTTATTCCCATGGTGTAGAAATGTACCACGGCGGTCGGTGAAGACCTCAGGTTGTATCAGCATTCATTGGTTCACTTGACAGTTGCTCCTGTTGCTGCTAGTTGATACCATTCCACCTTATATGTTGCAGTCAGTCATGGCGACATTCTATATGCTGGCACCTGAGTTTGCAGTGTAGTACCATCCTATTCCATCATGTTCAGTTGGTACCTTATGGGATCAGTCTTTGATTTCAGTGATCCGTTGCATCTTTTCAGCATCATTGACAGTTTTATATGTGATACTCAGACATGTACTTACTCATTATGATCAGATGATCCATTATGTATTTTTACAGTCATTTATACTTGTATACTTAGTGGATCCGCTTGTACTTGATATGCGGACATGCTTTACTTTTCCTGAGCATGGGTATGCCCGCCTCAGACAGTGTTTCTTTCTGATCTCCTTTCGGTGGCTTGGCAGGCTGAATTCTGGTGAAGTCCTCCTCGGTTTTTCGGCAGAGTTCCTTTCCTTGTACTTACTTAATGTATTTCGGCCATCATGTTCCCCTTCTGACCTCATACATTAGGGGGCATCTGTTATAGCTCCAAATCTCACTCTTATGGTTTGTGATGCTGCACTTATGGCCTAGGGCAACCCCTCCTTCCAGACCTGGTCCAAAAATTTAAAAAACAGTGTTTTATTCCATGTACGCGACTTTGCCCTGTGTTAAACGCGTGTACACGCGGGTCTGTCATACCCAACCCGCGTGTATCTATTAAAACACTTAAAAAAATATAATTTCCTCTTTTTCGGGCGGTGATCGCGGGTTTACCTGCTGGATCACCTGTTAGTGCCCGTGGCCCAACTGTTCCCAACCAACTCCTAACTAAAAAACTACTTTGGAGAGGGTATAAAAAGACATCAAAGGGAAGGCCAAAGAGAGGGAGAAAGGAGAGAAAGATTATTATGCTGAGATTTTTCCCTTAGACCAGGTCTGAAGTCCTTGGTGCATCCTGCACTTCCCCCATTTTGCATAGGAAACCCTTGTTTCCATGTGTATTGGTGATCATTCATCCTTGACACCATCATTGAGTAAGACTTGGAAGGAGCTCTTGTTGAAGGCTGGAGGCTGGAACGAATCCGGGAGGAAGCTTGCTTGGAGCCTGCTGAAGGTGTTCAGGTGATATCTTTCCGATATATGTACTTTATTTGCCTTTATATATAAAGAAACACGTCTTTGTTCCCGAATAATCTTTCTTTATGCTTATGAGATTCTTGTGTTGAATTCTTATGAAAGTAGTTACTTAAAGATTATTTATAACTAACTTTATAGCATAAAGATGATTTATACATAAACTTCTATACATGTACTGTTGTGTTCTTTGATTTGTTTGTCTTGCAGGTCAGAGAAAGAAGAAGGGAACTCCAAGAAGGGTTTGCACCCTAACGGTCTTCTCGGACGTAGGACCTTAGGTATGTACCCTAAACATTAGAATTTGCTTAAAAGTAAAAAAGATGGCTGTGTGTGTGTGTTTCTTTGTATAAGCAATTTTCAGTCTGATAGAGTCTCAGCCCAAAGGACTCTAGGGGTACTTTCCCTTCAACCACTATCACATTGAAAATTGAGCTGCAGCACACCCAAACAGAAGGGTACCTCCTCTGCAGTGCATTGTCTCTAAGCCTAGGCTATGCTGGGCGCATTTAATGAATTTGTTTCTCCTGTTTTACCCAAAAATCCTTCAATGTTTTGCATGAAATGGATCCTAACTAAGCTTATGGTTTGATTGTATCAGAATGACAATTACATGGTGGGAAAGAAAGCATGAAGAATAGAATATGGTTGCCCTTAATGATCTAGGTATAGTTGAGGTCCTCAAAGACTGTGGGTTGCTCAAATATTTCTGGTTGTTTGGGATGAGGAAACAACTAGAACTATTGTTGTTCCTAGTTCATTCGTGGGATCCAACGGATTAGGCTTTTCACATTGGAGGCAAAGTGCTTCCTATATTGATCAATGATGTTTACTTCCTTACAGGATTATCAAGACGAGCATGGTAAATTTTAGGGGCGAATTTTAGTCCAAGGGCGAAATTTAAGGGGTTTTTCATTTTAGAGGGGCGCAATTTTTATAAAACACCCATTTCATATATTTAGCCCATTTTTTTTTTTTTTTTTTTTTTTTTCATTTTAGCCCAAAAAAGGGGCAGATAAACTATGAAAAGACTCATTTGACCCGATTTTCCTGGTCTGGGAGGTTATATTCCACTACAATCGCCCCAATTTTCTTCTTTTTAATGTTAAATTCGTTTGCAATTGCCCATTTTCTGGTTTTGGAGGTGGTTTGGGAGGTTGTATGTGGTCCCAATAAATAAAAATATAAATAAAGTGGAGGTATGGTAGATAAGTAAAACCTCTTTTTATACTTACTCAAAGGTATGGTAAATAAATAAAACCTCTTTTTATATTTAGTCCATAACCCTCTTTCTATTTAAGAAGGCTAAAAAAAAGAGGTTTTATTTACAAAAACATATTTATAAAAGAGGTATGGTAAATTAATAAAAATATAAATAAACTAGAGGTATGGTGAATAAATAAAACATTTTTTTTATATTACTCCATAAGTCACCTTATATTTATGAACACGCAAAGGTGTAAATAAATAAAAATAAAAATAAAGTGGAGGTATGGTAAATAAATAAAACATTTTTTTATACTTACTCCAAAAATATGGTAAATATATAAAAATATAAATAAACTAGGGGTATGGTAAATAAATAAAACCTCTTTTTATATTTATTCCATAACCCTCTTTCTATTTAATAAGGCTAAAAAAAGAGGTTTTATTTAAGTGAATCCTATGGGCCAAATACCATATTTATAAAAGAGGTATGGTAAATTAATAAAAATATAAATAAAATAGAGGTATGGTAAATAAATAAAATATTTTTTTATATTTACTATGAACACTCAAAAAATGTGTTATATTTAGGTAATGCCTATGGGCCAAATACCATGGGACAGATTATTATTAATACCATATAAGAACACATTATTAACCCTAATATTAGTATTAATAAAAATAAATATTCCACATGGTATTGACCCATGGTATTCACATGGAATGTAGCCTATTTAAAGGGGCGAATTAAACTAGCATAGATCCATCTTTACTCTGGATCTACTAAGCAGAGGGATCAAATATCATGATATGCAAACTAGCATAGAGTGAAAAAATATTTGATCCCTCTTCGGGCTTGGTAGATCAAGAGTAAAAATGGATCTTGTAATTTAATGTCGCTTAAACATTTTAACTTGGTTAAAATAAAAAAAATAAAAAATAAAAATCAATTATTAATTTTATTAATTTTTATAAATTACTAATAGTAGTTTTTAAGCTCCAGGTTTATGATAACCCATAGGATTGACCCATGGTAATACCATGGTATTCATGTGAGCATAGACTATTTAAATGGGAAATTCTATCAGCTTAAATCCATCTTAATTCTGTGTCTACCAAGTTCTAAGAGGGATAAATAGATTTCATCCCTCTAAGAGTGGTATATGTGGAGTTAAGATGGATATAGATTGGTTTTTATGATAATGAAGATATTAAATAGACTTCGGAAATTATATTTTAAAAAACATCTTAAGGTGAATGGTTAAAGCTACATTTAGTCACTTCACAAAATTTAGTAAAAAATACCAATATCTCCATTAATATTGGTTTTTTTGATAAAACAAAAAAAATTCAAAACGCTGAAATCTTATCATTCTTTCTGCATCACCCTCGCAGAAGAGAGATAGTCACTTCCCAGATTTCCCACCATTTTTCAAACGTTCTCAATAAGATATCTTCATGAAAATGTTAAGGCACTGATGCTGGATTAGTTGTTTGAAAAATATGTTGGTTTGTACAACCTTTCATCTTTTCTGTTATTCTTAGTTTGTCATAATGATCTATAGCGGTTGGGCCACTGCACCATATTGTCCTAATAGGTGGAGATTGTGCACCAAAAAGGAAATTAATCCACATGTTACAACGCTGTTAAAAAATGCAAGACGTATGAAGGTAGTCAATTATTCTAATAAGAAATTTAGATTGGGAGAGAATTAAATTTTATTATTTAATTGAATATTTCCAATTAAAATAATAATAAATCTAAATTTTTATATTTATATATTGATTGGAAGGCTTGTGGCAATGGTCACTACTTTTCATTAGATCCCCTTCAGGCCTTTGGGATACCTAATACTTTCTTATATTATATAGTTGGCGTGTGCTAGTTGGGGTGATAGCTTGAAAAATGTGGTAGCTTGACAAAAGTGGTAGAGAAAATAGTAATCTCTCCTACCTTGAAAGAACTGGTGGTCAAGATCAACACCTACAAGAACTTTGTTGTGGAATATTATCAAAACTAATAGAAGGATATGAAAGAGTGTATAGTAAGAACCTTGACAAACATGGCCACTAAAACTTGCAACATTGTTTGTAGGAAGAGAAAATTATGTTTCTTTTTTCCAAACATGTATGTTAGTATATTACAGTTTAATGAATATGTTTTCCTATTATCATATATGGTTTCATACTTTAACAAAACATTCGCCAAGACTTCACAATGTTTTATTATTTAGTGAAAGATTTGCCAAGATGTTACAAGATTTTATAATTCAGTAAAATATTCACCATGACTTTACAAGATAATATAATTTGGTGAGAGATTCGCCAAAAACATTATATATACATATTATATTATTGATAAAATCACCTCCCATTTTTCCTATGTATCATGGGGATTCACCCATTTATTATAGATATAAATTTAGGGCGGTTCTTAAAATTTTCCCTGGAGATGAGATGCCCCCATATCTCTTTCAAGTTCTACCTGTGGGGGTGAATTAGTTAGGGACTACATTTGACAGTTATGTAGGCTAGGTACACAACCTATCAAGGATGGGAAGATTAACATCAAGGATGTTCGTGATTTTCCTTTGCAAACAATCCTTTTCACTATCGTAAAGTTGGCAGGTAGTGCAACACTTCATCTGGAGAACAGATCATATATGTAGTTTCCACTTGAGTGCCTTGAACCAACTACATTCAACTGGTGTGAGGCAGTTCTCTCTTCGATGAAAGATTAGCTAACCAAGGTAAAGAGGAGTAAGATGACAAATTTTAGCTATGGTTCGATCATGAATGCCTTTACCATAGAGAGAATTCCATTGATGTAACCTCAGTATGTGGCACTAAGTTTGACCAGTCCTAGAGATCCACAGATGTAGAGATGGGTTGAGTTGATGGCTCGACATGCTGGCCAATCATCAATCTGATTTGCTCTTGCATTCTTCAGTTGGCTTAGTCGAAAACACCTTGTCATCGAGGAGCATCCATATGCGGGGATGGACTTTCGCGGAGATCATGATTTGAGGTTACCAGTGGGTGCCCAATGGGCTGCTATAGATAAACTATTTTGACCAAGTATTTTTTGATTTTTAAGTTTCTACATGTTTTTATGTTTTTAATGTTTCCAACACTAAACTAAAAATGTACTCAAGCATGTAGATGTTGGTACTATTCAACCTATGGGTCATCAACAGGAGGTAGGTGAACCACTGCAGAGACATGTCAGTAGAGAAGTTCTCCAAGATTTAGATTTGACCGAGACACTGGCAGAGTTGCAGGATCACATAGAGAGGTTAACCCTTGGTATTCCTGATATCCGGATCAAGGAGTTACCGATGGGGTTGCAATTCCATACTATTGGTGTTCCTAGCCATTGGATGAGGCTATTGCGTATGATATCTCAGGTTGTGACCTGTTAACATGAGCATCATTAGGTTTACTTAGGATTTTTTCTTTATGCATTTTTAGTTTCGAGGTCGGATGACCAACATGTCTTGGACACAAATTTTGTAAAAAAATTTAAAACATCTATCTATTTTTTCTTTCAGTGTTTTTATATATGGTTATGTGTGATCCTATTCAACTATTGATGTGAATTGAAAAATTTACTTTTACATGTGTCACAAATGTCTGTTTAACAAATAGTTCACTAATGAATCAGTTAATGTGTTAAAGTTCCTGGAAATGTGTTGATATTTCATGTAATAAAAATGTATTTCCAAGAGACGAACTCTAAGGAACATACGATAAATTGTTGGAATTGGGACAGTATAAGCATTTGTCAGTTGTAGTACGACAAGTTGTGAGTCTAGCCTAATGATGATTTGATGTATGCCAAGCAAAATGGCATCAGAGAGGAGTTTGATCAACACACTATACTCAACGATATTGTTCATAGAACAACCAATACAAATCCCTTGAAAACTCACTAACTCGCCACTTGGAGCGAATATGGCCCATGCTGCAGAAGATAGGTTATGCATACTATGATTAGCACCATTGGCATAAACAACAAATGGTTCCAAATATTCCGACATCTACAACAAATGCAAAGCAGATTACTTAACCACACGAAAACTCTAAAAGTCACACTAACACACACATGCAAACAAATCATATATAGTGCTTATTACTACGCAAAATCAGGCATAGTAACGTTTCAAATACAACCTGTTACAGGGCTGCAACAATGGAATCCCATCATAATCAGCTAACTCATAATCACCTTTTGCCAAAACACGCTTGACAATATAGGGGCCCATCCATAATGGTTCAAATTTGCTTGCTCCTAGTTTATTAGGTTCCTGATCATAAAGCAAGACCAGGTCTCCTTCTAAGAAAATGCGAGGCTTGACATTTCGGTCATATTGCGACTTTATTCGTTTCTTATGTGCCTCGTTAGCCAATGCAACTTCACGACGAGTTTCATCTAGATGGATGATGTTGAGTTACGAAATGGGTATGTATTTACTCTTAATTCCATCACCTTTTTCCTCTTTTCTTATCTCTTTCATATATTGATGGATTGTGATAAGAAATGGATGAACTGCTCTCGATTAAGTTTTAGCCACTGTAACTAAATTTTACTCCTTTTTATACAGAGAAATGATGAAAGGAACAGTTGTTGTTCCCTAGTGATGAAACAACATAAACCAAAAAAGGAAGAATGGGGCACGTCAGTTGTGGTCAGGTCGGAGGACGAATCAGGAGGATCAACGCTAAATATGAAGGGTGTTAGAAGATAGCATTCAGTTGTGAATCCCTCAGGATCAGGAGATCCTAAGGGATTGCATTTATCTTTTACCTCTTTCTGACTATAAAAGCAAAAGATTGTAGGAGGAAAGGGGATCGATCTCTGTTATTTCAAATTGTAATTTTAATTTACAAACTCGTGCTGTTGGAGAACACGACCGTATTGTAATGATACTTGAGTTCAATGATTAATATGTAATTCATGTTGATGTTCATTCATATTCTCTAAAGTAGCTCAACAGTATCGCTGGTGGCTAAGGGCCTGACCTCTGGTGGATTAAGCTACTATCCCTTGTGTTATATATTTTTGATTCTCACAAGTTTGATTGGTATGATAATTTTCCCATTTTCTGTGAGTTTATCTTATTTGCTATTTACCGCTTTCCTATATTGAAGTTTGTACATTTTCTTTACATGTTTTACAGCACTGTTAATTGATTCTATTTACGCTTGTTGTAGATTGAATTATCTAGCCGTTGAGATAGTGAATCTTATTGATTTAATCAACTGTAAGAGTTTGGTTATTGCTACTGAACTCTCGGTTGACGTCATTTCCATTTGGATTGCTTAATTGATATTGAGTGTGATTTAGATTGAATTAGCTAAGAAGAGATTGGTTATTGCTACTATGCTCTCGGTTTATGCTATTGTTAATTGAATTGCTTGTGTGAGATTTGATTATGATTTCAGTAGAGGATTAAGTCTTGGTGCTTAGATGCAATATTTTCTTTAGCAGTTGCAATTTGAGCTTTATAAATGCATCTGTTTACTATTGTATCAAAGGTTTATACTTAATTTTAAGAAACATTACTCTCTGGATTCATAGCATGCACATATTGTGTACACTCTTGGAATAAAAGGACTTGCCCGAGTTGATGATTAATGTGGGGTAATTATGAGTTTTAAAAGACACCCTTTATCAAGCAACATTTAGGCGCCGTTGCCAGGGAGAGTGTCACCATTTTACAAAGAGTGGTGTATATCTGATAATTGCTATTGGGAAAGAATTTGGTATTGAAAATGCAAGATAAGAACCTACATAACAAGCAAGTAAAGTGCTTGCTCCTCCACCCGCTTTTCAGCACAATTACAGAAAAGTGAAGTAGGTGTTTGATTTTTTCCTGTTGAGAGAGAACTGGGTATTAAAAACGGAAGATAAGAACCTATGTACGGAGCAAGTGAAATTCCTGCTCCCTTGCCCGCTTTCCAGCAAAATTTCTAGGAATTTAAGGTAGAAATAAATATTTGAATTATTGCATGAATGACTAAGAAGAGAAGACCAGAAAACAATACAATCCCACACCACAAACCTGAAAAATCTAAGGGATTGGTGACCCTTGGATGATCAAATTTCATCAACGACATCTTAAGAAAAGTTGAATCTCAACCATCAGTAAGTCCCTGAACCGTTACTTCTAGACAACCTACTGTCTCCCTTCGGGCCACAAGCTCACCATCTGTAGCCTATGCTGAGGTCCACAGTAAAATTGAAGGGACTAAGCAGAGTTTTCAAGATATTGAAAATTCGTGACCAGTTCCCTCACAAGAAGGGAATTCTTGCAACATCTATGAAGGAGAAGGAGAAATAGGGGAATCCGAGGAACCAAGATCCCCTGAGGTAGTAATTGAGCAGAGGACACTCAGTGTCCTAGATCAAGGGAGTGTTGTTAGGATCATTCTTACCTCTTCTAGACATCCTAGGGATAACTCTCTAGCTCCAGAGATCCCAGAAGGGTACTGGCATATCTTTGATAAAATGGCCAATAATCCACAAACACCCCAGACCTCTACATTACAGTATCCTATTGTTGACACAGCTGTCAATGCCCCCATGAAAGCTATCCCTCTACAAAATATTCCTACCTTTCATTGACTCACTTTAGAATATCTGGATGCATTCCTATTTGAATTCGACGTCCTATGTTGGGGTTATGATTACACCACCGAGCCCCAGAAATTGAAGCTGTTTTCCTCCACTTTAAAGGGAGAAACCCTGTGTTGGTTTATGGGACTGGGTGGGGGCACCATAAATGATTGGGACCAAATGAAAATTTCCTTCCTTAAAAAATATCAAGATTATTGTAGATCTAGAGAACTAAAAGACGAGATATTCCAAATGGTAGCAAGGCCTAGTGAAACTTTGGAAGAGTATGTGGAGCATTTCCAATATAACCTCCAAAGGTCTCCCTACACAAATCTGCCTGATAATGTGCTAAAAGCCACGATGATTAAGGGGATGAAAGACCAGTGGATAGAGACATTAAATATTATGGGTAAAGGTGATGTCTATCAAGAAGACTATGCTAACATTATTGATTTGTGTATTAGGTGCTCGAGGGGCAATATAAGACTGAAACTAGCTGAACGCGATATGATCAACAAGAACAAAAAAATCTTTGGTGGAAGCATTATTCGTACTGAAGTTGGCAACTTGCTAGAAGATTTCAAAACGGATATCCTGGGAACCTTGACAACACAATTAGACATCATGCAAGCTAAGCAGAAGCAGGTCGAAGCAGAACAAAATGTGGTTATTTTTTTCCCTCGATGCAGGAAGAAACATAGTCATAAAGGATTTCCACTAGATATGGTACAAAACTGTGCCATATGCACTAAAGAACATGCCACAAAAAATTTCCCATTGCTCCCAAGATTAAAAGTGGTCTTCAAAGAGGAAGAGGAAGAAGCGGAACCAGTCTACCTGTTAAATCAGCGTTGCCAATGGCAAGCATGACAAACAAGTATGCCTACCTACTTATCTTCATTCTTTCATCCTTCACAATATAATTCTCAGAAATACATAGGGGCTACATGGCAGAACTAGCCACCTTTTCCTAGTTGGTCACGTCAAGAATTTTCTATGCCACCATGGTCCAATCAGTGATATCAAAACAATAGTTGGTAAAATTCCTCTTACTTTCCACCATTCTGGCAGAACAATCCATATCCATCTCAATGGTCCCCCTCCACTTCACAAAACCAAAACTGGCAATCAAGCTGGCAAAGACCTACGAACCAGCCAGCAGGGACAATCCCCCTGCCTCAACCTATGCTACCAGCACCTTACACGTTGCAGCAGAATCCTCAACCCAATCTATGACCACAACTCCTAGCCTAGCCCAACCCAAATCCTAACAACAGACCAGTCCAGTCGGTACAAATTATTGAAGGTCTGGATCCGGAAACTGAGTTGAGAGAATGTAATGAACTCAAATTGAGGTCTGGACGAATAATCGAGTTAGAGGATGATAAAAATATACAATTGGAAGAACCACTACCTGTAGAACAAACACCTCAAAGGGAGAATATAGTCAAACAGAAAAGCCATGAACAAACTATTACCTCTTCTCTGCCATTCCCAAAAAGATTGATTATACCTCGCCCAATCGAATATCCCGACTTCGATCTCCTGGGAGAATTAAAAAAATTTTGTGTAAAAATACCCCTCCTCTAGGCTATTTAGGACATTCCAATCTAAGCAAAAATCATTAAGGAATTGTTTACCAAAAAGCCTACAAGGAAAATAAAAGTAACACCAACTGTCCATGTAGTTGGAACTTTTTCTGATTTATTATTAGGCAGAGAGATATCGGTGAAATATGAGGACCCAAGAAACCCTATTGTCACAGTACAAATAAATGGATGTTACTTTCCCAATGCATTAGTCGATCTAAGGGTAGCCATTAATGTTCTCAAAACAACAACCTGTCAGAGACTTGGCATCACATCCTTAGATCCAACTACGACTTCGCTGGAACTTGCTGACCAATCAATTATCAAACCAGAAGGGACATTACAAGATGTAATGGTGTCTGTAGATTCTTGGGATTACCTAACAGATTTCTTGATTATTAATCCTGGAAACCAGCTAGATGGACATCCTCTAATATTAGGAAGACCTTGGCTAGTGACTACAGATGCTTATATAAGCTGTCAAACAGGCAGTATGACTATAGCCAGAGGAAACAATGTGAAGAACCTAGCTTTATATCCTCCAGCTCAGCCAAGCATAAATATAATAAAAATTAGGAAGCAACTTGTAACATATTTAACCGAAAATATTCGATCACCACTAACTGTAGCAGATGCTTTTGAATTTAAGAATAAAATAGAAGATGACACTATTAACACTTACATTAACCACCTAGCTGCTGTATCTATTCTAAAATTTCATATGATTGAAGCAGCCCTGGATAACGAAATTGAAGAAGATCCTTTAAAAGATATCAATGACCAAACAATACCAACAACAACTGTTTATAATAGCAAACCCATTGAAATTGAGCCAGAGAAAGTCCTAAACATTAACAAAAACCTGATTGATGACTAGTAGCAGAGGCTTATCTGACTCCTTAGGAAATATAAAGGGGATTTCACTTGGGATTACCCAGATATGAAAGGGATTGACCCCCAATAATGTATGCACCACATCTACATTGAAAAAGACACGAGACCCATTCGACAACCTCAATGAAGATTAAAACCTCACATAAAGGATGTTGTTAAAGATGAACTACAGAAACTGTTAGATGTAAATTTCATATATCCTATATCTGATATCAAATGGGTTTCTCCATTAGTCATGGTTCCTAAAAAGAATGGGAAATGGCATATATGTGTCGATTATAGAGAGCTTAATAAAGCAACACAAAAATATCATTTTCCCTTTCCATTTATCGACCAGGTCCTAGACACATTGGCAGGTAAAAAATTCTTCTCTTTCCTGGATGGCTTCAGTGGCTACAACCAAATCCAAATTTCCCTTGAAGACTAAGATAAGACTACCTTCACTTGCCCCTGGGGGATGTTTGCTTACAGGGTATTACCTTTCGGACTGTGCAATGCATTGGCTACATTCCAGAGAGCCATACTCAATATTTTTGCAGACTTGATAAACGAAGGATTAGAGGTGTACATGGACGATTTTACACCCTATGGAGATGACTTCGAGCAGGCATTACAGACACTGGAGAAAGTCCTGGAAAGATGCATTACTACTAGGCTCTACTTAAGCCATGAGAAATGCCACATGATGATGATCAAAGGCCCGATCTTGGGTCATTACATCTCAATAGCTGGAATTCAGGTAGATCCAGCAAAAATTTAGGTAATCCTCTTACTACCTACCCCCTGCACTCAAACTGAGGTACATAATTTTTTGGGATTTTCTGGATATTATCAAAGATTTATAAAAAAACTTCTCCCAAATTGTTGCACCCTTATATGCTTTGACAGGAAATATTGATTTTATACGGACTGACAAATGTGACATTGCCTTTGTAGAATTAAAACGGTTAGTATCAATAGCCCTAGTACTACAGGCCCCGAACTGGGATTTACCATTCCAGATTTCATCCAATGCATCAGATACGACCATTGGAGTAGTTCTTAGCCAAGAGGAAGACAAGAAACCCTATGCGATATACTACATCACCAAAAATTTAACTGCTGCTGAGTTGAATTAAACAGTGACCGAGAAAGAGTTTCTAGCTGTAATCTATGCTATTAAAGAATTCAGACACTATATAACAGGATACTCCCCATATCAGCTAGTGTTTGGCAAGGAACCTATCTTCCCCATATAATTTGAAATTCAGACATTGAATACAACCCAAGAAGTAGGGGTGGATTTGAATGAAGCACAGGTTAACAGACTACATCAAATCAATGAATTGGATGAAATCTGGCTTTTAGCTCTTCAGCATACTGCACTGATTCAACAACAAAGAGAAAAATGGCATGATGCCCTCATCAAGAATAAGATATACCATGAAGGTGACTGGGCACTTCTATATGATTCTAGGTTCCAAGATTTCCCGGGAAAACTCCAGACTAGATGGTTAGGTCCCTACTAGATAAAAGAGGTGCATGATAATGGCACCCTTACATTAACCACCATTGATGGGTCTGGCTACTCTTTTAAAACAAATGGGCATCGAGCACGCCTCTACCACAAACCGCTTACAAGTGAATCCTTTTGCCAACAGATACGTGAAGATTCCATGATACAAATTCTCGCTGAAGAGGGAAACCCTTCGACAGCACCAGTCCAGTGAAGAATTTATCTTTGAAACCTGTACATAAAATTGTTTTTCTATTTTATTTGCTTAGAACAATAGAGATGAATGTTTGTCAGTTTTTTTTCCTTTTTTCCTTTGTTGTTCCCTATAGGGAACAACACCTTTTGTGTGCATTTTTCTTTGTTGTTCCCTATAGGGAACAACTGCTGTTATATATAGGGAACAACACTTTTCACGTTCATTTTTCTTTGTTGTTCCCTACAAAGAATAATTGATGTTCTCTACAGGGAACAATTGATGTTCCCTACAAGGAACAACACTTTTTGTGTGCATTTTTCATTGCTGTTCCCTATAGGGAACATAAGTTTTCGTGTGTATTTTCTTTGTTGTTCCCTACAGGGAATAGCTACTGTTCCCTATAGGGGACATCACTTTCTCCGTGTATTTTTCTTTGTTGTTCCCTACAGGGAATAGCTATTGTTCCCTATAGGGAACAACACTTTTTTTGCGTGTATTTTTTCTTTGTTGTTCCCTATAAGGAACAACTGTTGTTCCATACAGGGAACAGCTGTTGTTCCCTATAGGGAACAACACTTTTTGTTTGTATTTTTCTTTGTTGTTCTCTACAGGGAATAGCTAATGTTCCCTATAGGGAACAACACTTTTTTCGTGTATTTTTTTCCTTTGCTGTTCCCTACAAGGGACAGTTGTTGTTCCCTATAGGGAACAACACTTTTTGTGTGTTTTTCCTTGCTATTCCCTATAGGGAACAACTGCTATTCCCTATAGGGAACAACACTTTTCATGTGTGTTTTTCTTTGCTGTTCCCTACAGGGAACAACTGTTGTTCCCTACAGGGAACAGCTGTTGTTCCCTACAGGGAACAGCTGTTGTTCCCTACAGGGAACAACACTTTTTGTGTGTGTTTTCTTTTGTTGTTCCCTTCAGGGAACAACACCTTGTGAGTATTTTTGAGAACACCCTTTCTCCCCCTTGCATGATCATTCCTAGGCCATCCCAGTTCACTCTTTATGATCCTCTTTATGGCATAAAATTACAATACATATCTAAGGACAACAAGTATGGAGTCTACTGAAGCAGGCAAATATCTTGAATATTATCATCTTTAACAAGATTGCTTTGTGATGATCGAAAAGGAAAGGACACAATTATCTATATCACTTCACTATCCTCATTTCCACTATAAATGAAACTGATTGATTATCTGTACCATGCTGGTTCTCCCCTGTCCCATATAACTCTCTCTATTTATTATCAATAAGATTATGGGTATATTTTTTTCTATTGATATGTTCAAACTTCTTCCGCCATCCCTACTCTTAAGGAGTACTGAGCCACCCTCTATATATAAAATGGGGAGTGTTTAATATATATATATATATATATATATATATATATATATTCACTAACAATTTTATGATTTTTCCATAGATGGAGGATAGGGGGTCTCATCACGATCTAACCTACCATGATCATAAGGAAGAAGCGAAGTGGAATTCCCACTATGGCCACCACACTAGGGATATGGTCCAATGGATGCATCAAGAAGCAAAGCCCTTGGAACAGGAGGTCTCATCATGAGCCGACCTGACCACTTTGACTACTTCCCAGTGAATGGCAATGTGTTCATCTGGTTACCATGCCAGCACATTGGTCTCTACTATGGTCATCATAATGCACTTCCCCAATTATACATAAAGGGCCATGGTTCCCAACGGTCAGAAAGCAACTCTGTCAAGGCTATGGATGCCTGCAGGCAACAAAAGCTCTGCTTATGGTATTGAAGTTTTATTTTCTACATAAATAATTATTATAATGCCCTCATCTTATGTTTCTATTTTTTTCTATGGAGAGATTGTGTCCTTAACTTAACTTGAACCTTTATGCATGAGTTAATCTTTTAAAATCAATCACAACAGTTTTAAGTGGAATAATGGCGGTAAAGTATTATTTCCTGTGTATGTTGTCCTTTTTCTTTATCGCATCACCTCACGGTGTCTTATCACTTATTGATAATTCTCGTTACACGCCTTGCTTTTATTACTCCAATATCCTTTATGGTCCTTTCATTAATATACATACCTTGCCACTTTCATTACCCAATCCATCACCCCTGTACTTCGCCGCTAGCATGTCATCCTTTCATTCATTTGGTCGTAGGCGACCTATCATTTCAAGAGGGGGCGAGGACCTCCAGTATACTCATGCATGTGCTATCATCTTTTCATTTGATTTTGTAGAACAATACGACATCCCATAATCATAGAGTGTGTGGCATTATAACAATCCTCGATAACGGTATTTATGTTTATAAAGCATCACTTGATAGAGCCATTACAACCATTTGTTGTTCCATCTCTCGGCTCTGCTCATTGCTGTGCTTTCTCCACTACACTAATCATTTGCAGAAGTCAAGCATCATGGGAGGAAGAACAATGCACCGAGAACCTTTAACACTGGCTGTCTCCAATGAAGCCAAGGAAATTCTAGCTCATGTAGGATGGACAACATATTTTAGAAGATTTCAATCCCCCAATGAGGAAATCGCCATTGAATTTTTACGCCATCTACAGAATGGACAATCCTTGGTAAGAGGTAGACAAATCACTGTAACAGATGTTGTGATAGTAGAAGTGTCTGGGTTGCTGGCAGAAGGACCAGTATGGGCTGGCAAGCGATTAAAGTTGCATGACGCTATGGAGGCTTTTAGGGACGAAGGACAAGAGCTAATCAAGAAGGGTAAAGGCATTCGGCCATATTCTCTCGGAGAGCCATGGGGAGAATTGGCATGAATTGTCTAGAACTATATTACCTATGATGGGCATAAAGACGTGGTAAGGCCGTGACAGCTCAAACTTTTAGTAGTTTTAAAACAAAAATGCTCTGTTAATTTGCCTGCACTATTGAATTCATTATTGCATGACACTACCAAGAGGCTGAGACAGTCTCAACACATAGAAATAGTAGTTAGCCACCATTGTTTGATCAGGTTAATAGTTAGTCATAACCTTGCCCAACAACAATCAACCTGGGATGATCTAATATTGGCCCTCGAAAGAGGTGAAGACCTGCGAGCACCTAACCGTGTTCCAAAGAGAGATAGGACTACCCTTTCAGGAAGCATACCTCACAAATGTAGACGATCTATAAGGTTGAAGTCAAAATAGGGAGCATCTGAAAATCCTCAAGGCAACGCTAGTCAACCCATAGAATTATCCAGCCCGGTAAATGAACAAGACTTACAAATAGAGTCAGGAGGACAAGATAACCCTAAACCAGAACCCGAGGAAGGAAAAGGGCATTCTGATGATGAACGAAGAAACGAAGTGGGACCTCCTCCAACACCAAATATGAGTTCTCAAGACGATCTGTTGCACGATTTCGAGACAGGGATGGCCCAGGTCCTGGCCAACATGAATGTCTACATGCAACCTGAAGGACCGCTTAATCTTAACTTAGGAGAAACCTAATCTCCTAGGAATTCTGGCTATACCAAAATTCTGTCTCCCTCAAAAGATACAAACCGTGAAGCGGAAACAGATATAGAGGCCATTTAGGAATTAGAGAACCAATCTGGTGAAACGCTTCTAGTGGAAACTAGTCATGAAGGTCTAGACCCAAAAAACAAAGGCCAAGAGGAGGAAGCAGAGATAGAGATTATTCGAGAATCTGATAATCAATTTGGAGACACAGTCTTATTGGAACAAATCCAAGGTGAACAACTGGGCTCTTTAGAGATAGAAGCTATTAACGAAACTATTAGCAGACTAGTTACTCCTCAGAAAAGGTATAGAGCCAGAACGAAATTGAAGAAACTAAGAAAAGAACACCAGAAGCTTCGCAAGATGGTCAAGAGGCTTCGAAGAAAAATAAAAGAAATCACAACGGGAAAGGTTCCGAACAATACCCTTGAGGTAGTAAATGTGGTCGTGCAAATGGAATTATATGAAGACAGGGCTATAGGAACTCAAACTAAGGCCATACCTAGTCAAAAAGTCATCATTCAAGAGGAAGCGCATGCAGATTTAGTAGACGTACCTACTCAGATGGAGGTTTGGACCTCCCATAACAAATAAGTACAGACAGAAGATGTATCCTCTTATAGCATGGGCACTCAGACGGAGGTTTGGACCTCCCACAATAAACAAATACAGATAGAAGATATCCCTTCTTATAGCCTAAGCACTTAGATGGGCATACAAGCCAAAGACATCATGACACACCATGACCCCATTCTACTGAATCTTTAGGAAGAATTGGCACAAGCTCAGCTCGTGTTGGAACAACTTGAACAAGAAATTATTTCCTGACAGAAATATCAAGAGCTGCACAAACAGCTTTGGAAAATGAATACAACAGAGAGCGAGACTTTTAACAGATGCAGAAAGGCGGAAGAAAAAATGAATAAGATCAAGCTCAAATTAGACAAAGTCATAAGTCAGACAAACACCATTTTCTCACTGTATTTGGATGTCCTAGCATGCAGGTCTTTCGCCACCAATTATGCCTTGTTTTTGTTAGAACGGTACCTGTTATTGAAAATTAAAGCCGTAAGAGCTAGTAAACCAATTGAATTAAGAACAATTGAAGATTTTATAAAGTGCTACAAGCAACATGGTGTAAAGGTTCAAAGTCTTCTTTGTGAGTTTTATCTACACAATTTTATATTAGAGAACGAGGTGGGAAAGAACCCTAACCCTTTTGTAGGAGATGTTCAATTCCAGGGTATTATTTCATTTACAGTTAACCAACTCAAATGGTTTAAAGCTTATAATGCATTTCAAATACAGGAACATGGATTGGATCTTTGGGTAAGAAGTGAACCTAAGCACCCCTTACAAATGTTTGCCAACCATAAGAGTCTGATGACACAAGAGGGGGTGATGAAAACTTTAGGGCTCATTCATAATGAGATTGTATAGAAAGGAGTATCATATTTCCTCTCCATTCAAGAAAGACCTCTGACTACATCTAAACTCAGATGAACGATCTCCACTAGTAGTGTGAAAGATAGGGAACCATTTAATTACAGAAATTTTAAAGAAGTTGTGGCCCATTTGGTCACTTATAGCAATCTTATTTTTGAGAGAAGGACCTTATTGGTTAGAATGTCGGTTTTGGAGCCCCATTATTTGGTATCCCCCTGAAGGTTATCAGGCTAACTCTGAATTGCCTGAAGGAAAGGAAGGGCCCGCCTTTGTGCTCTTGGCTCAACATCATGGTTTTAGACCATTTTTTGACGCTTTCTCTCTAGCCTACTCTTTAGCTGCACTGCAAAGGAACTACTTACTTTTCATGAGGACATGAAACAAGGTAAGCAGGGGAGTATGTTGAGTTACGAAATGGGTATGTATTTACTCTTAATTCCATCACCTTTTTCCTCTTTTATTATCTCTTTCATATCTTGATATGCTAACATATTGATGGATTGTGATAAGAAATAGATGAACTACTCTCGATTAAGATTTAGCCACTGTAACTAACTTTTACTCCTTTTCATGTAGAGAAACGACGAAAGGAATAGTTGTTCCCTAGCGACAGAACAACATAAATCAACAAAGGAAGAATGGGGTGTGTCGGTTGCGGTTAGGTTAGAGGAAAAATGAGGAGGATCAACGCTAAATATGAAGGGTGTCAGAAGATAGCATTCAGTTGTGAATCCCTTAGGACCGGAAGATCCTGAGGGATTGCATTTATCTTTTGCCTCTTTCTGACTATAAAAGCGAAATATTATAGAAGGGGGATCGATCTCTATTATTTCAAATTGTAATTTTAATTTATAGACTCATGCTATTGGAGAACACGACCATATTGTAATGATACTTGAGTTCAATGATTAATATATAACTCATGTTGTTGTTCATTCGTATTATCTGAAGTAGCTCAACAGTATTCGATGGTGGCTAAGGGCCCGATCTCTGATGGATTAAGCTACTATCCCTTGTGTTATATATTTCTGATTCTCATAAGTTTGATTGGTTTGATAGTTTTCCCATTTTCTGTGAGTTTATCTTATTTGCTATTTACTGCTTTCCTGTGTTGAAGTTAGTACATTTTCTTGACATGTTTTACAACACTGTCAATTGATTCTATTTACACTTGTTGTAGATTGAATTATCTAGCCATTAAGACAACAAATCTTATTGATTTAATCAGCTGTAAGAGTTTGGTTATCGCTATTGAACTCTCGGTTGACATCATTTCCATTTGGATTGCTTAATTGAGATTGAGTGTGATTTAGATTGAATTAGCTAAGAAGAGATTGTTTATTGCTACTATGCTATCGGTTGATGCTATTGTTAATTAAATTGCTTGTGTGAGATTTGATTACGATTTCAGCAGAGGATTAAGTCTTGATGCTTAGATACAATATTTCCTTTAGTAGTTGCAATTTGAGTTTAACAAATGCATCCGTTTACTCTTGTATCAAAGGTTTATGCTTCATTTTAAGAAACATTACTCTTTGGATTCATAGCATGCACATACTGTGTACACTCTTGGAATAAAAGGACTTTCCCGGGTTGATGATTAATGTGGGGTAATTAGGAGTTTTAAAAGACACCTTTTATCAACCAACAGATGATCTCTAAGAAACATGATTTTTCTTTAGAAGTGTCAGGTAATAGGACAATCACAAGTTTTAATGACGAAATTTCACATTTTATAGGAAAGATTGCCTCCAGACCATACACCAATTGAAAGGGTGTGAATCCAGTTGCATTTCTCACCAAGTTTTGGTAAGCACACAAATTTGAGTACAGGATTAAACGCCAATACCGTTTATGAAATCCTATCATACGTTGGAGCATTTGCTTAATGATTTTGTTGATAGCCTCAACTTTTCCATTAGCTTGCGGATAATAAGGAGTAGAACTATCATGTGAAATTCCTAACTTTGCAGTCAATTTGGTCATCATATGGCTGTGAAAATGTGACCCAGGATCTGTAACTATAGCTTGTGGTACACCAAACCGTGCAACCGCATGGTTGAAGAAAAAAAGAGAAACCGTCTCACCGCTATTGTTTAATGTAGGCATGGCCTCAGCCCATTTCATAAAATACTCCACGGCGACAATTATATACCCATGCGCCCTGGCCGAGGTAAGGTTACATGTCATAAAATCAATGCCCTATTTTTTCAAATGGTCCAACAACGCTGATAGGATGCAATGGTGCAGATGGTAATCACATTTTTCGGTCAAAAATATGGCATGAATGATAACTTATGATAGCAATAATGCAATCATTGAATATACTTGGTTAGAAGTAACCAGCACGAAGAATCTTCTATGCAGTAGCTGTTGGTGTCCAGGTATGAACGATTTATTCACCCTATTCCGACATTAAATTATCAATCTGGGTGTGTATCCTTTCAAGGCAACGCGCAAGGTATATGTAGGGGTAAACATGTAATCCATTTCGGCTAAGGGTTCATGGGTTAAGATTCAAAACATGGCTATAAGATTCAAATAATTACGAAACTTCAGGAATATTAATAAACATAAAAGAACTGTAATAGTAAGCTTAACTACTAAATAACACACACACAAAGATGCAGCACCTGATCAGAAGAGTGGGCCCAACTCTCTGATCAGGGCTGCGTTAGTCACGGAAAAGATTGGAGCAGCAAAATAGATGGTACTTTATTAATCTGTAGCAAATGATTACAATAGTGATGGGAGAACCCCCATTCATAGGAACAATCTGCATTTTATACACAGCGAGGGAGATTAACAGAGCTCCCTGAAACATGGTAACCGCTTCTTCAAAATGTACATCAGTTGGAACGACACCATAACTAGATGTCTGAGATGGAAAATAGGTCCAAGAATAGTTCCAGGGGAATCGTGACTCCAGCTGTGTGGCCTCCTGATGGCTGGCCGTTACCAGATCTGTTGTGAAGTGCTGCAACGAGGGTTCCTGTTCTCCAAGCTGTAGTCAAATAGGTGTTTTAGTACTGTGAATAGATAGGACTCCATGAAATTACTTCATTAATTAAAATATTCCAATTGGACAAGTCAGGGGTGTTTACCTTGTAGATTTAACATAACAACATAGGTAAATGAGTACAAAAAGGTAAAAAAGGATAGTAGAAATGGACGGAAAGATGACCTGATTTGGTACCCAACAGTAGCATAACCAGATAAATGTCCACCACAAGCACCAGAATGGAAATCATTCAAAACTTTCTCGGCTTGCTCATGAGTGAGGCACCTTCGTAAGATTGTATGCACGATGATAGAGTGTCACCAATGATAAGATAATGTTTGGCTTGGTAACGAATACGTCAATGTTGTGAGCAAGAGGTATCAGTCCGAAAAGTTTGGGTCTGGAGATATATCATTATATCTCCATACCATGGGTTAGTTGACTAAATCAGGAATAGAGACTCATTCAGAATTGATGGCTCCATTGTCGAATCGATATCAATTGGGGGAAGGTCACAAAGAAGCTTGACAAAGACTAGAGATTTCTTTGATTTGGATTTGATGAATTCCAAATCAAATTCCTACAAAATGACGATCCATTTCGAATACTTGCCCCCTAACAATTCTCTAAAATTCCAGGCTCAGTTGGAATGTCGATAGAAATGGTTTCTTCGATATTCAACAAGTTTCGTTCAGAATCGACTGTGTCTATAAATACAGAGTTCCAAAGCAAATCAATAATTGAAAGGTTACTTGGTTCATTTGAAACATCTTCTATGTGATCTGGAAGATGGGATTGATGATGATAATCTTCCCATGGTTCTTCTTCCATCATCATTGATTGGATGATTCCTTCATCAGTAGAGAATGTACATGAAAATGGATCAGGGGAAGTACCATATTCTAATGAACGATAAACCCATACAATTGGTGATAATGGATTTGGGTTTACCACACAAGCCAAAATGATTGATTGATGTGCAAGCTCATTGGGGCTTAGCGACATTATTTCATTATGCATATCATCTTCACAATTATTGTGAATCTTCCATGAATCAGATGAAGTGGAAGATATCATGTCGCAAGCCTCAACTTTTGCCACTTCTACCATTTTTGATGGTGATGGTAGCGAAAAAGTTCCCATTAGGGAAGGATCTTTAAAGAGACCTACTCCAACATTTTGAAGAGATATTGGGGGTTCTTGAACCAAATAAATGCTTCCACTAGCCTATGAACTAGAGGCAAAGAAGCTGAGTTGATCAATTACTGTGATTCCACCTTTATGAGGGAAAGCGATCATACAAAAGTATTTCAAAACCACAGTAGCCATAGCATAAACCCAATGTCTTCCTAGAAAAATGTTATAGTCAAGTGGTCTGTCAATGAACTCAACTTCAACAGTTACAATTTCTCCCCATAGTTCAATCTGTAGGTTACTAAAATTCCACGAGACGTATATGTGCGACCATCAAAAGATTTTAAAGTTGTAGGTGACCGTGACAAAGGAGGGAGCTAAGTGTTTTCCAGCAACTCATTGACATGATACAAGTAGAAGCACCCTCGTCAATGATGGTTCAATGAACGAGTTTATTCAAAGACTTTACTTGGATTAGGAAAGCTAATTGATCTGGTAATTGCGGCATATATCCCGCATGGTTGAAAACCACAAGATTAGAATCCATTGGATCAATTCCACCGATTGTTGACAATAAAGGCTGCTTTTGGGAGGGACAGTTTTGAAGAACCTCAAGTGTCAACATAGAAGAAGGTGACTGAGCTAGATCCTCTACTATGTTATAGTTTTGCACTGCTTGAGATCAAGGGTTGAATGTTGACTTATGTACAACTCCTCTAGGCAGTTTTATTGTTAACTTTGGTGCAATGGGTGGTGGAATAGGACCAGACGAAGTCGAAGTCGAAGGATTTGGTTGATCTGAAGCTTGGTTATTCGATGACAATGATGGATTACCATAATCTTTACTTCGTGTTGACACCAAAACATCAATTTTAGGCTTAGAGGCAAATAGCATAAGCACTTGGGAAGTGGAAGCATGATCTGTAGCAACCAAATGAGTCGTCAGATTCAAAAAAGGATCTGTCAATACCGCAGATGCACTAGAAGTCTTAAGAAGTTTTGAGACTTTAGAGCGGTGAGGACAGTCTTGCGTAAAATGATCCTCATTACATATCAAATATGGATAATGAGGTTTCCTAGCTGGAGAATAGGAATCAGATGATTTCTCTTGAGGGGTAGGGTTTTGTTTCTTTTTAGCTTTCCCCTTCTTCTTGCTTCCTGGTTGCTTTTCATTCTTGCCTTTGTCAATTCACACAAAATTTATTTCGGAAGCAGGAGTGTTATCAGATGTAGTAGAAGTTTGATTGGAAATAGCAAGTGTTTGACCAGATGGTCTACCTGCTGTTTGTGTGATCGAAGAACCAATCACAGCATCACCGACATGAGAGTCCTTACTCGATGAGGGTGGAGGAACAATAAAAGCTGGTCTTGGTGCATTTGGAATTTTTTCATAGAGCGTGCCAGACTGAGAGATCAAGTCTAAGTATTGGGCACGAGCAATTACTTTCTCTTCAGTGACAACTCCTCCTTTAGCCACATCCTCGGTGATAGATGAAAACAAGTATTTTATAAACCACTAAGCTAAAAGATGACCAAGAACATAAGTTTTGACCATTCGACGACGATGACACCACTCATGAATATGATCAGAGATGTGAGTAGTAGTAGTTTGTTTAAAGTTGGTCAATAGTTCCATTCCAGTTTCATATCGTATGGGTAACTGGAAGTGGGTTAAAAATGTGGTAGCTAAGGATGTAAAGTTATCAAAAGAAGCTTGTGGTAACTCAATGTACCATTTCGCAGTCAAACCAGTAAGTGTTCTCTAAAAAAGACATAGTCTAACTGAATCATCATTCAGGGAGTTTAATGAACACCATAAATGAAAGTGATGACATGGTTGGATGGGTCTTCTCTAGGCTTTCCATTGAATTTCAGAATATCGGAACGAAATTTATGAAGAATCACCAGCCACCAAGGTGCATAAAGAATTGGATCATTGGTAAGTGAATTAGATTTGGTAATACAAGTGTTGCAAAAAAAGGCAACTGTCTATTGAGGTTAGGTTGAGCATAACTAGGGTAAGATGGAATTACTTGGGCAATAGGCCTTTGCATACTAGTATAAGGCATCTACTGCTCGTAACCTTGATAGGGGTAAGTTTGTCAATAAAATCTAGTATAAGGTGGTTGTTGAGCACCAGGATACATTTTATGTTGTCCAAACCCAACAAAGGCTTGTTGACCAAGTCCAGGATAAGTTTGGTATTGCTGGAATTGTTGCTGTTGATACTGTGGTTGCCATGGTTTTTGATTTAATGGTTGTTTCCCACCAATGTAAGCTTGACCAGGTTGTGAATACTACCTAAACCAGTGTAAGTCTAAGTCACTCTAGTAAAAGGTAAAATGGCCTGAGGTTGTTGGACTCCAGGCACAAATGATTGTTGTAAAACAGCAGGAGAAGGCTGAATCTATAAACCTGAAACTTAGGGGTTTGAGGTTGAAGGACCAGGTTGCAAAGGTTGAGATATAACTAACTGAGCTTGCGACTACAGTAAAGTTGTAACAATAGGTGTAGAAGGTATGGATGAGACAAATTGCATAGGTTGTGATGGATACATAAGCCTTGGTTAAATGGGCATTGTTGGTTGCCACTAACAAGCAGTCATTCCAGGCTGACCTAAAGATGATGACACACCGCCATATGGTTGCGCCCCAGAAAATGGAGGATAAGGAGATTGTGCATATTCTTCTCCATATGGGGGTAATCTAGTGTAAAGCAGATACATTGGACAGTTACCAAATGAACCAACTTGATATTGACTTAATGGGTCAAGTTGTTTAGTATTCGTTAATGAAGAACCAGATAAAATTCCTGTAGAGGACATGGGAAAAGACCATGGACTAGAAGAAACACTTGAGTGGGTTGTAGATAAATATTGGTAACCCGGTGGGATGGACAAAACACCATACAAATGTGACCCAGGTGTTGTAGTAAACACCAAAGAGGTAGTGACAAAGGATTCTGCCACAGCTATAATAGATGGTACAGTCCAGGATGTTGACTTTACCATAGTCAAATGTCCTAATAAATTTCCTAACGAATCAACGGGTGTCTAAAAGTAATCAGGACCAAAAGGAGAAGTAAAATGAGTAGTATGAGAATAAAGATAAAGTCCAGGTCCAAATCTAACTAGAGTTCTAGGTGTTTCTTCCTTAGGTTCCTCTTCTATCGAAATCAAACTAGGTGGAAGGATTTCACCGTTAGGATCATAATAGATTTCTTGTATTTGTTCCTAAGGTAAAGGGTAAGTCTCGACAGTTACAGATGTCTGAGGATGAACAGGTCAATCATCTTCTGGTATGGTAACAACTTCTGATTGCTCAGCTACCAAATCCAAGTGTTTTGGTAAAAGAACAACAGGTTCAGGTTGGGCTTCTTGAGCAACTTCTAGTTCAGAAGTACTATTGCTTGAACAGTGATAGGTTCAGGATCAACTTCTGGTTGAACAGATTCAAGTTCAGAAGTAATTTCTTGTTGAACAACTTTGGGTTGAGAATCAACTTCTTTTTGGACAACTTGGTTTATCGTTTCACCAGGTTCACTTCTAGTGTCCTCAGGTAATTATGGAGATTCCACTTCAGTAACAGATGTACCAGTAATTGTAGGAGTAACTGGAATCACAATACTTACCTGTATAGGTGTTTTTGTAATTTAGATGAAGAACCAGAAGTTTGTGATGTACTAGACTTAGTCAAACGAGACCGCTTTTGCTTGCTAGGTGTAGCTTCAGGGGGTAAAGGTGGTTTACTCACTATCCTACTCAAACAAAGGGGTAAGGGTTGATGTTCCTCCACAATTGATGATTGATTTTATTACAAAAATAAATAAACAAAAAGAGGGTAATCTAGGCAAAAGGATTACCAAGCAACTATGAACTACAATATATTGCCTTAGTAAACCAAGGATTTAACATACGTGCAGGCAATCTCTCCAAATGCTGTGTTCGGTGTATCACAGTGTACAAGGTGGCTGACTCGGTTACCTAAGGATGGATAGAAAGCTAATGCAGTCCTCCCATATATACCCGAAATTACATGGAGGCCCAATCCATGTTAGCAATGTCTAATGTGAAACCGTACAGTGAGAGAATTCCTTTATACATTTCGTACTATAACACCGCCCTATATACCCAAAGGTACATGCATGAGATACGATATACGTACATAAGTGGAATGAGGTATCACACTTATAATGTATCACAGACAATTAACGACAACTGCTATGTTTTACGACGTTGGAACACGTCTCTAGCCTAGAACCTCTAAATGTTATTCATTAGGTGACAATGCTCCATTAGGTTAATTGAGATAACTTTTAAGTTGACCTTGATTAAGAATTTTCCTTTCAAGGTTCATCACGTGATGTCTTTGAAATTCCTAGAATGCAACTATGATGAGAAACATTCTTTCCATTTGATTTTGAACAATGAAAACCTTAACTACAAGGGATAGAGCAATCATAATGTTTGATCAAAGAGCAAAGAGCACATCTAATGCAATTTCCCTAAAATATTCCTATAAGAACACATAAACCTCTAATGTCATAATGCAAATTTTTCTTTTCAATTCCCTTAATGTTGAGATGAAAAAAAGGAAACTAATGCACATACAATTAATCAGTCTTTTGCAAGAAACAAAGACTTTACGACAGATCCTTTTCAAAAGAAATTAAGACTTTACCACACTTTCTTTTCAACAAATATTAATCGAATATAAGCTAACTTTGACAATCAGTTGATAATGATAAAGAAATAAGTTAAGAAACAATAAACAATTAACTGCAAAGTAGGGCTAGGAAGAGAAATACAAGTTGATTTCAGAACCAAAAACATCATTGATCTTTCAGCAAACAACAAGAGAAGCAAATTTGGAAAAATTAGAACAAAGGTGGGTTTTTTAGCCTAAGAGGAATCAACGCAGGCCAAAGAGGAAGACAGTGCACTGCAATGCACTATCTCTAAGGCAGGGGCTACTTTGCAATGCACTGTGTCAGAACAAACACTGCGCTGGTGCTAAAGAGTCAATTCAAGGGACATTCAAGCAAAATTTTTGACTAAAAACACTTCAAGAAGATTGAAATAAGATCAATAAAGGTAAGAAAAGTCTACTAGGGTGTGATATGATGAGGGTAAGCCACCAAGAATGATAGTCGTTCCCCAGTGGAGTCACCAATTTGTTAGATGGAATTTGCATCTACAGATAAACACATCTTCCCTAGGTGGGTGAATACACATAGAACAATAGAAAGAAAGTAGTTTAACCTTTTCTTATAGAATATAGATGAGATGGAGGAACTTCCTTGTTGCCTTTTTCTTTCTAAATCTCTTTTGAATCACTCACGTTTCTCCCACTTGAACTAAATCCGCTCAAAAGGTACCTGCATCAAGAGAAACAGAAACAAGAAACGATCAAAGCATACATGAACTATCAACTATAAAACAATGGAATCGAATACATGTAAACACATAATGATCACATATATGAACAATCATATGAGAAAAGGAATAAGCTCTTTATTAATGTAGAAGGAAGAATATCACCCAATACATTTCGATTCTATGCAACTTCTTGATCCGGGAGGAACTTCTTCAGATCAATTGCACAAGTTCATCGATAGTGTTTAGTGTCGTCGTCAACAATTTAGTCCGATGTCATCATCTTCGACAATGTTTTTTATACTTTAGGTTGATCAAGTGATGTTAATGGTTTTCTTGGCTATGGTTTTGTACCTGGCTATCGACATGTGGTTGTCGTCAGTTCCACCAAGATTTGGTGTCAACATGTGTTTGTTGTTTGCCTCGCAGGTTGATCATCGACATGGGTGTGTCATCCGTTGCAGGGGTTCAATATGGTTTGTTGTCATGTGATGTCATCGCAAAAGAAGCTTTGTCGACGATATGTATTTGGGTGAATGTAACTTTGTGACATTTAGTTGTAAAGGGTTTTCCTTATTGATGAAAAGTCCTAATGACTAAAACCTAAACCTAATACAAACCTAAACCTAGAACCTAATGAAACATTCAAAAATACATTAAACCTAAAGTATAAACCTTAATCCATACACTAAATACCATTACCTAGTCCTAAACCCTATTGGATATGTTAAAACCTAACAAAACTATGTTTTAAAGCCCTCTCAGCCTATGTTTAAAACATCAAAAACATTACAAAATATGAAAAACAATCATAAGCTACCAGTTTGACCGCGTGGGGCCCTAACTACGGAAATTACAGTGTTCACATGAGCAGAGATTAGCTAGCGGCGTTAACATTTAACCATCGACATCATCCTAGACCGTTTCGGAACCTCCAGGGTAAGCCGCAATAGTCGGAGAACGCGGGATCATGCAAATAGTCATCGTGATGGTAGCTATAACTGTCAAGCGGATAAGCCATTAGGTGTCAGTCCAACAGTCGATTGCCGAGGGAAAATACCTGGTCACATGGAAATAGTTAGCTAGCACGCAGTCAACCTAACCACCAACGGTTCTGTTTTATCATATGGTTATTTTTTGGTTTTTGTAATTAAAATGTGAAGTTGTTAATTCAAGGCACATGGCTAATGACTGTAGGTGTCCTTTCAGAACTAGACCGAGTACTTGAACCCAAAAAATCAGCCCATTCATTCCTAAAACTAGGAAGAAGGAGTTTGAATGTATTTGTAGGCCTATAAGAGGCAGTTTTGTTCATTGAAGGAGAAGAGAGTGATTTTGTTTTTTGTATGCAGATTCTGGAGGTTATAGGCAGTTTTGTTTTCGGTGTAATAGGAGCATCCAGAGTCGGAATTGGGAGCCATGATAAGCGTTAAAAAGATGGTTCAGAGAGATATCCATTGAAGTGATGAGAAGTGCCTGCGTGCACACTATTTTGGTCAAATATCTGTGTAATTGACCTCTTTTATTTAAATCCTAATAAAGCAGTTGCCCATCTTGAAAGAAGTCCCTGAGATGTAGTCCATCAGGGAAGAACTCTGTGATCAATTTTGTTGTCTGGTATCACTATCTTTTTACCATTTTCACTTCTATTATGCATCTTACTTATGTTTAATCAGATGTTGTAAAGTCTTTCTTCTCAAGTAGTTTCCTCGATTTCCGCACTTTCAGTTAACAATCAGTTCAATAATGGCTAATTAGTTCTACATCAGTTTTAACATATGATCATTTCAAATCATATAGTTGGGTATCAGAGCAGGTTTTGTTTGTATAATTTTCCATTGAATGTTAACAAGGTCAAAGTCGCAAAGAGGAGAAGGAATCCTTGAGCAGATTGATCTAGAGATTGGAAAGCGACGAGTCATTCATAAGTCGACCATGTCAGGATCTGATGTAGGTGAAAGCACTGGAACTAATATGAGTGATGAATAGTTTCAGCAAGCATTCTTTACTATGCAGCAGATGTTTGGAGAACTTTATGAAGACAAGAAGGCGAGAGATGTAGCTTCTTCTTCAAAGACATCGAAGAAGGACAAAGGTAAAGGCAAGGTTGATAAACCACCTTCACCTCCATCATCTCCATCATCCCCTTCTTCTTCTTCTTCTTCTAGTACAGAATCTGAAACATAAAAGAAACCTAAGAAAACATCTCTTTTGAAACTTGATGTGAAATTTGAGTTACCTATTTATGATGGCGAAATGAATCCTTTAAAGTTAGATAACTGGATTAAGTAGTTAGAAGTGTATTTTCATATTCAAAACATTTCTGATGATAAAATGAAAATTCAGCTAGCTACACTTAGAATAGGGGGAACAACTTTAATCTAGCGGGAAAGTAAAACTCACATAGATGTAAAGCGAAAAGGAAAAGTCATCTCTTCATGGTCTAATTTTTTAAGATCTCTTAGGAAACAATTTTATCCTTTAGGATACATGCAACAAGTTGTTATTGATTGGCAGCATCTGAGGCAAGGTAAAGGGGAGAGTGTTCAAGAGTTTAATTAGGAGTTTAGAAAGAAAGCATTGGCGCTTGGTATTTCAATGGATACACGTGAAACTTTGTTAAAATACATGGACAGTTTACATTCACATTTGCAGCATAAATTATTTATGTTTAATCCTAATGATTTTGATGAAGTGTGTGTTCAGGCCATACATATTGAATCAGGTGGTAGACCATTCAAGTTTTCATCGTAGTCATCCAAAGAGTTGGAAATCAAAGATTCCAATGATAGTAAGGGGAAGAATAATTCGAAGAGAAAGAAATTGGCAATAGCTCAAAAGGAAAGACCTACTTGTTCTCATTGCCAAAGAATCGATCATGATGAATCTAAATTTTGGAAACTTCATCTAGAACTTAAGCCCAAAAAATTCCTTAAGGAGAAGGATGAAAAGAAGGCCATTGCAGCAGTCCAGCAAGATCTAGGTTCAGATTCAGGTGATGAAAGGAGGATAACTGTTATGGCTACAATAGGTAAAACTTCTGACATTGGTTCAAGTTTGAAAACTATTGCATCTTCATCAAACTTAAATCCTCCAAATGAGGATAAAAGAGTTGAATTGTTTAACATAAGGATAAATTCTAAGCATACAAAGATAGATACAATATTTGACGGTGGATCATAGGTGAATTTAATCTCTGAATATTTAGTTAAAAGTTTGGGTTTGGAGACAGGGAATCATCCAAGACCTTACCCATTAGGATGGCTAAATAAATCAACTCAGATAAAAGTCACAAAACAATGTCGATTAAGATTTGCCATTATAGCTAATTACATTGATGAAGTGGAATTAGATGTGGTTCCAGTAGACATATGTGGAGTTGTCTTAGGAAGTCCTTATCTTTATGATCGTGTTGCAGTATTTTATAGGAGAGAGCATAAATATCACCTTAAGAAAGATGGGGTTGAATATATTGTCAGGGCACATCAAAGTAAAAATTATTTAAATATTAATGCTAATCCGATGAAGCAATTAATAAGTTGAAATAAAATATTTGTAATCATGTGTATAAAGGAACAACATAAGAAACAAAATGATGCTTGTTTAGGTTATGAGTCTCAACTTAAAGATAGTTTGATCAAAGAGATAGAAACTATTCCAATTCTATGTAAAACCAAACATCTCACTCATAAGCAGGGAATACAACATGAATTACAGTTTGTGCCTAAAGCTCCTCTTCCTAATGTCAGAATGAATCAATTCAGTTCAAGTTTGGAAATTAATAGATACAGGGACAAATGTCAGTATTGGGGAAAGTTAGTGTTACATTTCTCTTGTATTGTGTCACCATTTCATATTTCAAACAGTTTGGAAACCTCTTTTCAAGTGGAGAGGAAACCTATTTTTTTTTCATATCCAAGCCTTTTCTAAAGTAGTGTCAAAGTATCTAAGGGAAACTAATGCATCAGAGGAAAGTGATAATCAATGGAAACATCATTTAATGAATAAGGAAAAAGTGATTCAAACAAATCAACAACTAATTCAATACTTTCAAAGACAAACTAAGTTGCAGCAGTTTTCAAATTACAGTTTGATGGATTATTTGCAGCGAGTTCACTTAGTAATCAGGAAGCAAGAAAGTATGTCAAGTCAAATAGCTGGTTTGATGTCAAGAATATTTTTTATTATCTCTATCGTTCCACAACATAGATTGTTAATACATGTTAATGGTATTGAACAATATCCTATAGGAACTCTTTTAAAAAATGATTATGAATCACTAACTCATGGTTCTTCGTGGAAAGAAATCAACTGGCATGTTCATAACAGGTTCTTTGACCATTGTGCAAGTTGTTCATACTACAAATGGATGGAACAGGTCACCGACTCGAAAAGTGCCATGGTTAGCATCATCAGGGTCATCACTTGGAGGTGATTGATCAAATGTATTAGTACGTTATCAGGTCAAGGTGGAAAGTGAGGGAGCTCTACCCTCATCAAGTATTTGGTTAGTCAAAATTTTGTGGTCCAAAAGCTTTCAAGTGGAGAGGATTGATCTAGGAGGATCATCATCAGATCAATTGCATAGGTTCATCGTCAGTGTTCAGTTTCATCGTTAGCATTCAGTTCAGTGTCATCATCAACAATTTTGTCTGGTTTCATTAGCTTCGATAGTGTTGTTTATGGTTTAGGTTGTTCAAGTGATGTTAATGGTTTTCTTGGTGATGGTTTTGTACCTGGTTGTCGACATGTGGTTGTTGTCAATTTCACTAGGGTTTGGTGTCGACATGTTTTTGTCATTCGCCTCGTAGGTTGATCATCAACATGGGTGTGTCGTCTATTACAGGGGTTCGATATGGTTCATCGTCATGTGATGTCATTGAAAAGAAGCTTTGTCGACAATATGTATTTGGGTGAATGTCACTTTGTGACATTTAGTTGTAAAGGGGTTTTTCTTATTGATGAAAAGTCCTAATGACTAAAACCTAAACCTAATACAAACCTAAACCTAGAACCTAATGCAACATTAAAAAATACATTAAACAAAAATTCTAAACCCTAATCTATACACTAAATACCATTACCTAGACCTAAACCCTATCGGATATGTTAAAACCTAACAAAACTATGTTTTAAAGCCCTCTCGGCCTATGTTTAAAACATAAAAAACATTACAAAATATGCAAAATAGTCATAAGCCACCAGTTTGACCACACAGGGTCCTAACTGTTATCACAAAACCAAACCCTAATAAGTTGCTGATTAGGAAGATTTTGAGTAACTATTTCAAACCAAACTTTTGGCTGAGGCTTAGCCTCCTCAACTTGAGAGGGCTTTCTCACTAGGTTAAAGATTTTAGTTTAAAGATTAGATGGCTAGCTCATTGGAAAAACAAGTGAAAAAAGTATAAATCATTGAACACAATCAATAAACATCCATTGCGCTATGGAGTCAGAGTATGTTTTTAGTACAACAGCAGATTAGCTTAAATGGAAGTCAGGGCATAGAGAGTTTTAATCTATCAGCAAAACAGAGACATAATATAGGAAACACAGTTTATAAACACATGAAGGAAGTTAGAGCATTATAATTGAATTCTAATTAGCATGGATTCATACCATTGAAAGTGAGAAAATGAGGAAATCCATGAGAAAATCAAACACATAAAAGCCTCTCTGACTCTTGAGTAGTAAAGCCAAAATTCTGTAGTAACATCAAACACATAGTCTTCTACAATAACATAATATGCCTGTTTCTTTGAAAATTGACAACCCTAAGGCATTCCACCTCTTGTATTTTATAGATTTATCATTACAATCTTTGATTCCCTAATCCAACATGAGGGGGATTTGAATTTCGTAGATTGACACCTACTCATACCTAAAACAGACTATTAATTACAAGAGACAGTTAACTAACAGTCCTAGAGTCCTAATACAATTAGGAGTACAACTCCCTTTATGATAGTAACAACCTAAACTATGAATTAAATTTGATATTTTATAGTTGCTTCTCCTTAACTCCGAACTTGGTGATGTCCATAATCCTCCTGTTTGCCTTTAATAACTTCTCCTTTATCTGTCCCGAAAACTAGGAACATGTTTCCTGCAATTATGACTTTAACGAAAGCCTCGTATCCCCCAACTGGTGACACTTATGAAAAAAGTGAGATAGGTTATTGTAGTTGGAGATTTTATAAAAGAAACCTCCTTCAGAATTCCAAAACACTTTTTCATGTGGCCAGAAATCAATCTTTAAAAAGACTGCTACAACCAGAAAATAGAGTTCCTCTCAGCAGTTTCGTAGCACAAGTTAAACCATAAATTTCGCCCACCTCATACTGAATTTGAAGAAACTGAAAGAGGTTTTTGTATTTCATTATGTTAGGAATACAAACCTCTTTTAGTTTTCCAAAATATGCTTTCAGTTGCTCAAGAAACCCCTTATAAGTTGACTATTTAAAACAGAAAACAAAGTTTTCTCTGCTAAAAAGGTTGCTTCAGTCATTTCGTAGTGCAAAACAGGTTTTTTGCATATCTCCTTTATTCTTTGAGTTTTTTCATTACTTGAGATTTAAACATTCACAAATGACCTCCATATTTTCTCAGCTGAATTTCCAGGTCCTCAATTTGTCCTTTCATCCTTCTGATATTAGTTCTAAGTCTGCCATTGATCCATCTGACATACCTTGCTTTCTGGCCTTCAGTTTAATAAACTTGCTTGACCTTGTTTTGCATGATGAGTTGTCACTGGTGATGATATTTTCTTAGCCCTAGGGCTAAGTCCTATTTCAGCTCTAAAATCAGACGAAAAGAGAAATGAAGACCATTCTCTATCTACCTTCTAAAGTTCATGTAAGACCATTAATTTAACTAAGCCATGATGGAACAATGACGTTTCACATGCCTCTTTCTTCAACTGTATTTTATCCTTCGTGAGAGCATCTAAGCCTTTAGGTTCAGTTCTCAGACATCGGCTTGACCTATGACTCTTTATTTCTTCCGACATTTCTCCTTTGAAATCCCTGTAAATAGAAGACCTGGAAGAAACTGCCTTGCTTAATTTGATGAAGAGCTGCCTCGCTTGAAACTTGTGGAAGAATTCTGGTCTCTGCTCACCCTGGGCTTGTTTACGTCAAACTTTAGAATAGCAGCAAGTATCTTTTGCATGAATATGAGCAAGATCAACACGGATATGACCAGGATCAACTAACCCTTTCCTCTTTTGAAATTTGAAATGACTGTGGACAAATGACCCCTAACGAATCTAATGATGGATATGAATGGTTGCATGTAAATGGTAAGGTTCATGGACTGACACTTGATGATAAAAATCTAATGGATTCTGTTGGATTTGAAAGTGAGACATGATTTAACACGAATCCCTGATTTCATAGCGCATCCAATGTAAATTCAGGGTTTTGCACTACGAAAACACCTAATTATGAATCCACGATTTTGTAGCACATGTAGTGTAATTTCAGGACTTTGCTCTATGAAAACGCCTAGACAGTTTCGTAGTGCGTTCAAATTTTTGAAATGACCAGATAGATGAAACTTTAAACATGATATGGGATCCATAAGGGGTCAGACAATGCTGATGGAATTTATTTAATGATGGAAATGAGACTCTAATGCTATAACTGAAACTCTTAAAAAACATAAAAATGACTTAACCCCTATCAAACACTATGACTTAGAAACAAGGCAAACTTTCCAGAGTTTTAAAAAATTTAGGGTGATAATAGTGGCTCCACTAGGGATAGTATGCCCCCTTGTGGTATGCTAAGAACTAGTAGCTCCAGTGCTGCAATCCATTCCTTTAAAAATAAAAACTCTGAAATTCTTCCTAATCTGCTTCAAACTATACCTAGTAAAATTTTTCTCAGTCAACCTTGAGCTTATTTGCATTTTCATACCTACCTACCCTATCAATTATAAACTTCTTTCAGCTCAATCATTGTGAAATTTCTAATGTGGCCAATCATTTTATGTAATATTTGAGTTTTTCGACTGCATCGGAATTCAAAGCAGCTAAAATATTGTGATGACCATTGCCACTGAAATTGCCTCTGATCTTCATAGAAGAATTGAAACACTGGAGAGTAAAACTCTTCAATGTATTTAGCTATAGGATCCCAGAATACATGATCAGCTTGATGATCCTCATAACATCTTGTTACTTCTAACAATTGATATTTAGTCACACAACATTTATTTGATAAGTTATCCAACTGCTTTTCTACATGATTCTCATAGACAATGTAATTTTCCTCACTATTATGATCATTCTTTGAAGTAATCTGCTGCAAGGAATTACAAAAATGATCAACCTTCTCCTCTGCTTGAGGGTTATAAAAAATTTCTTTCAGTATTTCTTCTTGGTGTTTGCAATTATTTTCATTTTCATTATGATCTGAAGACTGACAAGTCTGCTGCATCTCTACATCAATCTCGGAGGATGTAATATGATTTTCATAATTATGCTCTTGCTGATTTCTATGTTGCATGTCATGGGATGTTATCCTTTCTTCTAGTTGTTGAAATGTATTGTTATGAAGAGCCTCTAAAATTTCCTCATCCATAAATTCATCATCATCATAACAATCCTCCAAATACTGAATAAGGCTCACAAAATGTTTACAACAATCTTTGAACAACAATAAGGAAGGATGACATTCTTTATACATCTCATAGAATACATCATGGAAATTAGCAAGCGAATATATTGAACCATTTTCCAAACTTATATACCAAGACCATGCTTTTCCTTCTAAAGTGGTCATAAACATCTTCATGAGAAAATCTTCAGGGAAATGAACCTTAAGACTGTGTACATGCATATGGAACCTAACCAAATGAAGAGCAACATTTTTTTTTCATCTCTGAATATTGGAAGATCATCTAACCATTCGACCTTTGGCATAGGATTTGGAAAACCAGGAATATGAGACCGATTCATAGGGGCATACCTGGCATTCATTCTTGCAATAGAACTCATCCTGAAACTTCATCTATGAAACTGATTTTCTAGCAGTGGAGTCACCTTCCAGTTTGTTATTTGATGTGTGGAGTTACCAAGGTAGTTTTGCAGCCTCGAACAAATTCTAAAAAACTCCTGCTACCTTCAAAAGTTCAGCTTTTTGATTTCGGGAATGAGTAATCTTCAGAATTCTAGAAGACGCACCAAAATGTTATCACAAAACCCAACCATGATAGGCTGTTGATCAGGAATACTTTGAGTAACTATTTCAAACCAAAATTTTGGCTGAGGCTTAGCCTCCTCAACCTGAGAGGGTTCTCTCACTAGGTTAAATATTTTACTTTAAATATTAGATGGCTAGCTCTATGGGAAAAACAAGTGAAAATTTTATAAATGGTTGAACACAATCAATAAACATCCATTGGGCTATGGAGTCATAGTATGTTTTTAGTACAACAACAGATTAGCTTACATGGAAGTCAGGGCATAGAGAGTTTTAATCTATCAGCAAAACAGAGACATAATATAGGAAACACAGTTTATAAACACATGAAGGAAGTTAGAGCATTATCAATGAATTCTGAGTAACATATGTTCATACCACTGAAACTGAGCGAATGAGGAAAGCCATGAGAAAATAAAACACATAAAACCCTCTCTGAATCCTGAGTAGTAAAGCCAAAATTATGTATTAACATCAAACATACAGTCTTCTACAATAACATAATATGCCTATTTCTTTGAAAATTTCCAACCCTGAGGCATTCCACCTCTTGTATTTTATAGAGTTATCATTACAATCTTGGATTCCCTAATCCAACATGAGGGGGATTTGAATTTCCTAGCTTGACACCTACTCATACCTAAAACAGACTATTAATTACAAGAGACAGTTAACTAACAGTCTTAGAGTCCTAATACAATTAGGAGTACAATTCCCTTTATGATAGTAACAACCTAAACTATGAATTAAATTTGATATTTTATAGCTGCTCCTCCTTAACTCCGACCTTGGTGATGTCCATAACCCTCCTGCTGGCCTTTAATAACTTCTCCTTTATCTGTCCTGAAAACTAGGAACATGTTTCTTGCAATTATGACTTTAAAGAAAGCATCGTATCCCTCAACTGGTGATACTTATGGAAAAAGTGAGATATGTTATTGTAGCTGGAGATTTTATGAAAATAAACCTCCTTCAGAATTCCCAAATAGTTTTTCATGTGGCCATAAACTGATATTTAAAAAGACTGCTACAACCAGAAAACAAAGTTCCTCTCAGCAATTTCGTAGCTCAAGTTAAAACATCAATTTCTCCCACCTCATACTAAATTTGAAGAAACTGAAAGAGGCGTTTGTATTCCATTATGTGGGGAATAAAAACCTCTTTCCGTTTTCCAAAATATTCTTTCAGCTGCTCAAGAAACCCCTTAGAAGTTGACTATTTAAAACAGAAAATAGAGTTTTCTCTGCTAAAAAGGTTGCTTCAGTCATTTCGTAGCGCAAAATAGGTTTTTTTACATATCTCTTTTATTCTTTGAGTTTTTTCATTACTTGAGATTTAAACATTCACAAATGACCTCCAGATTTGCTTAGCTGAATTTACAGGTCCTCAATTTTTCTTTTCATCCTTCTGATATTAGTTCTAAGTCTGCCATTAATCCATCTGACATACCTTGCTTTCTGGCCTTTAGTTTAATGACACTGCTTGACCTTGTTTTTGCATGATGACTTGTCACTGGTGATGATATTTCCTTAGCCCTAGGGCTAAGTCTTGTTTCAGCTCTAAAACCAGACTTAAAGAGAAATGAAGACCATTCTCTATCTACCTTCTGAAGTTCATGCAAGACCATTAATTTAACTAAGCCATGATGGAACAATGACGTTTCACATGCCTCTTTCTTAAACTATATTTTATCCTTCGTGAGAGCATCTAAGTCTTCAGGTTCAATTCTTAGACTTCGGCCTGACCTGTGACTCTTTCTTTCTTCCGACATTTCTCCTTTGAAATCCCTGTAGATAGAAGCCCTGGAAGAAACTGCCTTGCTTAATTTGATGAAGAGTTGTCTCACTTGAAACCTGTAGAAGAATTCTGATCTCTGCTCACCCTGGGCTTGTTTACTTTGAACTTCAGAACAACAACAAGTATCTCTTGCACGAATATGAGCAAGATCAACATGGATATGACCAGGATCAACTAACCCTTTCCTCTATTGAAATTTGAAATGACTGCGAACAAATGACCCCTAATGAATCTAATGATGGATATGAATGGTTGCATGTAAATGGTAAGGTTCATGGATTGGAACCTGATGATAAAAATTTAACAGATTCTGGTGGATTTAACAGCTAGACAAGATTTAACACAAATCCCTGATTTTGTAGCGCATCTAGTGTAAATTCGAGGTTTGGAACTATGAAAACACCTAACTACCACTCCATGATTTCGTAGCACATGTGGTGTAATTTTAGGACTTTGCGCTATGAAAACACCTATTCAGCTTCTTAGCGCGTTCAAATTTTTGAAATGACCAGACACATGAAACTTTAAACATGATATGGGATACATAAGGGGTCAGACAATGCTGATGGACTTTATTTAATGATGGAAATGAGACTCTAATGCTATAACTGAAAATCTTAAAAAACATAAAAATGACTTAACCCCTATCTAACACTATGACTTAGAAACAAGGAAAACTTTCCAAAGTTTTAAAATTTTTAAGGTGATAAAACTAACCATGGCAATTACAATGTTCACATGAACGGAGATCAGCCAGCGAGGTTAACAGTTAATCGTCGGCATCAACCTGGACTGCGTCAAAACCACCAGGGTAAGTTGTGATGGTTGGAGAACGCGAGCACATGCAAATAGTCACCACGATGGTAGCCATAACAACTAGGCGGATAAGCCATTAGGTGTCAGTCCAACAATCAACCATCGAGAGAAAACACCTGTTCACATGGAAACAGTTAGCCAGTGTGCAGTCAACCTAACCACCAGTGGTTCTGTTTTAATATATGGTTATTTTTGGGTTTTTGTAATTAAAATGTGAAGTTGTTGATTCGAGGGCCATGGCTAATGACCCTAAGTGTCATTTCACAACTAGACTGAGTACTTGAACCCAAAAAGTCATCCATTCATTCCTAAAAATAGGAAGGAGGAGTTTGAATGTATTTATAGGCCTATAAGAGGCAATTTTGTTCATTGAAGGAGAAGAGAGTGATTTTGGTTTTTGTATGCAGATTCTGGAGGTTATAGGCAGTTTTGTTTTCAGTGTAACAGGAGCATTCGGAGTTGGAATTGGGAACCATGACAGGCATTGGAAAGCTAGTTTAGAGAGCTATCCATTGACAATGACCAGAAGTGATTGCGTGTACATTCAATTTGGTCAAATATCTATGTAATTGACCTCTTCTGTTTCAAGCCTAATAAAGTTGTCGCCCATCTTGAAAGTGGACCCGTAGACGTAGTCCATCAGAGACGAACTCCATAATCAATTTTTCTGTCTGGTATCACTGTGTTTTTATTATTTTCACTTATGTTATGCTTCTTACTTATGTTTGATAATATTTCGTAAAGTATTTATTCTCAAGCAGTTTCCTCGATTTCGGAACTTTCAGTTAACAATCAATTCAATAATGGCTAATCAATTCTACATCAATCTTAACATATGATCATTTTATATCACTCCTCCAGCTTCAGTTCAACCCTCGCCACATCAAAAGCTCAACACTCTAGTAGCATAACATTGGTTAACATAAACTCAATCCTAAAACCAGCAAAATTTCCTTACAAACTTCAGATTCTAGCCCCCTTGATCACTATGATGAGTGCTCAATTTATAGGAAATTGAGGTGGTTTTGTCATAAATGAGGGTATTGAATGGTTTTCCAATATTGGAGTTAGTTTTGATGGAGCAAGGGATGAGAGGATAGGAGGTTAATGGATCCTTAGCCTATCCAATTTCGAGGTCATAGGAGGGAATAAGAGATGGGAACCTTCTAGAGTCATCTAGAATGAAGGAATATTCCTAGAACCCTATGCAAATTTCACTCAATCTCACCCAGCATAGGCTAAAGATGGCCTAAGTGCACTACAGTGTAGACCACAGTGGGCCTACTTTCTCTGCAGTGCACTATCTCAAGGCATAGGCTACGCTGGTATCCCAGGGAGGATTTTCAGGAGAGATTCAGGCCATGAAACTTTCATCAAAGGAGGCATTCAATGAGTTGACTTCTCTAGGGCATTTAACAATTGAATTAGGGTTTTATGAGCCCTAAAAGTACTAATCTGGATGTTGGGTGTGATGTGCCCAAATAGACCTGTAACACCAAGGATATTATAGAACCCTCCCCCTCGGGGAACAACATCCGAGGTGTTCAATAACACATATAACCAACAAGACTGCTAAAAACAAAACATATTTCCCATGGAGCTTTAGAACATAGCTCGTTGTAGTATTTATAATGACCATCCTAAAACATGGAAAACATACCACTTACTAGAGCTTTATAACACAACTCATTACGGTATTTACAATAATAACCACATATACACACATACACATTTCCATCAACCAAAAAATATTCACACTATCTATGGAGCTTATAAATCTAGTGTGATACAATATTTACAATAATACACACATATACACATACGCATATTTGTGCAACCAACAACTAAAACAATACGATGCCTGGATCCACAACAAGGGAATCTAGAGGCTCACCCCTCCACCCTCAAAGTAATACTAGGATTCACCTCCTTCCCACGAAGTCTAAAATCTAGTGTCAAAGTAAAATCTGCATCCAATGCCCAATTTTATAATACTACGCCACTTCTCCTCTCAGTGAACAATTACCATCTCATTTTTCTAGGGCACACTCCCAATGTGCATTTGATTCCACCTAACAATGCTAATGACAAAAAAAATCCATCCCCAACCTTCCCTTCTTTGCTACACAGTTCCTCGAGAAATCGGTCACCCCCTTCCGTGCAGTCACACACCTTCCAAGTTTCATTGGCACCCCCATCCTGGGCATTCCATACCTTGGCAAGGCCTCCTCCCATCAGAAGATACAAAAACCAAGGCATTTCCCTACCTTAAACCATCATACCAGTCATAGAATTCTCATGGAAATCAATGGACACTATTGGGTACTAGTGTCCCACAATGGCTCTGCTCCTGAAGTGCTTTACCAGCATACTACTGCTAATTCTTGCAGTCAATTTCAACTACCCAACTACGCATGTTCATGCATTCTTGTACCAAGAACATAATTTCCATTTGACACAAAATGAATTGAAATAAATTCATATCATACCTCATTGGTAGCTCATCAATACGGTACACTTGTAATCCAGTTTACTCCCTGTCACAACAAGTCAAACTAGCATATTTGACCAAATAAACATGTTATAAAAATATAACATCAAGTTAGCTCAAAATCAACCATCATAAATTAAAATCATAAATCACATGTAACCATCATAAACCATAATCATAAATCACATGTAATCATCATAGACCAGAATCATAAATCATATGCATAATAAAACTGAAATAAAATATTGATACTTATCCTTTAATCAATCATTAGCTTCTACCTTTGTCTTTATTCTGTACACACTCTGAATCGGTTTCCACACTCGAAAAACACCTAATGCCTTCTCTTTAATGATGTGCATATACACATAGTGTGCATCACCCACATACAACCACACATGACATACAATACCATTAAATACATGCATCTACACCTGACATAGAACACATACACCTACACCTAGTGTACAACACAAGACAATACATATGCCTACATCCAGTGTACACCACCACACAATACATACACCTACACCGATGTACAACTCAATACATACATCTATAACCGATGTACAACACAATACATACAACTATACCTGATGTACAACACAATACATACATTTATACCCGATGTACAACGCCGCACAATACATGTACCAACACTTGGTATACAACACAACACAATACATCTATACCTGATGTATAACACAATACATCCATCTATACCCATTGTACAATGCCACTCAATACATGTACCTACACATGACATGCAACAAAACACAATACATGTACTACACAAAGTACACCACAACGAGTACACATGCCATGATAACATGACTACACAATGCACATACATAATACCACATGTACACAACACAACATGTACAACATGCACATAATACCACAAGTACACCAGTACCACATATACAACATGTACACAATACCACTTGTACAAAGCACCATCTGCACAATGTGTGCACAACATCACATGTAAACGACACGACTCATACCATGTTTACACAACAACACATGTACATCATACCACCTGTACAACATGTACACAATGCTAGACATACACAACACCACATGCATGACATGTACATGACACCACATGCACGACATGTACATGACACCACATGTACACAACACCACCTGCACACAACACCATATGTACAACATGTACACAACACCACATGCACACAACACCACATGTACAATCATGCACACAACACCATATGCACATAGTACCAAATGTACAACATTCACAGAACACCATATGTACATAGCACTACATATACAATATGTACATAGCACCCTATGTACACAAAACTTCATATCCAACATGCACACAACACCATATGCATACAACACTACACATCCATCATGCACAATTTACAAAATGTACACAACACCACATATCCAACATCTACATAACACCATATATACCCAACACTACATATGCAATATTCACACAACACTATTTGTACCACCCTGTACATAACATTGCATAAACAACGTGTACATAGACTATATACACACAACACCGCATGTGCACAACATCACATATGAAACATGTACAACATATAAAATATATGCACAACAATAGTAACACATGTCCAAAACCACACTGTCTCTACCATACAACCCTGCTTCCATTGACTTATCAAGGCTTGTCTCAGCATGCTGCAAACCACACTACTTTCATTTTACTAGTGTATCCCTTGGCCTAGCTTGTCCATAAGATAGACATAATATAATCATATAATATCAACTCATGACCACATGATATTGACCTCATAGATTTTTCAAGGTTACTCCTCCCATTTGATTCCTTGTAAGACCAGGAACCTCTTCATGCCATTCACCTGCGTAAGAAATCATTCCTTTGCAAGAATGATTCCTGAAAACCCTATTGGATAGTGACATAGATACATGGATACATACATACACATACATAAACATTAGCATAAAACAATCATGATCCTTCCAGATAGTGACATACATACACACATATATACATATAAACATTAGCATTAAACAAACATGATCCTGTCAGACAATGACATACATACACACATATATAAATATAAATATTAGCCTTAAAAAAACATGATACATGATAACCCTGTCAGACACGACACCCATACATACATACATGTACACATATATAAACATTGACATAATCATCATCATAACATAATTACCAGATATCATAAGGTCCAGGTTAGGAGAACTCCCTTTATGCGTGCAACACATGCACAACATCAAGAACAATAGATCCCAACATAGCCAAGGAATATGATGCCTCAAATCCATTCACCTTACATTTCTTAATTACCTTTCCCATGACTATCCTCCCATCATCCATTTATACCAACGGACCCAACTAGTCCAACTGGCTTTCATACTCTTGCCTTCAACTACCCTTATACATGAACTGACTTCATCTGAGTCTTACATTGCCTATTGCATTTCATTCATCTCTCCCCGAGCTCCACTAACTTTCCTCTTTTGAAATCCCTGAGACCCTCAAACATAAAAGGAAAGAAAAGAAACAGACAAGAAGAAAACCATGAAAACCAATAACAATACGACACCACAACAAAGTGGCATGGTCATGCACTAGACATAAGAAAACTACAAATCAAGTGCAAGAAAATCACAAAAGACCAAAAGAACAAGACTAACAAAAAACACCATGACTCAATACCCATGGTTGCTAGTGCTTCCAAAGGAAATTTGAACCTGAACATTCTTCAAGATTTCATGGTAGTCTCTTTGCCATGCAATCCCTTGCATCATACTTCCATCAACACATAAATGTCAATGAATAAATAAACATAACAATACACTGGTTACCTTACATTATTGTGCCAGGCATGTTGTCTTGCAACTGAACACATCCATGCCATCTCTCAAGGGGCTCAAATTCCTTTGACAAATCTAGCTATAACTAGACACCAATTGTTATACCTGTCAAATACATGTCCATGAATATAACACATACCTATATAATGTCAGAAAAAATCAAGGTTAAGAAGACTCCTAGTATGAAAATCACTCATTCATTTAGAATTATGGTTTCCAAACATAGCCAAAGGAATTCTTGTTAAATTCCTTTCTTTTACCCTTTTACCTTGTTGTAATTGAGGCTTACTACATATTGTCACATCACCCAACTGTTAGTTATATAAACACATCATTTGTTACCTTGTCACACTAATACCAAACATGTTTCCCTATAACTACTCACACATGTCAACCACATGTTCTAAAGATCAAGACAATCCTATCTATCAATTTGAAATCAACCTTTACCAAGACTAACAATCATGTCATTATCCATAGTCAACCTATAGTCATTAGACATATTGATACAACTATCTCCTGCTACACTCAAGTACATATCCACTGTCTCAATACATGTGTTAGTACAACCATCTTAAACTAAGATAATCTCTTCATGCAATCTTATAGACACATACTCACATCATGCAATTAATCAAACATTCAACAACAAATAGACGACATAATAGACACCAACACTCAAACACCAAATAGACGACATAATAAAAAATTCAAGCAAAAAGTAGAAGGCATAAGAAAGCTCATACCTTAATGTATCTCAGGGGAGGTTGTATTGTCTATACAATCAATCTAGATTAGCATGATATAACTTCACAACATATCAGCTCAAAGACAAAATAAGATCATGATATCCATAACAGTCACTAGCTAACATGTTCACATCATAAAATCATAAACAATTATCATTTATGCATAGCAATCACCTAGGTACAACCAATCTATATTAGTACAACACAATGTCACAAATAAGTCGACTCATACCTGAATTTCATAACCCTTGCCATCTGCATAGGCCAATCCAATTTAGCACGATACATATAACATCAATATATTAATATTATAACCCTAATCATCAAGTTAATTAACATATAACAACAATAATTTAATAGATAACATGCTCATCAACAACATATAACCTAATCATCAAGCTATCTAGCATAAAATAATAATAGAAATGCATACAACCATAGGTTACTATCATGCATGACTATTCGAAACATGTTCATATTACTACACTAATCAATTAGCATCTATCATGTATGTAACCATAACGTCAATAGACATGTACATAAACCTAATGTGTATAACCCTAATGCAAATAATAATCCATTAACTAACATAATTTCATGCCAAACATACAATACATGTATGATGATCTTCTCTTACCCCAAAGTCTAATGTCGCAACCTCATTCTAATGATCTGTGTCTCCTGCTCTATCTCAGTCAACACGTTATCACCATAACATACCAATATCATGATAATGACCTAATTTCATGTAGTGACCTCATGCACAACAACCTCCACCATGAAAATGCATGCATAACAACATATAGACACTGACATGCATAACAAGTTCATATACAACGATACACTCATGACAACACATTCCACAACCACACTAGCAACCTTCACATGGTGACATCACTACAATCATGATTAATATCATGCAAATTCAATAAGCACATGGAATACACGCATAAGAGACACACATGCAACCGACATGAATGCATGAACAACACACACAACCCATCTAGTCTAAGGGGTTAACCATGCTCTGATACCACTTTGTAATGCCTTCCTCCCACATCTACCCAAGCAACTGAACAAACATGGTAAACATATGATGAGAGGCCACTATGATATGATTCAACCTCCTAAGTTACATTAAGAAAGTGAAACCGATAGAAACACACCATACAAACATCCGACATCAGCATTAGGACCCTCAGGAACCAACCCAAACTTCCTGCCAACCAACCATTGGGTCCCACTAACATTTTGGACCACTTGGCCCTCGGAAACTCCCATGATATAGGACTGCCAGCATCCATGAGGCTCTGGATGCTCTCATGACAAGAAATGCTATTGTCTAGGGACTATTTTTCTCAGTGTTGTGCTAGTTTCCCCGAGATTTGAGCCATGTTTTCTGGCCCAAATCCTAGGTCACTACCTAGAATTGAATGACACCTTCAGAATAGTAAGATAACTAGGAAGTGATAGTACAAATGTAGTTACTTGAATAAGACCTTGATTGGACCCCCTACTAGCCATGACATGCATTTCTTGAAACATATCACGAATATGTAATCTACAGGTGTAAATAACAAATCTACGCATAAGGGTCTCATACTTAGCTAAGAATCACTAAGAGGCATCAATGCCTCAACACATTAGCTACCATTTCATCCATTAGTTCATAGATACATTGTTCATTCATTTACAAGTAAAAACATGATAGCCATACATAGCTACTTTCATAAAACACATACATAACCAACATAATAGCAACAAAAATACCAATGAAATCACAACCATATGATCCACATATAAACCAATATAATAGTCATATAAATAAAAGGAGAAATAACCTCATATTGATGATGCAAAATCTAGACCTGAGATGGGACTTCCACATTCCAACCGACTATAGAATGGCTGAGCCAAATATCTTTTCAGCCATTGACCCTTGTGCCATATTCCAAGCATGAATGTGGGATCTTGATCCAATTTAGAATATTAGATTTCTGTGCTAAGATCCTCCTCAGATTAGAAACAAAATGCTTTCATTGTGCTTAAGGATTCATGATTTTTTTCTGCAAGTGGAAAATGAGTTTTTATGTTAATTTTATGAGCAATTTAACATAAATAAGAGACCGAATAACAACATAAACATGTACAGAACATCATCAAAAACACATCACAACAGGAACATGATAAAGGAGTTCACCCCTCCTAGGCTATGTCTCCTTGGTCCAGCTTCCAATGGCTTGGGCCTCTCTATTATGCTCATAAGTGTAAACATATGTGTTAACAATGCTCAAATGCTTCTAAAATCTGCTCTAATGAGTCAATAATGTCCAAAAATATCTATCTAGCCTCTTTTTGCATCCAATTTGGTGGAAAACTAAAGAATTTATGACCTCTCCTAGTTCTCCCAATATTCGCTCCACAAATTGCACCATTTCTTGCATGAACCTACAGTTTCACTCCAAAATTATGTTCGTCGTACAGCAGTCCATAATCTATCAGCGTCGACTGTTCCATCACAAATCACAATAAGAGGAGAAACGACAGTCTTATGGTCTATGAAGGCGGTTGGGTGATGTGCGATTGTGATACGATAGACCCGAGGAAACTATTAACTGGAACCCATAATATTATCTCATCTGGGATACATCGTAATTCGCAATCGGTGGAGTCAGGGGGTAACAGATATACGGGACTCTACAGTTCTGTGATGTGCAATTGTGATTATCAAATTACAACCGAGGTACGCTGGGGGGTGATTCATCTCATCGCACCCTGGCTTGTTCTGGGACCGATTCTTAAGCACAAACCTGCTTGCGACACGTGATTTGCAAAATGCAGGACTAATGGTGGCCTGCCACTTGGCGCTTCCCCATTCGCTGAAGCATCCTGCCACGTCATCTACTCCTTCCGTGTGTCCAAGTCAAACTAAACTTTGACTTGCTCTAACTTCTTCATATGAGCTTGGATTCTAGTGCCATTCACACAGTTGGAATAAGGATGATGAATAGTTCGATTTGAAGCTGAGTTTATCGAGATTGTTCCACTTTGAGTTTTGAGCCTAATTTTGAGCACCTGATCACTCCTCTCCACTAGAAGCCTTTTGGACCCAAAAAGGATAACTTTCAATTATATATTAGGTGAGGGTACAATTCCCTCACCTTTCCAGCTCTATCCATTTAGATTTTAAAGGATTTGTACCATTAAGCCCCACTCGAAGATAATCAATACTCCCCCTTTTTCATGTCCTTGTTCTTCTGTCATGTATAGTGTCTTGCTAAAGCTCATCAAGGAATCCTGGAGAAAAGTCTTCAATAGATGGAATTTTAATATTTTCTCCTTGATATTCAATCAAAGGAGGCTCATACAACCTTAAATTCTCAATGTTAACAACAACATAAATTTTCATATATGAAGGAAAATCCAACCTGAAGGCACTATTATCAATGTTTTCCAAAATTCTAAATGGACCATATTTGAATGGTTTTAGCTTTTTACCTTCTCCTTAGAACCTCTCTTTGTTAATGTGAAGCCAAACTTCATCACCAACTTGGAACTTGTGATCTTGATGATGGTTGTCGTGCCTTGCTTTGTACTTTCCTTGGCTTGTCTCAAGCTATTCTTAAACCTCTTGGTGTACTAATTTGATTTGTTCAATGAATTTTCTTACTTTTTCTATGTCACTATGACCTTCAATAGCAACATATTTGCCAAAAATAAAATCCAAAAGATATTTAGGCAAGTATCCCAAGCATGCCTCAAATGGAAAAGTTTGATTTGAAGATTGCGTGGCTTGGTTGTAAGCATGTTGAATATAGTGCAAATGTTCATCCAACAACATAGGATGCTTTTTTCAATACCAACGAAGAATATGTATTACTTTTCTTTTCACCACTTTTGTTTGACCATCTATTTGTGGATGAAAAATTGTACTCTTTTTCAATTTGGTGTCCATGAATCCCCACAAGCTTGACCAAAAATTCCCAAAAAAACAAGAATAACAGTCACTAACAATGGTAGTGGGTAGTCCAAAATGCACCAAAATGCACCCAAACATTTTGAAAGAATAACTGAGAAATTTGTTGACCTGTAACTTGCTTTTTACATGGCATCAAAGTACACATTTTTTTGAACCTATCCACAACTACATACAAATAATCATGAACTATTTTTGACAATGGAAGACCTCCTACAAAATCCATAGGAACACTCTCCCACAGTCGTGAAGGAACCAGAAGTGGTGTGTACAATCCTAACTTCTTATTTCTAGACTTACTGATTGAACATAATGAACATCCTTTAATAAAACGAGACACACTTTCAAGCATACGAGGCCAATAACAATACCTCTATAGATGTGCCACCGTCTTACTTACACCAAAATGACCAGCAATAAATGAAGTATGTGCCTCTCTTAGAATGTTAACTCTTTCTCCCTATGGAATACAAAGCTTTCCAAGATGGTACAACAAGTTATCATGCAAATGATGATCCAATTCCTCTACTTGGTTACCTTGACTCAAACTTGCATAAACATATTGAAAGTCATTATCTAATGCATATTTCTCAATATAACTTTAATGTAAAACATAATTATGCTTGAGTAAGGTAGTTGCACTAACAATAGACCTAGAAATCATATCAGCAACTTTATTGTAGATACCTTTTTTATACCTAATTACCAAGTGGAATTGTTGAAGAAAACCCATCCGTCGGAAATGCCTTGATTGTTGCAACTTTGATTGGGATTGCAGGTATTGCAATGGTTGATGATCAGTGTGAGTGATTGTTTCCTTACCCATCGAGTAGTGTTTCCATTTTTTCACACTTTGCACTAATGCATACAATTCCTTGTCATATGTAGGATAGTTCATCATTGCACCATTAAAAGTTTCTGAATGAAAACAGATAGGATTACCATGTTTCATCAGGACTGCACCCATAACATAGTCACTAGCATCAGTGTGAATCTCAAATGATTGTCTCAAGTCTGGAAGTGCAAGTACTGGAGCTATACTGATATTTTCCTTTAATGCATCAAAGGCCTTTTGTTTCTTTCCTCCCCACTGAAAAACTTCTTTCGCACTTGTCAACGCATGCAAAGGAGCTTCTATAAGAGAAAAATTAACAATGAATTTACCCCAATATTGGGATGCTCCCAAAACACTTCTTACCTTAGTAAATGTCTTTGGCCTTGGCCAATTCACAATGAAATCAACCTTGGAGGCATCTATTTTCAACTCACCAACTCGAACAATATGACCCAAGTAAACTAAAAAAGTTTTTCCAAACTCGCACTTTGACATCTTAAGATACCACTATTCTTTTTTTAAGACATCAAGTTCTTTTCTTACATACATGACATGTTCGTCACCAGATTGACTAAAAATTAATATGTCATCTAAGTAGACTATTACAAACTCATAAAGAAATGGTCTCAACACATCATTCATCACACGCATGAATGTAGCGGGAGCATTACATAAACCAAATGACATAACTAGCCATTCAAACAAACCTTGTTTTGTTTTGAAGGTTTTCTTCCAAATGTCTCCTTCAACTATTCTAATTTGATGGTATCCACTTCTTAAGTCCATCTTAGTAAAATAATTTGAATCTTTCAATTGATCAAGTAAATAATCGATTCTAGGTAGTGGGTAACGATTATTTATCGTAATTTTGTTCAATGCATGAAAGTCCACACACTTATGCCATGTTCCATCCTTCTTGGGCACCAAGACAATAGGTGAAACACATGGTGAGGAGGATGGTTTGGTGATCCCTTTATTCAAAAACTCTTGAATTTTCTTCTTAATTTCTCTGCTTTCCATCACTGACATCCTGTACATGCCAATGTTAGGATGAGGACAATCTTGCTGCAACTGTATCTCATGTTGGATTCCTCTCTTGGGAGGTAATCCCTTTAGTTCCTGAAACATATCGTTGTATTGGTTAAATATGTCAACCAATTCAGATTTCAAATTTGAATCACAACCTTTAAAATCTTCATTATCAACATCATCCTTGGGTTTGATCATTAGTAACAAAACATTCTTGCTCAAATTCACTAGTATTTTCATCTTCCCTGCATTAACAAGTGAAAGATTTATTTTCTTGCTATGAGCTCTCAAAATATATTCTACTCCACCTTTGAATAAGTGATATTTGTTTTCATGTCTATGGAAGATATATTTTCTGTCATAAAGGTTTAGGCTGTCCAAAACTATGCCACAGATATCTAACAGTATAACGTCAAGTTCCACTTCATCTATGAAATTTGCAGTAATAGTGAATCTCAGTTTACACTTTCTAGTAACTTGAAATTGCACATTGACAAACACCCATCCAAGTGGATATGGTTATGATGTGGAACAGTTTCCAAGTTTAAAATTTTGACAATGTTTTTAGAGATATTATTGGCTTGAGAGAAACTATCGAAAAGCGTATCAATCTTGTTGTGTTTTGATATCACCCTTATGTGAATAAGTTCTATTCTCCTCTTTTCATTTGGAGTTTCATTTTGTGAGTTTGAAGAACTAGTGGTAGAAATGGATTCTTTTCCTTTCAACCCCATGGCTATGATTTTAGTTTCATCGCCCGAATCAGATCGCAAATCCTATTGAGTGGTTGCAATTGTTTTTTGTTTTCCCTTGTTGTTGAATTTCTTTGGTTTCATTTCGGGATGAAGCTTCCAATAATGAGCTTCATCGTGGCCATCTCTAGAAAAATGTTTGCATGCAACTTACTCTCCTTCTTTTTTGATAGACACATTTTTCTTTTCCTTTCCTTTGAAAGCATTTTCCTTTCCTCTAGTCTTAAATGGATTTTTACTACCTTCTTCTGGGGTGTTTTTTCCTCTTGCCTCAAGATGAGTGGCTAGCACACACACATCATCTAGATTATTGGTATTAAACATTAAGGTAGTATGCCTAAGGTAACTATGTAAACCCCCTATGTACTTCAATAATGTGTCCTGTGATTGGAAATCTACACCTAACATCAAATACCTTTTTCTGAATTCTTGGGTGTAATCTTGAACATTTTGACCTTTAAGCTGTCTAAAGTTATGCCAATTAATGGTTGCCTTTTGCATATAAGCTAGATGGTAGAATTTTATTTTGATGGCAGAAATGAAATCATTCCAAGAAATTGAGACCTTACCGTGTTTTGTAATCTCCTCTTGGGTCTTTGATTCCCACCATACTAGTGCTACACCCTCCATTCTCAAGGAAGCCAACCAAATCTTTATGTCATCCTCTTGAATGTTTTTAATCCTGCAATAGACCTCCAATTGACGAATCCAATTATCAAGATTCACTGCATTCACATCACAATTATACACGGGAAACTCAAATTTAACATCAAGTTTTAAAAAAGGTGATTTACCAGTTCCTTTTGAAGTATGATGATGAGTATGAGTAAGGGTTATGTTAGTGGAAGAGGGTGAGGATGCTTGTGAAGAAGAAGATGAAGAAGATAGTGGAGAGGGTGGAGATTTGTCTCCATTTCCATTACCTCCTCCTGAAGCTCCTTCTCCTTTGTGAGGTTTGGAACTTTCCCCTTGCAACCTGGCATTCCTCTCTTCATAGAGGACCTTCACCATCTCTCTCATATCAAAGAAGCCCTTTCCAAAGGTCTTTTCATCTTCTGTCATGTTTGTAGGTTCTCCTTCATGAGACATTATCTCTGGAGTGTCAACTACAACTCGAGGCTGAACTGGTGTTGGAGATTGTGGCAACCTTGCTCTACTTCCCCTTGACCCAACATTAGGGCTTCCAACCAACTTCCCTTCTCCTCTTTTGAGTTTTAACCTTGTAAGCATGACATAAACTTGAAAACAGTTAAATCCTTCTTTCACAAAGAAAACCTGGAGCTCTGATACCAAATTGATCTGATTTAGAATATTAGATTGTTGTGCTAAGATCCTTCTCAGATTAAAAGCAAAATGTTTTCATTGTGCTTAAGGATTCATGAATTTTTTTGCAAGTGGAATTTTTTTTTTTCATGCTAATTTTATGAGAAATTTAACATAAGAAAGAGACTGAACAACAACATAAACATGTACATAACATAATAAAAAACACATCATAATAGAACATGATAAAGGAGTTCACCCCTCTTGGGCTACGTCTCCTTGGTCCATATTCCAATGGCTTGGGCCTCTCTATTATACTCAAAAGTGTAAAAATATGTGTTTACAATGCTAAAATGCTTCTGAAACCTACTCCAATGAGTCCAAAATGTCCAAAAATGGCTATCTAGCTGCTTTTTTCATCCAATTTGGTGGACAATTGAAGAATTTATGACCTCTCCTAGTTCTCTCAATATTCGCTCTACAAATTGCACAATTTGCAACATGAACCTATAATTTTTCAAAAAATTGCACTAACTGAGTGAAAATTTCTCGCGCAACAGTCCATAATCTATCAGCACCGACTATTCCATAACAAATCTCAATCGATGGAGAGCTAACTGTCTTATGGTTTATGAATGTGGCGGGGAAATGTGCGATTGCGATACGACAAACCCGACGAAACTATTAACTGGAACCCATAATCATATCACATCCGGGATCCATCAAAATTCACTTTCGATGGAGTCAGGGGGGTAACAGATATACAAGACTCTACAGTTCTGTGATGTGGAATTGCAATTATTACATCGCAACTCGGGTACGCTGGGGGTCGATTCATTGCATCACACCCTATCTTGTTCTGGGGCCGATTCTTAAACGATGACCTGCCCGTGACATGAAATTTGCAAAATGCGAGGCCAATGGCGGCTTGACACTTGGAGCTTCCCCATTCGCTGAAGCGTCCTGCCATGTCATTCACTCCTGCCATGTGTCCAAGTCAAACCTGAACTTTGACTTGCTCTAACTTCTTCATATGAGCTTGGATTCTAGTGTCGTTCACACTGTTGGAATCAGGATGATGAGTAGTTCCATCTCAAGCTGAGTTTATTGAGATTCTTCCACTTTGAGTTTGAAGCCTAATTTTGAGCACCTGGTCAGATCTTATAGAAAAAATCAATCTAAAACCATCTAGGGCTTCCAGAGGCCAACCACATCAACCCATCAAACAATGATTCCACATCATAATTGAATATCACAAAACCATTATCAGATTGGTCTCTATCCAAGCCTTCTAGGGCTCTAGAGCCTTTGTTCCAAATAAGGCCGTAGGACTAGTAACTCAACCCATAGTTGCTGCGAGGCTCTAATGCATTTTTCCAACCAAGGCTATAGGACTAGTAACTCAACCCACCAAGGGCTCTAGAGTGTTTGTTCAACCAAGGCTATGGGACTAGTAACTCAACCCAAGATGTTACAAGGTTCCAAAGCATTTTTCCAACCAAGGCTCGAGGAACTAGTAACTTAACCCAAGCTAAGGAAACATGAGAACCAATAAACTAACAAGGAAATAAACCCACAATCTCCATGGATATCCAAGAAATGGAAAGGGTAGGAAAATCCACTATCAATCCAGGAAATACTCCATGCCAATGACAAATCATAACCAAGCAACAACATGCATGTGCCATGCATGCCAGAACTAGTGAGGAAAACATAAATGCAACTTGGTACCTACAAGAAAAACTCACTGTAACTCCTCATCCTAATTTCCTCTCGCACTTTTCTGCTCTTCCTTTTCCTTGTTGCTCTAAAACTCCAAGTATGCCACACTCTCTAAGAGTTTTCCAAGAAAAATCTCATTATCCAAGAGTATGAGAGAGAGAGAGAGAGAATAGAGAGAGATCCAAAACTGTATTGACTAATCTTACACCGACCAAGACTGCCCACTGATCCTCAAAAGCATTTTTATCACTGCGGCCTCTATTTTCTTCATTTTCCATTATTTTCCTTCAATTCCTCCTCACATGCAACTTTTGACCTTTAACATTCCTTTTCTCCTAATTTCCTTTATTTTCATAAATAAAATTCCAATAAATGTCTCATTCCTTTCCAAATCCTTTTCCATTGCCTTTGTGATTTTCCTTAGCCATAATAAACTGAATGAACACCCACTAGGATATTTTTCCCACCATTTAGCTTGGAATATGTCTCCCATCACCATGACCTTATATATTTTTACACGAAGTTTTAGCCAGGGCTATTATAAAGGGTAATGATCCATGAGAAGAGTATACTACAACTGCTACTACTCTCCTATGGACCCTACCCAAATATTTGCAACTTTGGGACTGTTATCCCCTACAATGTCCCAGGTTGAGGAGGAGATCGAAAGAGGTGACTTCAAACCAATTGCAGTTCAATAGCTAGACCTGATAAACCAGAGAGGGATCTCTCTAAGGATTTCTCTGTCAATGACTACAAAAGAAATGGGTTTTAGACTAGATGTATAGGTTTTATTTGAGTGTTTGGAAATTTAGGGTTTTTTTAGGTTGCTAGACCAAAGAATAAGACCAAGCAATTAGGTCAAGGTATCAAAGTTTGTAGTAGCAGGAATAAAGAGGAGAAAGATACAATGTTTTGTGGTGAAACTAATATTTGGTAAATGTAGTATAGGTTTGAAAGCTTAAGAGATCATAATGAGAATGTATTAGCATGAATTCATTAATCTAGAAGAAGAGATACATAAACATGATTTTCCACATAAACAGAGCTTTGAATCTAAGAATTCTTCCTATATAACTGTAAGGAAAACCATATGAAGAAATAATAACATGCTAAGAGAGATGAATTCATCAATAAGAAACTGATATGAAAGGAAAAAAACACCACAAACTCACTAAACAAGAATTCCTGAAAAATAGTTGCAACTGCTCCTTGATTAACTGTATGAAAGCATAAGGTACAACTCTCTCCTTAGAAGTCCAAAACTTCTCTCTGAATGAGAAATGATACATATAGACTCAATCAAATAGCTTCCCCAGCTTCAGGAGTCGAATTCTTAAGTGGTGGAACTATTTTCAAGATTCTCTCAACCAACAAGTGCGAGTGAGAAGGTCAAAAACAAACTCCTCTTAGACTTTGATTTGAGTTTTGCTTCCTTTATGAGGCCTAATTAACCATAAAACAACCTATCAGCCTATTTATTCATTATTACATCGTCTAAACCTCAAACTACTAAAGTTACATCATGATTTTAACTTTGGCCAAGTAAAACTAAAAACATGAGAAATTACACAGTGAAATTAAAAAAACAAAACTCAGAAATTTGCAAAACTGTAGCACCAACTTTGAGGCCACTTTTAGATGCCTTCCTGAGGTCACATTTGAGCTTTGAGAGAACGGTCAACTAGTATTTCTTGTCTATCTTCTAGAACATATTTAAATTTTGAAAATCACCCAAGGGAAGGGCTTCAAAAATTGATTCTCCCAAGGTGTCTCCAAACATGTAGCGCTTGTCAAAAAGAGTGGCAAAATGATGATTTTTGACCCCTTTTTCTCCTTTTTCTCAAACTATGAGCCCTTTCTGAGAAATGTGATGAAATGGGTTTTGAGAGGAGGTTATTATATTTCCAAAAATATAAGCCACGTTTCATTTGGGGCCCTAAGGAAAAATCATAGTGCCAAGGTGCTATGTTTTTGTGACTAGTTCATTTTCTGAATTTTGCACCAAAATTCTCAAAAAACAAAAAATGCTCTTAAAACCTGAAAAATTGGTCATGAAGTGACAAATTAGGTTTTTTATGCTCACATGGATGCTTCAGCAAGCATCTCCAAGTTATCCCTCTCATTTTTGTCTTTTAGGGTTTCCTTTAGCTTGTTTTTCAATTGCTTGAGCTTGATGTTACAAATCATGTTTCTGGTCTGATAATGGTGGGGCATGTGCTTCAATAGCTGAATTTTCCTGTTGTATTTTTCAAGAAGATTATCTAGGTGACCATTGACCTTACTTAGCCAATACTCTCCATCCTCATTGATCTCCAAGGCAATTCTGTCTTCAATGTCTAAGTCTTCATCTAGCAGGTTATGTTCTTTTTCTTTCTTCAATGGCCTTTTGAGTCCTTCCTTGTATTCTTCTTTCCAACTTGTTTTTCATGTTCATCATGTTCACTAGGCTCCAACACTGCTTTACCTTTGCCTCCTTGCTGCAACACCTTGGATTTCTCTTTCTCCACGATTAGCTATTTGGCGTTAAGCTAACTTTTTTCTTGCTCAAGGAAGGAAATGATGAATCTTTCCCTTTCCATATTTTCCTTGAGCTCTTTGATTTGATAATCCTTCTCTTTGATAATTTGTTGTAGGTCTGCTGCCTCTAAGTCAACTAATTCAAAATCATGTTCAATTTTCTCTTCATCTTGTACATGTGATCCTTGTTTTGCTGATGTAGAAGGCTTGGCCCTTTTCTCAACTTGAGAAGTAAACACAAGCCTTTTTCCTCTTTGATATATTCTAGTCACCTTAGGTTTAGGTGCCTTGGGAACCTCCACTAACTTTCTTGATGATCCTACCTCCACCTGTTGTGTTGATGTATCTAGATGATGACCTAATGAAATAGTTTCATGCCACTGCAAAGCTGTTTCTATGAAAGAATCCCATGCCATGTTCCTTTCTGCCAACTGATGGAGGACTACAATATTTATTAAGCTGTGATGAAAAAGACTAGGGTGATTCTCTTTTCCTTTCATTTGTACCTTCTCAGACATTTTGATAAGGCTTCTACATAAATAATTACACATGTTGAGAGGTTTTAGAGCTGTGAAATGCATTAGCAGCCTAATGTCGTATCCATACAATCTAGAAAATCTTCCCTCACGGGTAAAAAACTTCATCATAGCCTTCATAAATGGTGCATACTTTTCTAACAGGTACCTGAATGGAATGATGTGTGAATGAGCCTCTCATTAGGGTGATTTCAAGAAAGTTCGGTAATGTTCAAGGTCTAAGCTCATTCCTTTGAAACAACACTCCCAATGATCAGGTATCCCTATGGCAAGAGAGATGGAAACTACTAAGAATGTAAATTCAATCCCTACTATGATGGCCTTTTCCCCTTTCAAATTTGTGGCAATCCAATCAGTGAGCTGCTCATGGAAACCTACTTCACCCACCCTTTGACAAAACCCTAGACAGCTGAAATCTTCAAAGCATTGTTTGATGAATGGTAAGGATTTTATTTCATTGCAATTGGTAGACTCATACCTGAGGATCCTCCCTCCTTTATGATGTTTTCTCTTTTATGATGGTGAAGAATCTCCCTCCATTTTGATACAAAACCCTAGATAATAGGAAAATGGAAAAACAATGAGGAATGAGTGAAATGATGAAATGAGGGAGTTAGGGAAGGGAGATGATGATAGGGGAATTTTTGGAGATGGATAGGTGTTATAGAAAACTTAGGAAGTTTAAAAGGGGTGAAATGAGAGAGAGAGATGAGTAGGAGAATTTAAAAAACAATCCTACTAGGAAATTGTCCAAAATGATAGGTATGAGCTAGGGTTTGTGAAAAGGTGAGGTAAAATGAAGGTAAATGAGTTTATTAGTGAATGATATGGTTATTTTTATATATACAAAGGTATGAGATGGCAAATTTTAAAGTTTTAAATGTCATATCTAACAAAACCATCATTTGCACTAGCTTTGAAGCATGAAATTTCACATAAACCCTAGATGAAGAAAAATCACCATTTGTACTTTCTTTTCCAAAGGAAAAAGTGAGTAAGATGATGATACTTACTTGTAGAACAACTTAGAAGAGAAAAGAATAAAAATTCAAGCTTTAATTTGAAGTTTGGGTGATTTTTGGAAAATTTCGGGCTACTCTATCCCAAGCGCAATGTCGTTGGTAGAAGCGCAACGCCAAAATGCAACACAGTTCATGGAAGTGCAACGCTACCTCTAGAAGCGCAACGTAGTTCACAAAATTGTAGCGTCGGGAGAGTTTTTCCAATTTTAGCTATAAAAACTGTGTTTTTTCACTCAAGGAGGGGAGAGCTCAATGAACAAAGGAGGTAAGGATGAAAATGAAACATGTTTGGGACTTTTTGGGTTTTTATAGGCACAATAAGATCTTCATTTGAGTCAAAATGAGCCCCACATACTTTTTCAAATCATGACTTTCACCTTTTTACACTTGGCCACTTTGGAGACTTGAAAACTGAACTTCTCTTACCTTTTTAAATAGTGAAACTTCTTCCTTTTGGAACCTTGAGATTGTAACCATGAAGCACTTATGAGATCTCATAAAATTTTATTGAAGAGAGCTACATATCACAACCCATCTTATGCAAAATTTTATGCATGAAATGAAGATGGACCTTGAAACCCTAATGACCTAATGAAGACATTCTCTTTATTATGATAGACTCATCTGAGTGATGTAAGCAACCGACATGTGATATTTTTTAAGAGAATAGAGACATGCCTAGACAAACTAGTTAGTGACCAAATTTTACTCTGAAAACCTAGTGACATGATAAAATTTGACCTTGAGACCCCCAACAAACTTGGTAAAAGCATATTTTATCGTTGGTGACAGGCAGACAAGATTGACACTAACATTGGCTCCAGCTGGGGATGGCATCTCCTTGGAGGTGTCAAGAACACCATAGACCAGGTAGCCTTATTCATTGGGAAATGGAGTCAAAATGCAGAAAACTAAATTGAAACTGAAAATTGACTGACTATTTGACATGACATGACTGTAAAAGAAAAATAAAAGCAACAACTGATCAAAGAAGCCTTATGGCCTTCTCCTCGGGCTTCAAACTCCTATGATAGCCACTTGGACACTTGAACATAAAAAATAAACTGGTATATACAATGGTGGTGAGAATTTGCAGAAATTTCTTCAAGTATGGTAGTGCTTGAGAAGCCTACCATTGATCACTCCTCTTGAATAATCTTCTCCATTCAATTCATCCAATAGAAAAGAATTCTTTCCTCTAAAATATGAAATTCTATATGGTCCTTTCCATAAATTTTCAAACTTGCCATGTTTTCCTTTTTCTTCATTCCTCGCATCCCAACGAAGAACCACATCTCCCAAATTGAAATTGTCTTCTTTTGTCTTGTGATCATAGATCTTTTTTATTCTTTCCTGAAGTTTAGAAGTGTTTTGAAAAACTTCCTCCCTAGTTTGTTGTAAATGGATCATCTAATTTATCCTTCGCTGCATATCATTTGTTTCGTTGTCCAATTCCTGCAGAATTTTCATGACCGAGACAGCAAGAGATGAAGGAAAAATAGTGTCAACCCCGTACACCAACTGAAAAGGAGACATACCTATGGATTTCTTAGTACTAACTCTGTTTGCCAATAAAGAATTAATGATATTTTTGTGCCAGTTCTTCTTATTGACTTCTAAAAATTTCTTGATGATGTTGATCAAAGATTTTTTGGATGATTCAGCTAGACCATTCCCTTGTGGATGATAAGTAGTGGAATGCCCCAATATAATATGATACTTTGCACAAGACTCCACCATCTTCTTTGACTTGAAAGCATTGGCATTATCAGTGATTATCTTCTATGGGAAGCTGAATCTAGACAAGATATTAGATTCAATAAACTTAATGATAACAGAATCAGTAGCTTGCCTGGTTGGGATTGCATCAATCCATTTTGTTAAATAATCCATGGCTATCAGGATCCATTTGTTTTGTGCTGATGATGAAGGATGGATCTCACTAATAAAATCAAGACCCGATTGCTGGAAAGGAGATGTGATTGAAATGGGCTGCAAGGGTAATGGCAAAAGTTTTATTTTTCCTTGGAAAATCTGACATTCATGACAGCTCATCATTGTTTTATATACATCAGAAAAAAGAGTAGGCCAATAAAAATCAGCTCTCAAAATTTTGTTTGTTGTAGTCTTCCAGAAATGATGGCCACCATAGTCTCCTTTATGGAAATATCTCATTACATCCTTTGCTTCATTTTATACCAAATAGTTTCGTAACACACAACTAGGGTCTTTCCAAAATAAAACACCATCAAGAATACAATATTTTGAAGCTTTCAACTTTAAAGATCTAGTTTTACCTTTGGGTACTTCTGGTGGAGGATTTAAATGCTGCAACACATAAACAATGTCAGAATACCATGGAGATGAAGTGAACATGTCGGACACTTGTAAGTGTGAGTCTTCTTCTTCTTCTTTAGAAAGTGCAACAATCAAATTGATATCTAATGCATGCAAATTAGATTTAGCCACGAGCTTAGCTAAACCTTTTCCCTTGATGAGTTTTGTAGGCTTGATCTCCAAATCACACTCTAGCATTATTGTGATCCATTTTCCTCGCGTACCTTCTGGATTTGTCTCCATAAGGATTTCTTTTACAATTGTTGTGGGAACATAAGCAATGGTGTGAGAGTGCAGAATATAAACTCGAAAAGCTTTGGGAGATTTCACCAATGCAAAAGCCTACTTCTCAATTATGTTGTAATTCGGTGATGCATCCCTTATTGTTCGACTGAAAAATGTTATAAGCTGTTCATTTTTATAATCTTTCTTTTGCATTAGGATAGTTGCTAAGGTATGATCTGAGGCAAATGAAAATATGATAAAATTTGAAGTAAAATTTAGACTAATCAGAGTAGGAGTAGTAGATAATGCAAATTTGACTGCATGGAAACATTTCTTAGCATCCAATGACCATTTTACCTCATTGTCCTTTCTCAGCATGTCTACCATCTCTTTCAAATGTTCAATGAGGTTGGGGATGAATCTTCTCAAAAAAATTATTTTCCCATTAAAACACTAAATTTCTTTTTTATTCCTTGAGAAATCTAATTGTTGAATGGCTTGAACTCTTGCAGGGTCAATGCGAATGACATCCTTGGAGATAATATGTCCCAATAGCTTACCTTCTTCCATGGAAAATAAGATTTTCTTTGGATTAATTGATATACCAAATTTTCTACATTTCTGAAAGACAATTCTTAAATTATGTAAATCGTCTTCATCAAATTTAGAAAAAATTGTGAGATCATCTAAATAAATAACCAGAAATACATCATTTTCATTGGTGAAAGCTATGTCCATAGCCCTCTGAAAATTTTCTCCTACATTCTTTAATCCAAATGGCATCTTGGCGTACATGAATGTACATATTGATGGTGCTAGAACTGCCAACATGTAAGAGGATCTCCCCAGTAATAAGTACCAATTAGAGCTCAAACCGTTTGGTGTATGAGTCCCAGCAGTGGGCCATATGGTAATGCCTTGACCGCAATTTCACACAGAGGCAAGCAAGATAAATCTATTAGTAGCAAGGGTGTGGCTGCTGCAGTGAGTCAAGGAAGGTGCATGAGAGGTTCTAACACCGGTGGGTTGAGATGAGTGTGCCCCTTGGCAACCTGTACTAGTACTCGGATGGGAAGGGAACACATGAGCAAAGATGCATCGCAAGTTGGAAAGCAAGTTGGATGGAAATCCAAAGTGATGGTTAAACCAATCAACACATTTAAGAAAGATCCATACATGCTCATATAGAACAGTCCATACATGTGTGCGTAAGAAAGCAAATACATATGCCATTTAGAGTAAACATGAAAATTGGAATACAATACAACATATGCATGAAACGTGCTAGCTCTTATTATAAAAGAAGTGCAAGTTCCAGTCATAAAATACATCCATGTACACCCACTAGCCCCATCAATGGAACGTTATAGCCACATCTACCTACTACTCCAAAGAGATGTACTAGCTCAGTGCAGTGGAGAAGCAAAGGTGTGTTACAATACTTTCCAAGCTCTCTCCAAGATAGTCTTATCAGAAGCTTGGCTGACCAAAAGCCTCTGTAATGAGTTATGAGGGACTATTTATAGCAAAGGGTGGGGTGACCCTTGAAATTCCCCTTTGTGATAGTTCAACTACCCTCATGACTCTTCATCTACTCTATGACTGTTACATCCAACTATTGACACATTAACTTCCAATTGACATGATGTTACATTACAATGCACATGTGCTCATGTGAGATGAATGGCTTGAGCAAGCCATGCAAGACATCATTGACAGTCAGTGCGTTGTGGTGAGACCAACTCTTTGACATGCTTGTGATGGTGAAGATGGTGAGTTGATGCCAAGCTTGGTCATCTGTGATGGTGTGCATGTACCCCATGGTGACATCTTGTTGAATCGAACTCTCGCCTTTGTTGCAACCGGTGCATTTGTCTGCATCCTTCATCCAATTTGTCTGCTAACATGTGCATGGTCTTCTTAGGCATAGATGAACTGACAACACACTGATGCATAGTGTCTATGCTGATCTTAAAGGGTGTGTTGGTGGTCATGTGCATCAACTTTCCAAAGTACATGTTTAGCTCTAGTTGGACTAGCTTCTTGTCTTCGCCTTTGTGAGTATGTTGAATGGGTTGGATCACATGCATGCACCCAAATACATGCATGTTGTTGAATTCCTTGCATGCGATCAACAATATTGCTCACCATGTCTACTCCGTGCCAGCTTTTGGGATAGTATATAACTTGTACGGGCATAGTTTCATCTGTGAGTGCACGTTACAACCACTGTTGTTCCTGTTCCTACTGTAACTCATTCATTTGTCTATGGAGCTTCATGTTCTTCCCCAATTTGATACTTCATTACATGAAACTCCTTCTTTGTTCCATTCTCTGTCTTCATGCGATCTTCATGTCGCGTCATCACCTCATAGCCTGAGTCTCCAAAGTTTCTTTCATCATCAGTGGATCTGCTTGAGCTTGCAACTTTATTCCGCCTCTGTGTTGTCAACAACCTTCCTCTTGCATTCGTTGCATTTGGTATGCTGTTGTCAACTGTTGTTCATGATGCTCCTCGTTGTAATGTTGTTGCTATCATATCTTGATGTCCATGTCTACGATCAACTTGATATCTTCGTGAGTAGGAAATCTCATAGACATTTGACCAACTGCATCTCTAGGTGTGCTCTAAACAGTGTATTCGACCCTGCTCTCTTGGAAATCATTGTACCTGCATTGCTGAGAGACAGATGAACACCTGTAATACCTGGAGACATGGAAACACTCATGGCAAACAATATGTCAGTAGAAAACCAAAATGAACTTGAGAACTGACTTGCAACATACATGTGTGACTGATCATGAAGGTTATGCAATTTCGGCTGGGAGTTAGGGAGACTGACTGCCAAGACTACGCAAGGCATAGTTTGGGTTGCCCGGAGACTGAATGACTCCTGGAACTATGCAATGAACAATATAGTTTGGCTGCTGAGTGTTGGAATTGTGCAATGCACAATCTTAGCTGGCAATGCCTGCAAGCTCAGTGACTGCATTGTGCAATTTTCTGGGCCAACAGTCACTGTCCCTCAAAAATGTGAAAAATGGTCCTGGAGGATAGTGATTAGGTAGAAATGCACATTTCATGAGAGGAAGACATAGCCTTCCCTCTCAATATCGCACAATGCTGTGTTGGTGAGGCAGAGTTTGAGCCAAGGTTTCCCAGACTCAGCGATGGGCAACTGAAAGCAAATGTGGAAGTGAATGCATGGCGACACTAAGTGTAAGCATAGCCAAATGATCATGCATGCAAATGGTGAATCACATATTCAAAAAACGTAACAACATGCATGTGGGTGAGGCGATTCATTGAATCAGCGACCGTTCGTGAAAAAGAGTTTCATGCATGCGACAATAGTGAGATGTTGACGAAAACTAAAGCGATGCTAGTACAAGCTAGTATGTATCAAAATGATAGCAAGCACTCACTGAAATGAAGCAGACAACGTTCATACAAAGTGAAACAAAAAAAGTGCCAAAATGCAACACAAGTCATGGAAAGTGGGCTTACCCCAAAACAGATGAGATGAATGTGCCGACAACTCCTAGATGTGATGTGGGATGTCAGATCTACAAGGTTGATGTGAGGAATGAGATTTGCATCGTCCAGTTGAGGATTTTTTATAACAATGAGGTTGTGATGCACGTGCCACAAATCTAGGGAAAGCGACACTTGGTGGGAGGTTTCTAAAATTATTCTTGGATGTAAACTCCAACTGCTAAAAATAGATCCCTGAAACAAGGGATTCGTTTGCATGCTTCCTTGGGAGAAGTATTCCATGCATGTAAGTCAGTTTTGCTTGGTCCCATAGGGAATCGGTCAACTCAGCTACATATGTAAGAGACTACTGGACTGCCAGGAGAAAATGTGCATTTCTGGTTGGGAGTTGGGCTGGTTGCCCAGGAGATTTGCACAATTTCTGGGTAGAGCATCTGACTGCTGCCTAGATTTGTTCAAATTCTGGGCTGAGCAGCCCTGTTTAGGAAAATTGCGCAATTTTCTGTATGAGTGTTGATTGCCAGAATTGCATAATTCTGGAGCCCAGCAAGCTACCAGTAAGTATTGTGCAATTTCTGGAGGGAAGGATGGCTTCCCTCCAGAATTGCACAATTTATTGGGGGTGCTGCTAAGCCTGCAGCTGGACAAAGTTTGGGTGATTAGCCTGTGAGGGGAATGCATCGAGCTATGATCAACAGGCTACCTTTGCACAAGAAAAAAACTGAAACTTGTGAACTTGACGAAGGAAGGCAAGTTGCTATGAAGGTTGGTAGGGAGGCTCCAAAACGAAGCTGGTGAAAATGTTTGGAGCGTGGCTGTAGCTTCTACAACACTTGGCGACACAGTGGTAGAAATCAAACTCTATGAACGGACCTTATTTGTGAAAATCAGGTCTAACACCTCCAAAAATATTTTCGGTTCTTAGATCCCCTTAGTTTCAAAACTAGCTTGATTGTAAGATGTAGTATGTGGAAAGATCATGGTTGATTGACACACATTCCAAGCCAAGGAAACACAGTTGTTTCAATTGGGGTTGAGGGGTTCATTCGTGCACAAGCAGTATAGTTGTCAGAGTCTTAGTTTCATCTCTAGTGTTGCTCTGTTGCCAGTAGGCCTGGATAGTACCAGGCACAGTCACATAGGAACACAAGAATGGCTCCGCTACCTACGAGCCTGGTCAGTACCCCAGCGGAGTTACTTGCATCACCTCTCTGCGCAGGATTCCTTTCTTTACTTTCACTTTATTCATTTTTGTTGGGTTGTGTTATATTCTTTCCATGACTAGCCCACGTAGTTAACCGGGGGGTTTGGGGGGTGGGGGGTGGAGCCCCTCTTATCCAGGGGGATTGAGGGGGGCGAGTAACCCCCCTCTACGAGGTCTAGGGCAGAGCCATGGGGAATTTTTTTTTGGACCCTATATTAGATTGAGCAGACCTACCTATGGTTTTGTGCATAGTTTTTGCACATGGTTTTGCACGCGATGGTTTTTGGACATGATGGTTTTCGGTCCATGGTATTAGATGCTTCAACATGTATAAACATGTATTGTAATATTGAAAGGAACATAATAAAAAATCAAGCTGGTAGTCTTGATTTTGGGATCCAGGGGAAAATCTCTGTGTATATGTGTTTTATGTGTTATGCTCTCGCATTATTTATTTTTTGTTCTTAGAATTCATATGCAGGTAATTTTTGTACGGGGTTAAAATCTACATTTGGTATCAGAGTTGTTTTGGATTTAAGGGGACGCCTTTGTTGCTGAGGGGTTTTGCTCAGGCCTGTGGTAGACCCTATTCAGTGGGAGATCTGTGGGATTGATTATGGTGGTGAAAGAAGATGGCAAGCAGTGGAAAGATAGAGATCGAGAAATTTAAGGGTAAGAGTTTTGAGTTGTGGAAACTCAAGATGGTGGATCTATTGGTGGATAAAGATTAGTGGATTGCAGTAGATCCGGGTACTAAACCAATGGGAGTGTCTGATGAAGAATGGAAGAAGTTGGACCGAAAGGCAAAGAACACAATACGATTGTGTGTCTCAGATTCAATATTGCTGAATGTATCAAGGGAAGCTACGACTAAGGCTTTTTGGTACAAGCTAGGGACTTTGTACCAATCTAAGTCTCTGGTGAATAAATGGGAAAACCTATATAGCTTGAGGATGAAAGATGGAGACTCGGTGACAGAGCATTTGAATGCATTTAATACTATGGTAAGTTAGTTATTATCTATTGATATTAAAATTTAGGATGAAGATAAGAACATCAGTTTGTTGTGTTCTCTACCAGATTTGTGGGATAGTCTGGTTATTGCAATAGGTAGTAATGCAATTGCCTTGCAGTTTGATGAAATAGTCTCATCCTTACTGACGAAGGAGATGAGAGGAAAAAATATGGAGAGCCAAAATGGTGATGCCTTGTCTCTACGAGGATGTTCCCAGAACAGAAACAAAAATAATTCATTGAGTGGGAGATCTAAATCTAGAGGGAGATCTAAATCTCCAGGAAAACCTGTAAAGGTGGTACATTGGAAATGCGGAAAGGAAGGGCACTACAAAAGGGACTGTAAACCTAAATCTCCTTCTACATAGGCAAAAACCACCTCAGATGAAGGTGGGGATGTGTACTTGGGTTCTTCGAGTACACATGCAGATCATGAGGCATGGTTAATTGACTCAGGTGCATCCTTTCACTTCACTCCCCATAGAGAGCAGTTTTGCGAGTATGAGAAATATGATGGTGGTGATGTCTTCTTAGGGGATGACAGGAAGGCTAGAATCGTTGGTCACGGAAAAGTAAAGTTGAAGTTGCAAGGTGGAAGGGTTAGAACACTTTTGTGTGTTATGCATATTCCTACATTGGCCAGAAATCTGATTTCTATAAGCAAGCTAGATGATGTAGGTGTAAAAATAGTGTTCGAGAAGGATATCTGCAAGATGGTTCAGGGATCACTCGTATTAATGTGGGGAGTTTGGACTGGAACTCTGTACAAGCTACAAGGTAGCACCGTTGTTGATGGGTGCAACAGTTCTGTGGTTCCTAAAAGTGGAGCAAAAAATCTAGTGGTCTCCAGAGAGAAGACCATGTTGTGGCATCAAAGGATTGGACATATTGGAGAGAAGGGCCTTCGAATACTTCATGGAAAATGTATGGTAGAAGGTATGAGTAATAGCTCTCTGGATTTTTATTTTTGTGAAAATTGTGTATATGGGAAGCAGAATCAGGTGAGTTTCCTCTCTAGTAGTAAGAAGGTGAAACATATATTAGAGCTTGTGCATAGTGATGTGTTTGGACCTGTGAAGGTTCCATCACTGGGTAAGTCTATGTACTATGTATCATTTATAGATGACTTCTCAAGGAATACATGGATATATTTCCTTAAGAAGAAATCTGAAGTCTTTGACAGGTTTAAAGAATTTAAGGTTCTAGTGGAAAACCAGACAAAGAAGAAGATAAAGGCACTGAGGTCAGATAATGATGGAGAGTTTTGCAGCAAGGACTTTGAAGAATTCAGTAAGAAGTGTGGTATAGCATGGTAGAAGACTACTCCATACACACCTGAGAAAAATGGAGTTGCAGAAAGAATGAACAAGACGTTTATGGAAAGGGAAAGAAGCATGCTCAATGGTGCGGGGTTAGGACAGGAATTGTGGGCAGAGGTGGTGGAGACAGCGTGTTACTTGGTCAACAGATCACCTTCATCAATGTTGGAGGATAAGACTCCACAAGAGGTATGGATTGGTAAGAAACCCTCTCCTTCACATCTAAGGGCATTTGGATGTGATGCATATGTACATGTTCCAAAGGAGAAAAAAACCAAGTTGGATAGTAAATCTAAAAAGTGCATCTTTATTGGGTGTAAGGATGGTTTAAAGGGTTATAAGATTTGGAACCCAATAACAAGGAAGGTTGTGTATAGCTAAGATGTGGTGTTTAGAGAGGTGAAAGATGTTATTAAACATGAAGTCCAACCAAAGGAACCTGAGAAGATAGAGTATGAGCTTAAGGAGGAAGAATTAGACTCTACAACAGAAGAGGAATTAGAAGATGAAAAGCCACAAACTCCGGGCGTGAGAAGATTAGTTCGAGAAAGAAGGTAGCCAGAAAGGTACAGTCCATATGCTTTCTATTCATATTTTTCTTTATCTATTATTGATGATGATCCCAGAACTGTGAAGGAAGCAGTAGATTCAAAGGATGGAAAACTCTAGAAAGAGGCCATGGTTGATGAAATGGCATCTTTGCACAAAAATGAGGCTTGGGATCTAGTGAAGTTGTCGGCTGGAAGGAAACCCATTGACATCAAATGGGTGTTCAAGAAGAAGACAAATGTAGAAGGAAAGGTGGAGGAATACAAAGCTTGGTTGGTAGTAGAAGGTTATTCCCAGGTGTCGGGAATTGATTTTGGTGATATTTTTTCTCTTGTTGCCAAAGTAGCTTCTATTAGATTACTTTTATCTGTTTCTGCTGCTTTTGATTTTGAGGTAGAACAGATGGATGTGAAGAAAACATTTATTCATGGGGATCTGGAAGAGGAGATCTACATGAAGTAACCTGAAGGCATTTCAGTGAAGGGTAAGAAAGAACTGGTATGCAAGTTAAAGAAGTCTTTGTATGGGTTAAAACAGTCACCAAGGATGTGGTATTAGAAATTTGATACATTTATACGGGGAGTTGGCTTCACGAGAAGCAGGCAGATCATTGTGTGTATTTTAAATTAATTGTTGACCGTGTTATTTATCTGGTCTTGTATGTGAATGATATCTTGCTAGTTGGAAATGACAAAGAAATTATCCAGAATTTTTAGACCCAATTTTCCTCCAATTTCGACATGAAATATCTTGGTGCTGCAAACTATATTTTGGGCATGGAAATTAAAAGAGACCAGGCAAAGAGGAAGCTCTGGTTAAACCAGAGGAAGTATGTCGAGACAATACTGCAGAGGTTTAATATGCAGGATAGTAAACCGGTGAAGGTTCCTATTCATGTAGGTGTAAAGTTATCTATTGAACAGTGTCCCAAGACACAAGAAGAGGAAGAGGATATGTCCCATGTTCCATATGCAAGTGTAGTTGCCTGATGTATGCAATGGTCTGTACTAGACTAGACATTGCACATGTAGTGGGAGTATTGAGTAGGTTTATGTCAAAACCAGGGAAGGAGCATTGGACAACAGTGAAGCAAGCTTTTAAGTATTTGCATGGCACTAGTGATTATGCTTTGTGCTACCAAGGAAGACCAGGATTGGATAGAGTTTTATATATCCATGGATTTGTTGATGTGGACTGCGCTGGAGATCTGGATCAGAGAATATATACAAGTGGGTATGTGTTTAACATATTTGGAGGTGCAGTTAGTTGGATGAGTGAGTGGCACTATCAACTACAGAGGCAGAATACATGGCAACGACTCATGCAAGCAAGGAAGTAGTTTGGTTGCAAAGATTGTGTTCAAGTATGGGGTTAGTATAGGGAGCTATAAGGATAGACTATGACAACCAAAATGAAATTTTCTTAGCAAAGAACCCTTCTTACCTTTCAAATACGAAAGAAATTGATGTTCAATATCACTTTGTGAGGTATATGATAGAAGACAGAAAGGTGTTGCTGGTAAAGGTGGGCACTTTGAAGAATATTGCAGATGCATTGACAAAATATGTGAGCTTTGAGAAGTTCTCTTGGTGTAGAGAAACAATGGCGATTGCAGGGCTGGATAAATGACTAAGCTCTCCTGTGGCCCCCTGTGGAAAGAAAACAACAAGTCGGAGAATGTTGGGTTGTGTTATATTCCTTCCATGACTAGCCCACATAGTTAAGCGGGGGGTTAGAGGGGGGCTGGAGCCCCCCCCTTCGTTGCGCCAATTGTGCAGCATGGGGGTCATAGGGGGTTTGAGGGGGGCGAGTAGCGCCCCTTTACAAGGTCCGGGGCAGTCCCATGGGGAATTTTTTTTGGACCCTATATTAGATTGGGCGGACCTACCTATGGTTTTGTCCATGGTTTTCGCACATGGTTTTGGATGTGATGGTTTTTAGTCCATGGTTTTGGATGTGATGGTTTTCGGTCTATGGTTTTTGGATGCTATGGTTTTCGGTCCATGGTATTGGATGCTTCGGCATGTATAAATATGTATTGTACATTGAAAGGAACATAATGAAAAATCAATCTGGTAGTCCCAGTTTTGGGATCTAGGGGAAAATATCTTTGTATATTTGTTTATGTGTTATGCTCTCACATTTTTTATTTTCTATTCTTAGAATTTGTATCGAGGCAATTTCTGTATGGGGTTAAAACCTACAATTTTTCATTTTTTCAAGCTTTTTCACTTTTTTTCATTTTTGTAACTGTGCATAGCACTTATTCATTTCAGAGGTGGAAGAGGGATCCCAAATTATTGAGAGAAGAAGAGGTTGTTCTAGCAGAGAAGTAGTTTATTATACCTCTGACGTGCCTCTTAATGTTTTCCCCCTTGCCTTACTCTACTTAACTGAGCTGACAAGGGTTAACCCAAAAACAACCGACTAGAGAAGGTGACACTAGTTAGCATGCAAGCATTGTGTTTTCACCAAGGTTCACTTTGAATAGTACATATTTTTCTTCGATGTATCATGGACTAAAAGTAACATGTTATTCATATAGAGGCAAGATGACAGATAACCAAGTAGTGATAGCAGCACAAGCTCTCCTGTACTTTACCTAGCTTGCTTCAAGAGTCATACATGGTTTCATGTGAAACTATCCTACAAGAAAGATGTAACAATGAAGACAAACACACTCCGAGCTTACAAGTGACCATAGAGCAAAGATGAGTGAAAGTGCATGACATGCATTCTGTGGTGCTGCCATGATGTTGTGCTACATTATTTGCAGATGTTGAGTGTATGCATTCTCTTGACTAGGACATGAAAGAAAACATGAGAATGGTAGACCACTCGTGTTGTGCATGTGTGCTTGTTGTGTAAGATTCCTCCAATGCATGAGTGATGGGATAGTGTAGTTTGAGTGGAGGAAGTGCAATCTAGATGTTTGGTTCATCTTCTATGCAAAGTAGAGAGTGATGAGGAACCTTGAGTGTTTCAACAATTTCCTGAGCAGAAGTGAAACCAACCTCAGGACAGCGAGGGCCTGACATAACAATCAGCTTGGTTTGAAGTGCCTCGACAGTCTGGGGGGTTTCGACCTCATTGACAGATAGATCATCATAGACCAGTGCCTTGGACAGATAACAATTATTTAATCAACATCATGATCGGATGAGGAAGTGAATAGATCAGGACAACCAAGATCAGAAAATTCAGGATGTTTGTCAGCATCCTCATGATTTGATGAATCAAGTAGAGGGATAGATGAGAAGCAAAGATGTCCACCCTTTGTTTTTTCAAGAAAGATAAATGATAGATTCAATGGATTTTTTGAGGAATATGTGTCCTCTCCGCACTATAATGATATATTGACATCTAAGGTGTCTTGTGAATGGTTGGAAGTAGAAACATCCGGAAAGGGGTTTTCACAGGGGAAATCAGTAGCAGAAGAATCTCAAGGGATGTCAGAATAAAGCAGATGAGGTGTGGTTGGAAGGGAGTCATCCTTCACCACGGGGTCTTCTTTAGATTCCCACACACTCTCATCATGAATGATGGTGCAAGTCGACAGCCGGCTTCGTCGATAGCTTGATCCTCATTCACAATAGATGAGGAGTCCAAAATGGAAGAACACAAGACAATACAATTTGGAGGATCAACAGAATGCGAGGACGAAGGTCGAGGTAACAAGTCCACATGAAAACAAACATGCTTGCAAGACAAATCTACGCAAATATCAAGAGTATGTGGAGTGGGAGGATATGACAGTTCAACAGAGGTGTGAGCATGATCTCCCACATCACTCCGCAATGGTGGAGCTGTTTGATGAGGTGAAGGTGGAAAGTCACTTGTGACAACGACTATGCCTACTCGTGATTGCATAGCTCCAGCACTGAAGTGTGCTAAGTGGGGTTTGGATATGTGAAGAAGATACACAAATCTTCCATAAAGAAATTCCCAATCAATTTCATCTTTACGAAATTGGTATGCAAGATTACAAAATCATGTGTAAAACTGATCAACGGATTCATCGGGTGCTTTTCGTAATTTCAAAATTTCTTGATCAAGCGCTTTCCAATTAAAGCAATTGAAAGCACGGTCTATCTCTGCGACCAAATGAGCAAGAGAATGAATATATTTTTTGGGCAGTGTGGCACACCAGTGCATGGGGTGCCCTCAAAGTGTGTAGATGAACAATGCGTAGCTCATGTATTCTTTAAATAATCCATGTCTTTTGCACGAGCCAACAACACTGATCGTGTGCCTAAACAAGGCAACGTAGTCTCCACCATCAAATTTTTTGTGAGACAAGTTATCCGAGAGCTCTTCCAGGATAATGAAATCGTTTCCATAAGACATACATTCTAGAAGATTAACTTAGTAGTTAGTCATGATAGATGTGTAGAGATTCAAACAAATGTGAGGACTCAACTTGTTATCAGTCCTTCCTTTTAGCGTCAAAATTTTGATGGTGCTGGACCCACCAACATGTAAGGGGATCTACCTGGTAAGAAGTCCCAATTAGACCTCAGACCGTTTGGTGTAGGAGTCCTAGTAGTGGATTGTATGGTAATGCCTTAACCGTGATTACGCACAGAGGCAAGAAAGATAACTCTGTTAGTACCAAGGGAGTGACCGCTGCAGTGAGTCAAGGAAGGTGCATGAGAGGTTCTAACACTAGTGGGTTGAGATGAGTGCACCCTGTTGTAGCTTATATTGGGTTTAAGCTTATTATTCATTTTTATCACAATGTGTGGCCTAAAATCATTAAGGGGGTTCAACCTCAAAGAAGCCCTATATATTGTCTACTTTGCAAAGTCTAAAAGTAATGAGGTATTTATTCGTTATAATACATCAAAATCACAAAAGGAACAAGTATAAAGGAATTGGCCAATGTGATAAAGTTAAATCACAACATAAATGAAGCCATAATCACTATATATATATTGAAATAAAGAAATATATCAGATTTACAAAGGAAAAAAGTCTTAAAGAGTTAACACCGGACCTGAAATACTATAAGTTGTGTCTTATAAAGTTTGGCGGGTCCATAGTTGTATATATGTATATAGATCCGTTGATTGTGATTTATGATGGTGGACTCGAAACATATCTATGTTATATTTAAAAGCCCAGCGGGTCCGTACAGCACTAAATACATATGTTGGTTCATTCACCGATTGTCGATGGTGATGAGCGATGGTGGACCAGACCCGATATAATTTATATTATGTTTTATAATTGCGGCGGGTCTGTCATATCGCATAACATATTATATATATATATATATATATATATATATATATATATATATACATATGGAGAGCGCCGATTGCGATGAGCGATGGGGATTCCAGACCTGATAAGTTTATATGCTATATTTTATAACTCAGCGCGTCCATCTTATCATGGGTTATAAAGGTTTCTATTAATATATCAAAGGCTCTTCATATAGATTTGTTTACGCAATTTTATATATATTTCTATTATAAAGGATTATAATAGAAAGGCCAGACTCAAAGCATATATATATTATATTTAAAAGCATCGGCGGGTTCGCAAGGCATATTAAAAGGTAGATTTCAAGTTATAAGGAAGGTTTTCGGGTGGAACAAAAAGCGGTAAATGGTTTTAGTGGAACTCACCCGATTCCACTTATTGTTCAACACGTAGCAGTTGGGTGGAGAGAGAAAACTGCCCATTTCGGGTGGACATTCTCCAGGCTTATGTCCCACCTGAAATCTTTATAGGTCGTCCGATATGGAAAGCGCAGATCTATGGTGGTGATATATTGGCGGAAGGGTATGTGTTATAGACATTTTTGTGCCTTACAACTTTGAGCATGAAATGTCCATAATCCAAGGGATCCGAAGTCCCTAAAAGTGTTGTTCTGCCCCCTAAAGGAACAAGGTCAACCAATGACAGCTTCTCCCAGAAGTTCTCCACCAAAAACCACTCAGAATCAGTCAATTCAGGATCAATTCAGATGCTCTACTAGCTGCCTGCGTTGCAATGCACCCTAGTACACTAGCTAGGTGCGTTGCAACGCACCTAAATGCACTACCAGGGTGCGCTGAGCGAGAAATGTCAAATGGAAATGTCATTCCGCGAGGTGTACAGACACTGGAAGCTTCCAGAATCTTCTCCAATGACACTTGCCTCAATGAATTCGACCAGTGATGAGTAAGAGGCTCTCAACCTCCAAGTGGAAGCAAGAACTGATAGAGAGAAGCCACAAGTCAAAACATAAGCTGACTCATCCTCTCTGCTTACATCTATATATGGATCCCTCATCCCAGAGATCCAGGGGCTGGAATTTTGTACTTTGCAGAGAATTGATGTTGGTTTGAGATTGAGATTAGTACATTGGGTGATTTATGCTTTGTTGGAGGAGAGGAATGGATTCCTTTGCTGGGAGGTAGATGCTAGATCGGGACTCACTTGGTTGTATCTCCTCTTGGACTTTCTTATCATATCAATAAAATTATTTGAGTTTCTCCTACATTATGTGTATCAATGATGTTTTGTTATATTTGCATGTTTAGCTTAATCTGATCCTGAGCTTTTTATGAATGTATATCTATATCTTCGTGTAGTTTCTCTCTCTTGTGATCTTGCAGGAATTCGGTGAAGCTGGGCCGGTAAGGGAGCAGGGAGCTGGGAGCTATTGAAGAGAGGAGCGATTGGATCAACAAACTAGCGAAAGACACAGGTTAGTTACATCCTTTCTCCTCATTTACATTTCATAAAGAAGAATACTCAAGTAGTTTTCCTTGTTTGTTGCTAAGGCAATATCACACCTTAGAGTGGGATAGGGGCGTTCTGAATAGATACTTTTCCCAACAACAAATTGGCGACTCCAATTGGGCCAAATCTTCCACTATGTTATAATTCTGCACCGCTCTAGCACTGGGATTAAATTGGCGACCACCCATCATTCCTGAATTAACAATAAAACCGCCAAAGGGAGTAGCACACAAGTCAACATTTAATCCCCGTGCTAGAGTAGCGCAACATTATAACATAGTGGAAGATTTGGCCCAATCGCCATCCGCTATGTCGACTCTTGAGGTGCTACAAAATTGCCCATCCCAAAGGCAGGCTTTGTTATCAGCCATTTGTGGGGTTGATCCTAAGGATTCCAATCTTGTATCCTTCGACCACAAAGGATACGATCCTCAGTTACCAGCCCAACTAGCTTTCCTTATTCAAGTGAAAGCCCTCAACAAAACTGTTCATCGAACAATTATTGATGAGGGGGCATCTACATGTATTATGTCGATGAGTTGCTGGAAAACTTTAGGATCTCCAACCTTATCACGATCTTCGATGACATTAAAAGCATTCGACGGAAGGACATATACACCATATGGTATCCTAAGTAACTTGAAAGTTGAACTAGGAGGGAAAACAGTAGAAATTGATGTTAAAGTAATCGACGGAAACCTTGATTACAACATCCTATTGGGAAGACCCTGGATATATGCCATGGCCGCAGTTGTGTTGACCTACTTCAGGAAGATTGCATTTCCCTTCCAAGGAGGAATTACAATCGTCGACCAACAAACATTTCTCCCCAACAGTTCACAAGTTAAGGGAAGCATTCCAATGATCCATGGAAGCAATCATTCGCTCCAAAATATCGGAGTAGGTCTCCTAAAAGACCCTGCCTTAATGGGTACTTTTGCCCTACCGCCTCCGAGTAATCTGGCGGAAGTGGCCACAGTGGAATATGAAACCTTCTATGTCTAATGGATTTGGACTCCGAGGACGGTTCTTATCTCGTGTCAACCTCGTTAAAAAATGAAACAAGGAGTCATGAGGATAGTTCTTTTACTGTGTCAACCTCATTAAAAAATGAAACAATCCCCTTTCCAAATCTCAAAGGTAAACCTTCATTCCAACCACCAAGTTGAATGCAATGAAGCTTGGGGGGCATGCACCTCGATTTGCGTTATTATGCTGGGGGCATGCAAACTTATCATCGAGCAGTTTTAGCACATAGTTCAAGCTCGTTAAAAAATAAACATAAGACCGAGCAAGTGTTTCAACCCGCGTTTAAGCTCGTTAAAAAATGAACTATCCTCCGGTAAATAGCCACCGTGAATGTAACATTATCAGCCATTAAAGCCTTGGTCGTGTTTGCACCGTCACCTCCACTTTTCATTTGGCCGATCATTCACCTCCATTTGATTGTTTACCCATTTTGAGGAACAGCTGCGAAGAGTGATTTCACTAGCCATCCTTGTGACACTGCCATGATTGGAAAATTCCAACCCTTACCTGGAATCAGCTGCTATCCGTTTTATCACTCGTTCCTCAAAAGACGAGTCTTCTTTAAGCTCTTTTCATCTGACTCGTAAAATATGAAAAGATTGTCGAGTTTTGGCCTTCCAGCTCGTTAAAGCGACAGGAAGAGCTATCCCTCCTCTAGATTTTAATCTTTTTGGACCTGAGGGATTATTGCACAAAAAGATCGAGCGCTTGTTTTGTTCGGCTCGTTAAAACTATCGAAAATTCATCCCTTCTGTATTGTTTTATACTTTTTCGGACTTAAGGGATAAGATGACGAAAAAGGACTTTCGGAGTTAACTTTACGTACCTTTTCAGACTCTCTAAAAATGAAAAGGACCGAGTTATCTTTGTCGTTAGACTCGTTAAAAACATTAATAGCGACAAACTTGTCTTTAGACAAGAACGAGTTTCACTATCGCTAGGCTCGTTAAAACATAGCGATGGGTTTGCCTGAAGGGAAAATTATAGAACAAGCATATGTTATCCTCCTCAAGCTTGAAAAAAATAAAGAGGTACTGGTCAGCAATGACTGGGGAAAAATTGGGAAGAAACTCAAAGAACCTTTATTGGTAGCAAGTCGCTCTTGAACATGACACTTCCACTCCGTGCCTGAGTCGGGTTGGGTTGTTTCATTCACCGGTCACATCACCATGGTCTCGCCATACCATCCATCTTCGGGGTAAATGCTACCAATCCATCATATAAGTGTCACCGATATGTTCAAGAGAAGTCATCCAGAGAAGTCAACCGTGTCCCATCCACTACCATACATTATACTTCATTCTTTCATGACCGCCACCTTGAACCATATATCATCAGATCGTTTTCACCTCCATCAAAATCATTTGCTCTGTTCCGTGTCACTGATGTGGGATACATTAAGGCCCTCCTTTGACGGATCGCTTCTTGTCGACATCAGCTCATTATCCAAGAAGTTGATCTAGGAACACCCCTTCAGTACTTTGAAGCTTGCATGCCTCAATGGCAAGTTTCTCACTTCCGGCGACAGGTATACATCAATGACCTTCGACCGAAAGATTTTGCGTGGTGTTCGACGCCAAGTCCTTTATTCACACCATGTGAATTGTACTGCAGTGCCTTGAGGGTCATTATCATTATCGGTGATTCCTCTCGCGCTTGTTAACAGTTTACATCATTGACTGGTAATCAAGCGATGTCTTTCCATGTTCGACTTCAAAACATTTCTCACATGGATCGACTTGTACTTAGAGTGAAGATCGGACGAGATTGAAGACCACGGATCTAGTTTCATCCATCCGGGCTGCGATATATATTCAGGAAAAATAAAGACATTGACATGTATAGCATTGCAGCACAGACAATCATCCTACCAAAAGGATGATGATTTCAGCAGGATCATCAGTCTACCATCAGACGATTGTCTGTCCTATGTACATAAAAATGAATTTATAAAGCTGAGCATGGGAATGCCCGCCTCAGCTAGATCATGAAAACAGTATGAAAAATAATGTATTGTATTGTATCTTATTACAGGTCTCCTCCCAGCATTGAATGAACTTCGGATCCTCCTAATAAAGCATTTCACCCGATAAACGGCCTCATACTTTAGGGGGCAACTGTTATAGAAATTTTTGTGCCTTACAGCTTTGAGCATGAAATGTCCATAATCCAAGGGATCCAAAGTCCCTAAAAGTGTTGTTCGTCCCTCTAAAGGAACAAGGTCAACCAATGACAGCTTCTCCCAGAAGTTCTCCACCAAAAACCACTCAGAATCAGTCAATTCAAGATCAATTCAGATGCTCTACTAGTTGCCTGCGTTGCAATGCACCCTAGTACACTAGCTAGGTGCGTTGCAACGCACCTAAATGCACTACCAGGGTTCGCTGAGCGAGAAATGCCAAATGGCAGTGTCATTCCGTGAGGTGTACAGACACTGGAAGCTTCCAAAATCTTCTCCAATGACACTTGCCTCAATGAATTCGACCAGTGATGAGTAAGAGGCTCTCAACCTCCAAGTGCAAGCAAGAACTGACAGAGAGAAGCCACAAGTCAAAACATAAGCTGACTCATCCTCTCTGCTTACATCTATATATGGATCCCTCATCCCAGAGATCCAGGGGCTGGAATTTTGTACTTTGCAGAGAATTGATGTTGGTTTGAGATTGAGATTAGTACATTGGGTGATTTATGCTTTGTTGGAGGAGAGGAAGAGATTCCTTTGCTGGGAGGTAGATGTTGGATCGGGACTCACTTGGTTGTATCTCCTCTTGGACTTTCTTATCATATCAATAAAATTATTTGAGTTTCTCCTACATGCTGTGTATCAATGATGTTTTGTTATATTTGCATGTTTAGCTTAATCTGATCCTGAGCTTTTTATGAATGTATATCTATATCTTCGTGTAGTTTCTTTCTCTTGTGATCTTGCAGGAATTCAGTGAAGTTGGGCCGGTAAGGGAGCAGGGAGCTGGGAGCTATTGAAGAGAGGAGCGATTGGATCAACAAACTAGCGAAAGACACAGGTTAGTTACATCCTTTCTCCTCATTTACATTTCATAAAGAAGAATACTCAAGTAGTTTTCCTTGTTTGTTGCTAAGGCACTATCACACCTTAGAGTGGGATAGCGGCGTTCTGAATAGATACTTTTCCCAACAACAGTATGCCTCGATAGTTGTGTGAAAAGTGTAAAAAGCATGTTTTATGGTGTATTTTAATAATAAAAGGTATATAATAGAAAAGCGCAAATATGAAGGATTTATGCATATTTTCATAGTTATGCGGCTTAAGGGTGCGTAAAGTTAAGTTTTGTGGTTATATATCATTTGAAAGGGATGATTGCGATTTGTGGCGGAAGTCAACAGAGCACTGTACAGGTGGATTTGACAAGTTTATAAAGCAAGATTAACTCTTTTGAGTTCCAGATTAATAAGAGGTTCGGGTTAATTTTGCTATGTAGAGTGAATAATCAGGGTTAGAGCCGAAGCTGAAAAGGAAGACAATCTGATATGTTTCTTGGCATTTTGGTCAGTCAGAATGCCCATGTAAGCCCAGGATTACACAAACTAAACACATTTCATTACGGCTAAGACGAATTAAGCATCATTAAGGAATTTGCAGAGGAATTCAACAGCGGATCAATAGAGCAAGCTAGCAACTATCATCCCCTTTTGAATTCAGTTATGTTCTTGTTATTTCATGTTCTTTGAGGTGTCTTTTACCCTCTGTAAAATTCTGTAATAGTTTTCACTTCATATAGTTAGAAAAGCAATTAGATAGTTTGGGCAGTTTCAGAAATCAACAACTGTTCCACAATGTATAAAAGGAGGAAAATTTACAAAGAAAGGGTTGGAATTTTGGAGAACCTGAAGACTAGGCCACTGTATTCTTGATATCATCGTTGATTAATGAAAGAATCAAAATTTTCCATGAGTTTTTGCATATAATTTTGTAAGCTTCTCTATCACGTATCATGCTATGTTTTCTTCTTTTCAAGTATGGTAATGAAGCTGCAGGTCTTTATTTGCTTATGTAGATAAAGTTAAAATTCCTTAAAAGAGCACTCTTATACTTGAAGTCCTCATTTCCTTTCTAAGTTATAGATAACAGTTTCTATGAAAGACCAACATATTGTCTATGATTCAGTTCTCATTGTCATAGTTCCTCTAAGTTACAGATAGTAGTTTCTGTGAAAGATCAACATATTATCTTTAACTTCTCCTTCAAACTTTCTCCATTCATCATTTATATCTAGCAACAAATGGAATTATGAGATGTTCTGGTCATACATGTATTAAGAGTTAAAGACCAAGTTTTCCAGGTCCTTCATTTGAGAACACAAAAAACAATAAGTGACAGTAAATAATATTTATTAATGTCTTAAGCACAATTTCCCTACAGCCAGGAAATTGGTTTCTTAAGGAACAAAATTAATTGGCATTGTTGCTGGGGAGAGAAGATAAGAAGACTTTTCCTTGGGTTTCAATATTTTCCTCCAGTTGTTTAGTGAGGAGGAAATACTTGGTTGTTTTGAATAAAAGCAATAAAAGGCGACTCCATTGTAACAAACACCATAGACTGCAAAGCAATAGAATAAGAACACTTTTTCTTGAATTCATTAAAGTTTGAAGTTGTTTCTTGAGAGTGACAAGTTTCAACAGTTGGTTGTACATTCACACCTATGATTTTCACTTACAACATTGATTGGAAACTCACTGTACTTTGAAGTTTTCTTTCTTGGGTTTTAATGGCTCTCCCTACATTCTTAGCCCATAAATTTGATCCATTTGATTTTACTAGGATCACTGGCTATCCTCATGATATGCCTGCATATTATGTCCAGGATGAGTATCTTCCAAAATTCAGTAGAAAGGAATATGAAGATCCAACTCAGCATCTCCAAGAGTTTCATGAATGCATGGAGCAACAGGGCATCATTCATGAAGATGTTAAGATGAATCTGTTTATGTTTTCTTTGGACCTAGAAGCTAGGGATTGGTTCAGGTCTTTGCCTCGTTCAAGAATTTCATCTTTGAAAGATTTCCATTTAGCATTCAATTATTCTTGTAGAATTTATTATCCACACAAGTTTCTTTTTGAAGGTTGTTGTGAATATTATGATTCTAAAGAAACTTTAAAAGCTCATGATAATCCTGTTGAAGAAACTGATGATCTTGTTGATAATATATCAAGCATTCAGAAAGACTATAGCCAGATTAACTATGAGCAAGTTTGTGAAAGCGAGGAACTATCATTTTCTCAAAATGATGCAGAGAAATTTATAAAGTATACCTCTTCAATAGTCTCCCAAACAGAGAATTGGTTGAATATGTGCCAAGTAGATCGAGCATCATTTTCTCAAAATGATGTGGAGAAGTTTAGAAAACATTTCTCTCCAATAATCTCCCAAGGAGAGAATTGTTAACTCTCTTCCAAGCAAATCAAGAGAGTACTCAAATGGAGGAATGTTCAAACATGCATCAAGATTCTCTGCTCAGCAGTCAAGATGATGAAGAAATGATTGAGTTGCGAATAAATCCCCAAAGTTCCTATTTTGTTAAATTTGATGATCCTCCTATCTATAATGAAAATGTTTTAAATGGGGAACAAGATGAAGCTCTTCAAGTTCATTAGTTGGGTGTTAAAAATACAGGAAGAAACCAGTAGGAGGAATATGTTGGACAGCAATATATTGAGCCATCTATCATAGCAAAAGAGGTTATCTTATGTAAGGAGAAAGCTGATAAAGAGATGGTATATCAGTGCATTGAAGAACATAAGGATGCCCATGGATCAGAGGTAAACAATCTATTTGAAGTTGATCATATGTTGTATAGTAATGATAAAAAAAATTTCTTTCTCCCTAAAGTTAGAATTACAAATTATTTTCAATCAAAGCTTAGAGATGAAAAGAGGGGACATGAAAGTGACATAGATCATTTCCTTAAAGATGTTGCTGATTGTTCTGTTGAACATATTATCCCAACAGAAGGTTTTATCGAGCAGGAACCTTTATACATAGAGAATTTCTTTTTTGGAGCTAATCAAGAACATATTTTTTCTTATACTTTTGAAGATCCTGTGGCAGATTACATGGAGGAATTTATCAACAGTCTACACATATCATTTTGTGGATATACTCCTAATTTTTGTTGTGAGCTTCCTTTATGCATAATTTATTTTTTATTCAGGATGAATTGCATTTTCAAGATTCATTGGCAGAATGGTTCAAGATTATGCACTCAAATGCTAATCTGGTATCATTGGAAGATTGACTTCACCTAATTGAGGTCAGTCATGTACATATGTAGGGACTTGTACATAAATAAGCTCAGGTGTTGAGCGCTTGGTTTCCAGTTGCAGTTTTTCAGTTTAATTATTAGTTTATGAATAAGGCGGACTTTCCCAGTTGGAAACTGGTTTGTAGAGGTTTCAGCCTTCAAGAATGTCATGTTTCAGTTTGTCAAATTTCAGGGTTTTCACAGTTTGGGACTCCATGCCCAACTAGGGCTACTAATCTATGATTCTTAATATTTTGTTATCAGAGTGCAAGCATCTAATCATTGCTGATATTGGTGTGGGTTCACTGTAAAGATTTTCACATAGCTAAGACTTGGCGAAGCAATATATGACTTCATGCCCAATGGATAAGGCAGTGATCTGCGGTTCTTAGTCCTTCCGGGGCAAAAGCACTATCCCCAGTTGGAGCCAGATGTTGTAGCTTATATTAGGTTAAGCTTATTATTCATTTTTATCACAATGTGTGGCCTAAAATCATTAAGGGGGTTCAACCTCAAAGAAGCCCTATATATTGTCTACTCTACAAATTCTAAAAGTAATGAGGTATTTATTCATTATAATACATCAAAATCGCAAAAGGAACAAGTATAAAGGAATTGGCCCATGTGATAAAGTTAAATCGCAACATAAATGAAGCCATAATCGATATATATATATATATATATATATATATATATATATATATATATATATATATATATATATATATATATATATATATATACATATATATATATATATATATATATATATATATATATATATGTCCATATTGAAATAAAGAAATATATTAGATTTACAAAGGAAACAAGTCTTAAAGAGTTAACACTGGACCCGAAATACTATAAGTTGTGCCTTATAAAGTTCGGAGGGTTCGCGGTTATATATATGTATATAGATCCGCCAATTACGATTTATCATTATATATATATATATATATATGGAAAGCGCTGATCACGATGAGCGATGGGGATTCTGGACCCGATAAATTTATATGCTATATTTTATAACTCAGCGTGTCCATCTTATCGTGGGTTATAATGGTTTTTATTAATATATCAAAGGCCCTTCATATATATTTGTTTACGCAATTTTATATATATTTCTATTATAAAGGATTATAATAGAAAGGCTGGACTCAAAGCATATATATATTATATTTAAAAGCCCCGATGGGTCCGCAAGGCGTATTAAAACACAAATTTCAAGTTATAAGGCAGGTTTTTAGGCAGAGCAAAAAGCGGTAAATGGTTTTAGTGGAACTCACTTGATTCCACTTATTGTTCAACAAGTAGCAGCTGAGTGGAGAGAGAAAACCACCCATTTCGGGTGGATATTCTCTGGGCTTATGTCCCACCTGAAATCTTTATAGGTCGTCTGATATGGAAAGCATAGATCTATGGTGGTGATATATTGGCGGAAGGGTAGGCCTCGATAGTTGTGTGAAAAGCGGAAAAAGCATGTTTTATGGCATATTTTAATTATAAAAGGTATATAATAGAAAAGCACAAATATGAAGGATTTATGCATATTTTCATAGTTATGCGCCTTAAGGGTGTGTAAAGTTAAGTTTTGTAGTGATATATCATTTGAAAGGGCCGATTGCGATTTGCAGCAGAAGTCAATGGAGTGTTGTATGGGTTGATTTGACAGGTTTATAAAGTAGGATTAACTCTTTGGGTTCTAGATTAATCAGAGGTTCGTGTTAATTTCATTGTGTAAAGTGAATAATCAGGGTTAGAACCAAAGCTGAAAAGGAAGACAATCCGATATGTTTCTTGGCATTTTGGCCAATCAAAATGCCCATGTGAGCCCAGGATTACACAAACTAAATGCATTTCATTACGGCTAAGATGAATTAAGCATCATTAGGGCATTTACAGAGGAATTCAGCAGCGGATCAACAGAGCAAGCCAGCAGTTATCATCCCCTTCTTAATTCAGTTATGTTCTTGTTATTTCATGTTCTTTGAGGTGTCTTTTATCCTCTGTAAAATTCTGTGATATTTTTTACTTCATATAGTTAGAAAAGCAATTAGATATTTTGGGTAGTTTTAGAAATCAACAACTGTTCCACAATGTATAAAAAGAGGAAAATTTACTAAGAAAGGGTTGGAATTTTGGAGAACTCGAAGACTAGGCCATTATATTCCTGATATCATCGTTGATTAATGAAAGAATCAAAAGTTTCCATGAGTTGTTGCATATAATTTTGTAAGCTTCTCTGTCATGTATCATGCTATGTTTTCTTCTTTTCAAGTATAGTAATGAAGTTGCAGGTCTTTATTTGCTTATGTAGATAAAGTTAAAATTCCTTAAAAGAATGCTCCTATACTTGAAGTCCTCATTTCCTTTCTAAGTTATAGATAATAGTTTCTGTGAAACACCAACATATTGTCTATGATTTAGTTCTCATTATCATAGTTCCTCTAAGTTACATATAGTAGTTTCTATGAAAGATCAACATATTATCTTTAACTTCTCCTTCAAACTTTCTTATTCATCATTTATATCTAGCAACAAATGACATTCTGAGATGTTCTGGTCATAGATGTACTAAGAGTTAAAGACCAAGTTTTCCAGGTCCTTCATTTGAGAACACAACAAACAATAAGTGACAGTAAATAATATTTATTAATGTCTTAAGCACAATTTCCCTACAGCTAGGAAATTGGTTTCTTAAGGAACAACACCCCCCATGGAAACCTGTAACAGTACTCGGATGGGAAGGGAACACATGAGCGAAGATGCATCACAAGTTGGACAACAAGTCAGCTGGAAATCCAAAGTGATGGTGTTAAAGTACCATTTACCACTCTTGGTATATATGATGCTTTGTTTATGGCCTAGGGCAACCCCTCCTTTTAGACTTGGTCCAAATATATAAAAAACAATGTTTTATTCCATGTACGGTACTTTTCCATGAGCTAAAAGCGTGTACATGCAAGTCAGTCAATACCCAACCCGCGTATATGTATTAAAACACTTGAAAAATTAAATTTCCTTAATTTTGGGCGGAGTTCACAGGTTTTACTTGTTGATTACGTCCTATTTCCCGTGGCCCAAATTTTTCCCAACTAAAAAACTAATTGGGAGAGGTAAAAATAGACCTCTATGGGAAGGCCTTAAAGAGAGGAGAAGAGATAGAGTTATTATACTGAGATTATCCCTGATTGAGTTTGATGAATCCATGTGCCTCATGCACTTCCCCAAGCTTTAGGAAACCCTTGTTTCCTTGATTATAGATTTCCTTCCTTTTGCTTGAGATATCATGGTGTTGGTCATGGAAGAAGATTGTTGAAGGCTAGGATATGACGAATCCAGAGGACGGTTTGGCTTGGAGCCAGAGAAAGACTTAGGTGAATTCTCTCCATGTTATTTATAGCTTACTGTAATAAAAGAAATGTTGTCTTGTTTCCAAAATTAACTATGTCTATGCATCAAATTATGTTTTAACTCATATATGAATGTCATTTTGATGTATGATCAATCATTTGTTTATATGATATAAAGTCAATTTTGTGAATATGATTTACTTCTATATTGCTATGTATGTTCAAATTGAATGATTTTCAGGTTTGAAGAACATCGAGAGTTGCAGAGGGTCTAAACCTTGTAGGACCTACTCGAACGAAGGAAATCCAGGTATGGTCACTCTTACATAGTTTAATAATATAAGCATCTTTCCTGAGCTGTTTGAGTATTTCTTGTTGTATTTTGCTTCTGCTCAGTTGGGGTTCTAACCCAAAGCCTTAGGGTGATTTCACCCAAAACAGATGGTTAAACCTATCAACACATTTAAGAAATATTCATAAATTCTCATACAGAACAATCCATACATGCGTGCCTAAGAAAGCAAATACATATGCCATTTAGAGTAAACAAGATATTTGGAATACAATACAACATATGCATGAAATGTTCTAGCTCTTATTATATAAAGAAATGTAAGTTCCAGTCATACAATACATCCATGTACACTCGCTATCCCCAATAGTGGAACGTTACAGCCACATCTGCCTGCTCCTCCAAAGAGATGTACTAGCTCAGTGCAATGGAGAAGCCAAGGTGAGTTACAATACTGTCCAAGCTCTTTCCAAGATAGCTTTATCAGAAGCTTGGCTGACCAAAAGCCTCTGCAATGAGTTATGAGGGACTATTTATAGCAAAGGGTGGGGTGACCCTTGACATTCCCCTTTGTGACAATTCAACTACGCTCATGACTATTCATCTACTCTATTACTGTTACATCCAACTATTAACACTTGAACTTCCACTTGACATGATGTTACATTACAATGCACATGTGATCATGTGAGATGAATGGCTTGAGAAAGCCATGCAAGACCTAATTGACACTCGGTACGTTTTGGTGACACAAACTCTTTGACATGCTTGTGATGGTGAAGATTGTGAGTTGATGCCAAGCTTGGTCATCCGTGATAGTGTGCATGCACCCCATGGTGACATCTTGCTAAACTGAACTCTTTCCTCTGTTGCAACTGGTGCATTGGTTCGACTCCTTCCTCCAACTCATCTGCTAACATGCACATGGTCTTCTTAGGTGCATCTGAATTGACAAGACACTGATTCATACTGTCATGCTAATCTTCAAGGGTGTGTTGGTGGTCATGCGCATCAACTTGCTGAAGTACATGTTTAGCTCGAGTTGGACTAGCTTCTTGTTTTCACCTTGGTGAGTGTGTTGAATGGGTTGGATCACATGTGTGTGCCCAATGACATGCATACCACTGAATCCCTTGCATTTGATAAATAATACTACTCACCATGTCTGCTCCATGGCAGCTACTAGGATAGATCTATAACTTGTACGAGTGTAGTTTCATCCATGAGTGCATGTTTCTCCCACTGCTGTTCTCATTCCTGCTGCAACTCATTCATGTGTCTGTGCAACTTCATGTTCTTCCTTGAGTTACTGCTTCATCACATGCAACTCCTTCTTTGTTCCATTCTCTATCTTCGCGCGATCTTCATGTCGCATCGTCACCTCATAGTCTGAGTCTCCAAAGTTTCTTTCATCATCAATGGATTTGCTTGAGCTTGCAACTTTGTTCTGCCTCTGTGTTGTCAACAACCTTCCTCTTGCATTCATTGCATTCATTGCATTTGGTATGCTGCCATTAGTTGTTGTTCATGATGTTTCTCACTATGATGTTACTACATCTTGATGTCCTTTTCTACAAACAACTTGATATCTTTGTGAGTAGGCAAGCTCATAGAAATTTCATCCTCTGCATCTCCAGGTGTGCTCTGAACAGTGTCTTCGACTCTGCTCTCTTGGAAACCATTATACCTACACTGCTGAGAGGCAGATGAACACCTACAATACCTGGAGACATGGAAACACTCATGGCAAGCAATCTATCAGTTGAAAACCAAAATGAACTTGAGAACTGACTTGCAACATACTTGTGTGACTGATCATGAAGGTTGTGCAATTTTGGCTGGGAGGTTGGGAGATTGACTGCCAAGATTGCACAAGGCATAGCCTGGGTTTCTGGGAGACTGAATGACTACTAGAACTGTACAATGCACAGTCTAGTCTGGCTATTGACTACTAGAATTATGCAATGTGCAATCTCAGCTAGCAATGGCTGCAGGCTCAGTGACTACTTTGCGCAATTTTCTGGGCCAACAATCACTATCCCTCAGAAATACACAAAACAGTCCTGGAGGACAGTGCTTGGGAAAAAATGCACATTTCATGAGATTAAGATAGATTCTTCCTTCTCAGGATCACGCAATGTTGTCTTGGTGAGGCAGAGTTCAGGCCAAGGCTGCCCAGACTCGCTAACGGGAAACTAAAAGAAAATGTGGAAGTGAATGAATATAGACACTAAGTGTAAGCATAAATGAATGATCATGCATGCAAATGGTGAATGCCATATTCAGAAAATGGAACAACATGCTTGTGGGTGATGCGAGTCACCGAATCAATGACATTTGTGAAAAGTAGTTTCATGCATGCGACAACAGTGAGATGTTGACAAAAATTGAACCGATGCTAGTACAAAATAGTATGTATCAAAACAACAGCAAGCGCTCACTGAAATCAAGTAGACATTGTTCATACAAAGAAGAACATAAAAAGTGCCAGAAATGCAACACAAGTCATGGAAAGCGAGCTTACCCCAAAAAAACTGAGCTGAATGTTTTGATAGCTCCTAGATGTGATTTGGGATGTCAGAGTTGCAAGGTTGATGTGAGGAATGAGCTCTGCCACATCCACTTGATGAGTTCTAATAACATCGAGGTTGTGACACACATGTCGAAAATCTAGGGAAAGCGCCACTTGGTGGGAGGTTTCTGAGATGATCCTTGGATGTAACCTCCAAATGCTAAAAATAGATCCCTGAAACAAGGGATGCATTTGCATGCTGCCTAGGGAGAAGAAACCCATGCATGCAAGTTAGTTTTTCTTGTTCTTGGAGAGAACTCGTCAACTTAGTTTCACATGTAAGAGACTGCTAGACTGCTGGGAGAAAATGTGCATTTCTCACTGGGAGCTGGGCTGGTTGACGAGGAGATTTGTGCAATTTCTGGGCAGAGCATCTGACTGCTACCCAGATTTGCAAAAATTCTAGGCTGAGCAGCCCTGCTGGGGAAAATTGCACAATTTTCACTGAGTGTTGACTACCAGAATTATGCAATTCGAGAGCCCAATAGGCTGCCAGTCAGGATTGCATAATTTCTGGAGGGAAGGCTAGTTGCCCTCCATAATTTCACAATTTCCTGGGGGAGCTACTCAGCCTCTAGCTAGACCAAGTTTGGGTGATCAAACTCTAAGGGGAATGCATTGAGCTGTAATCGACAGGCTACCTTTGTGCAAGCAAAAAACTGAAACTTGTGAACTTGATGAAGCAAGTTAAGCTGCTATGAAGGTTGGTAGGGAGGATCCAAAACAAAGCTAAGAAAAAATTTTCGAGGGTGGTTGTAGTTGCTACAACAGTACCCCATGGTGTTTTGAAGGCTATTTTGAGCTGATCATTCTTATGCACTAAAATCTGATTGTACCTGGAATATCCATCAAGAAATTAGATCATGGAAGACCCAACTACCCTCTGAAGAATATGACCAATCTTAGGCAGGGGATAATTGTCCTTCAAGGACACTTTGTTTAAATTTCTGAAATCAATGGAAATATAAATCTCCCCAGTCTTCTTTCTCACTGATGCTAGTTTTAACATCCATTTAGAAAAAAGAATAGGAACTATGACACCAAACTTATAAAGCCTATTTACCTCTTTTTTAATTGATGGCAACAACTTAGGATTAATCCCGGATTTTGATTAGGCTTGACTAGAATAGTGTGTTGAATGATGTTCTTGTCATACACCTTAAAATATGAATAGTCCCAAGAAAATACATTAGAAAATTCTGTCATTAAATCTAAGTACTTACTTTTCATCTCAAGAGATAAGGACTTTGACAATTTGACCATCTTAGGCTTGTTCGCTACACCAATGTTCACATCTTCGACACCTTTCTCTATGGGGACCATGGTGGGATTTTTGGAAACATCATCTTGATCAAACAACTCTTCTAAAGGTACAAGACCTCTTGTAATGTTATTGTCCTTCAGCTGCAATATTTCAATCTCAGTTGCTCCAATTTATGGATCATTCATATTAGATGCATCATCAATATGAGAATTCTGGAATTCTTCTTCCATCTGTAGAAAATTATTGATTTGTTTATTATCCCAAAATACCTGCCAATATCTCATATTATCAGGAACAACTGGGCAATGTTTAACATGAATTGAATACTTCTGATTGGATTGAATGGGAATGTTCACCATACTAGCTATAGTAGCAAGAGAATAAACTATAACATTTTGAGTTCTAGGAAATAGAGACAAAGTATATTCTAAAAAAGTTTTTAAGATGTCAAGGACAACATTGCAATAAGTTCTCATTCTTGGATGCTTGGCCTGGTATTTCCCTTTCACTTGTTTGATTACCAACTCAGAGTTGCCATAAACAAAAAATTTCTTTGCTCCCAACTTTTTCAGAATTTTGAGGCTAGCAATCAATGCTTCATACTCCACCTCATTGTTTGAGCAATCAAAGGCCAACTTATATGAACTCATTCTTACATTGCATGGAATTTTACATGAATGATGCAATGGACCATGAATCCAGACACCAATCCCATCTCCTTCTTTTCCCAATGCACCATCAAACTCCATGGTCCAAAGACCATTTTATTCATCCAGAAAAAGAACTTCTAAAGGCTAAACTGTTTGATCTTTTGGAAGATGACTTGTTGTCTCAACAAACTCTGTTTTCTACACTAACTTAGCAATCCTTTCAAGAGAATTTTTAGGAACTTTCTGCACACTACTTATGACATCCAAAACTTCTGAAATTTCTACAAGCTGACTATCATCATCTACTGAATTCATATCACTATACAAAATGAAAGAATCTAGATCAGTATGTATAACATGTATGGGGTGATTTATCGGTTTTTCTTTGCTACTGATCATGAATTTCATCTTCTTCTCCCGATAGATTTTTCTAAGCTACCCAAATACTGGAATAGTAGCATATGAAAAGTCAAGTTGTAAGGTTCCTTTTAGATTCCCCCCCCAAGACCATGAAAGAAACATACCAAACTGAGGAGGGATATCAATGACCACTACATCCATCAAAACATTCTTGGTTGAAATTTGGATCAAGGACACTAATAAATATTTGATAAGGCCAAGACATTTCACTCTTCCTGAATCAAATGAGTAGAGGTCATGATAAGGTCGGGTGATACTCAGTCCTAGTTTTTCCATAATGACTTTTGGCATAAGATTATGCGAGGCACCAGAGTCTAGCATGGCGTTATGGAGGATGAAATCATGAAGTTTGAGACTAAGATAAAAAGGTGGGATTTCACTATCTTCAGGACTTCCCTCTAAGGCTGGACCAAACAGAATTGCAGGCTCATCATCAGCAACATTTACTGTGTCTGACATTTGGTCTACCTTCAACATTTTAGCAATCTGAAACTTGTACTTATCATTCTTCACTAATTCAGTTAGAGGAATTGAAACTTTCAACTTAGAAATTTCATTCTCTAAACTAAATAGATTAGATTTCTTTTCTACCTCTTTTGCAGCGATGTCCTTCTTTTCAATTTTCCCTTTAGCTTGAGACTCCTTCTTATGACTTTCACTTTGAACCTCCTTATCCTTTCTCACATTGCTGGTAGAGGCTTCATTAGTTTTATCTCGGCTCAGTATGACAATCTCCTTTTCTTTATTCTGGTTTGTAGGGGTTGTTTCTTTGCTTTGTGTGTCTTTCTGTGCATTCTACCTCGTCGGATTCAATGTAATAGGTACATTTTTGTTCCTTAATTTGTACTATTTCTACAAATGACTAAGAGAATTCTAATATCCTCCTTGGTATTCTTCAATTTTCATTGCCCATAGATCATCACTTGCAAGTACAAGATGTTGATCGCTTTGTATAGAAGACTCTTCAGAAAACTGATCTGCCTCAGTCAAAAAGGTGGGTAGTACATATTCCTCAAAGAAATGATTTTCTTCTACAATTTCGTCTTCATATTCTTCCTGCCCTTTGTTGTAATTGTGCTGAAATGGAGCTCTTAGTTGTCCCTGAGGATCCTGATTTCGCTACTCTTTCTGCCTATTTCAGAACTGTTGTTGCTGTTCGCATCGAACATTTGGATTCCTTACTGAAGGCTCAACTTGTCGATTTGTTATAGACATTTAGTCCATCATTCTTTCCATGGTTTTGATGAAATTGTCCAGCTTTACATTTAATGATGATGAGGGCTCTTCTTTGAAAACAACTTTCTTCTTAGATCTCTCAGGCTTTGATGTAGATTTCTTGATGAGAAGATTTTCTTCGACACTTACTACATTTTGTTGCATTTCTTCAAGAGTTGCAGGGTCTCTCTCCCTAAGCTGATATGCCATCTCTAGATCGAAGGCATCAGGATAGTGGAGAAGTGCTAAACAAGGAGGAGGTTGCATATCGTCAAGAATGGAACTATACACCATATTAAACCTTGTTGTGAATTCTTGGATTGTATCATTTTGATTTCTTTTCATAGACTTGTACTCAGCCAAAATCTGCAGTGATTTTTTCTTTTCTTGCCATCGTGCTAAGAACAATTCTATCAACCTCTCAAAGTTATTGATAGAATTAGTAGCCAAATTGCGAAACCATTTCTTCACATCTCTGGAAAAACTCTAAGCTATGATTCTCATTTTAGCATCTTCTTCATCAATCTCTTAAAGATCAATAAAATCTATCAATTTGTTGACATGCTGTTGGGCTGTAATTTCTAAACTTCCATCAAATAGAGGGAGTCTTTGGCCATAGTTTTGAGGTAGAGCATCAAGTTGACCAGGTAAGATCAGAGGAGCGAACCGAGCCATGATTGCTAGAGGATGTAGTAGAAGTACTACAATGGGCTGTGTAGGTAAAGATGATAACATTGATGGAGGTAGTGGAAAAAGAGATGAGGTCGCTGATGTTTTTGGAGTTGCAGTAGAGGATGAAACAATAGTTAGGTATTCAAGCTGATATTGAATGTAAGTATTTTCAGTGGTGATTTGGAGTTGGTCAGCTAGACTTTGGAGTTTATCAAAATTTAACCACAGTTCATGATCTACTTTAGAAAATACGAATTCAGAAGAACGGAGATGAGAATCAAATTGAAAAGGTTCAAATAATACTTCAGAGAGGCAAGACTTAGACTTTGACCTTGAAAGAGACAGTTCTAAATGAATATCAAAAGGAAGTTGCTCAAAAGTGAATAAATTTTTAGGAAAAGAAGTTGTCCTTTTTATTTTTTGAGTTGGAATTCCAGAGATAGGTGACTTGAGTTTTATGAGTAGTTTTCGAGGGTCATCAACAATAAAAGGTGGATTTGGGTTAGGATTTGATCTAGTATGTCTTTTAGGAGCCATAATTTTCACACCTTAAACTTGATGAAATTTGTAAAATCAACCTATATTTAGATACTAGAAGTTGTCATCTACAGAACTAGTCTTCTCAAAGTCTCTAATAAAAGAAATTCTAGGAATGATTTATCAATCGTTTCCCTAGCAACGATGCCAAAATGTTATCCCCTACAATTTCCCAGGCTGAGGAGGAGATCAAAAGAGGTAACTTCAAACCACTTGCAGTTTAGTAGCTAGCCTTGATAAACCAAAGAGGGATCTCTCTAATGATGTCTCATTCAATGACTAGAGAAGAAATGGATTTTAGACTAGATTTATGGGTTTTGTTTGAGTGTTTGGAAATTTAGGGTTTTTTAGGTTGCTGGACCAGAGAATAAGAGCAAGCAATTAGGTCAAGATATAAAAGTTTGTAGTAGCAGGCATAAAGAGGAGAAAAATACAATGTTTTGTGGTGAAATTAAGATTTGGTCAATGTAGTATAAGTCTGAAATCTTAAGAGATCATAATCAACATGTATTAGCATGAATTCATTAATCTAGAAGAAGAGATACATAAACATGATTTTCCACATAAACAAAGCTTTGAATCTAAGAACTCTGCCCACATGACTGTAAGGAAAACCATATGAAGAAATAAAATCATGTTAAGGGATATGAATTCATCAATGAGAAACTGATATGAAAGAAAAATAACACCACAAACTCACTGAACAAGTATTCCTGAAAATAGCTGTAGTTGCTCCTTGATTAATTGCATGGAAGCATAAGGTACAAGTCTCTCCTAAGAAGTCCAACCCTTCTCTCTGAATGAGAAATGAGACATATAGACTCAATCAAATAGCTTCCCCATCTTCAAGAGTCGAATTCCTAAGTGGTGGAACTATTTCCAAGATTCTCTCAACCAACAAGTGAGAGTGAGAAGGTACAAAACAAACTCTTCTCTTAGACTTTGATTTGCGTTTTACTTCCTTTATGAGGCCTAGTTAACCATAAAAACAACTTATCATGCCTATTTATTCATCATTACATCATATATACCTAGAACTACTAAAGTTATATCATGAGTTTAACCTTGACCAAGTCAAACTAAAAACTGTTGAAATATGGAAACAAGAATATTCCAATTTAATTTGTCCCTGAATTAAATTGTTAATTAAATAGAATTTAGTCTTAACAACTACTTGGAATTAATTAATTAATTTATTTTAAATTAGTTAGTTGGGGAAATTCAAGTTAGAAGTCTTTCTGAAGTCATGCAAGAGTTATCCCTTAAATTAAGGAGATAAGATTGAGTTATATTTGAGTTGTAATTAGTTAACTCAGTTTACTGAGTTAAGTCCAGTTAAATTAGTTCCAAGCTGTTTGAGGAACTAATAGTGAGTTAACAGTCAGTTGATGCATGTATGCACTCAACTAGTGCTACTCTAATTAACTAAATATTCCCTCATCAGAAACTCATGCATGTATATTTTGAGAAAGACCCAGTTGAGATTAAAGTCAAGGACAATGTACTATTAGTTGCATGTTTTTTGTTATAAAGAAAACTCATGCATGTAATCAAGGCATCATCCTTGAAGATTGCATAGTTTTGGAGGATCATCCACTTGGTAGGAAGGGTTTTCCACTTGGTAACAGGAAATCATCCACAAGGAATAGTGCAAGGAAATAGGAACTTGGAGGGCAGAGAGGAAGGCTGGAGAGAAGCCAATATTTCCTGTGAGCATTTGTGAGGATTGTACTGAGAGTTGGCTAGCTATGAGAGCAAAGGCTTTGTATAATTCCTATGTATTTCCACATGTATGAAAATAAGATAGTGTGGGGTTTTTAGCTGAGGATTTCCCCAAAGTATTTTCACGTTTACTGTGTGATTGATTCTTCTTCTTGTTGTTATATTGTTCAGCTCGATCTTTAAGCTTTTGCAAATTTATAGTAGAAGTAGGTTATAGTATTCTTCTTTGATTTATATTGCACTATTGGGTTAACCTACATTAGATTTTCTACATGGTATCGGAGCTATGAACAGTGTACTAAGAAGAGAATTCGAAGTTAGAATTTTGGGGTTACAGGTGCAAATCGAATTCATATCATACTTCAAGGTTGGCCAATGGCGTTCTATGGCTTGAGACTCAAGTATGCCTTGGAAGGTAGCTTGAATTACATAGCATTGAAAGATATAATGGAGGATGTATTAGAAGACAATGGCTTGAAGGAATTCATTGATCGAGAAATCGCAAAGCCAACTTCAACTATTGCAGAAGAGTTGGCTAAGTGTAAGAAGTGTGTGGCGAAGGTGAGATAGATCATCGTTGAGGGAGTTCTAGACCATATTGTCTCGAGTCTCCATGGGAAGGATACTCCATTTTCAATGTGGAAGACATTGAAGGACCTCTACCAGAACAGTAGTGACCAGAGGAAATTGGTGCTCAAGGATAAGCTTCGAAGAATCAAGATGGAGAAGGGCGATACTATTTCCACATATCTGAACAAGCTCACCACCTGCAGAGATGAACTTGGTAGTGTGGGAATAACTAATACCTATGATGGTATGGTGAGCCTCACTCTCCTTGGCCTTCCAAAGAGTTGGAATAGCTAACAAGACTCTGTGAATGGAAGGGAGAAACTGTCGGATTAGGAACGACAGTGGTTGGATCTTATGCAGGAGGAGATCAGGAGGAGCACACGAGATGGTTCTCCATCTAAGAATGATGATGAAGAAAATCTGGCCTTAGCAAGTAAGGCAAGGAAAGGGAAGGGGAAGGCTTCCCATTCCAAATCGAATTCTTCTCTTGGAGGGAAGAAGGGTGACATGTCTAAAGTAAGATGCTTTAATTGTCACGAGATGGGACATTATGCGACTAATTTCCCATTGAAGAAGTCCAAGAAGGGATCCTTAGAAGGATTGGAAGGTGAGGCATTAGCTTCTCAGTTTGAAATGGTCTTCACCCTCATCGCATGCATGGTGTCATCAATGATGGGTTGCTTCTGGTATCTTGACAATGGAGCCTCATTCCACATTACCGGTGATAGAAATTTATTCAGTGCCTTGGAGGAGAAAGACCTTAAGATGCGCATAGAGATGGGTGACAACGGAAGGTATAGTGTTTCAGGAGTGGGCACGGTTGCTTTTCAGAGGGAGAATGGAGCTCCTCTCACCTTAACAAATGTGAAGTATGTGCCTGGACTGAAGAAGAACTTGGTATTAGTCGCGATGTTGGAGGACAAAGGCTATGATGTTGTCTTTAGTAAAGGAAAGGTGTTCCTAAGACACATAGCCACGGGTCAGACCAAGAGGATAGGGATTCGGGTGAAGAATCTCTATAAACTAGAGGTAGACGATTGTGAAGCATTGAGTACGAAAGCAGAATTGGTGCAAAGCCAAGACATTGGCAGGTTGTGGCACAGGTGGTTGGGCCATTTGCGTCATGCAACTTTGAAGATAATGTAGTAGATATCTACAAGATTTCCCAAAGGTAAACTTGAGCATGTTAACACATGCAAAGGTTGTACCTTGGGAAAGTACACCAAGTCTTCCTTTCATGGTCGAGACAGTCGAGCAGAGGCTATCTTACAGCGAGTTCATACTGATTTGTGTGGACCATTCTCGACAACATCCACAACAAAGAAAGGTATTATGTGATTTTCATTGATGATTATTCTCATAAATGATGGATTTATTTCATGTAGAAGAAGGACCAAACCTTCACAAAGTTTTGTGAGTTCAAAGATTTGGTCAAGAAAGAGTCGGGGAAGAAGATCAAGCCCTTAAGAAGAGACAATGGTGGAGAATATGTCTTTGAAGAGTTTAAGGACTTTTGTTCAGCAGAAGGAATTAAACAAGAGTTGACGACACCTCATAACCCGCTACAGAATGGGGTGGACGAGAGGAAGAATAGAACTATTGTAGGGGTAGCATGGGAAATGCTGCATGACCAATGCCTACCACTTCACTTGTGGGATGAGGCATGCAACACAATGGTCTATTTGTAGAATAGAAGCCCACATCTCATACTTGGGATGAATACACGAGAAGAAGTTTTCCCTTGTAAGAGACCAGAAGTGGGTCACTCTAGGATCTTTGGCTCATCGGTATGTTTCCATGTGACAAAGGATGCATGGAAGAAGCTTGAGCCAATAGTAGAGTTGGGGATACTTGTGGGGTACATTGATACACTTGAAAAATATTGAGTGTACGTTCCTACCAGTCGGAGGACAGTGGTTCACAGAGATCTCAAGTTTGATGAGCAGAAGGCCATGTGAGTTTCCCTTAAGAGGGAGCTCCAACTACAGGCTGTGGAGGAACTGTTGGTTCCTAAGGAGCAAGAGCCTCAGACTGATATGGAGCAGCTGCATGTAGAGGTTCCAAGATTGGAGACATCTACTCCAGCAGAGTCTTCCAGAGATGGACAGAAGCACACAAGAGAAGCTAACATATTGTTGGAGGATGCTAGAGAGAATGTAGGAGCACCATCTTCTCAGCCTAGACAAAGGAGGTCACTTGAGAGGCACACTGGATACATGGCCCTTGCTGGGGAATGTGTTGAGACTGAGCCATCTTCGTTTGAGGAAGTAGTGCAGCAGCTAATTTGGGTTGATGCTATGGTAGAGGAGTATGACTTGATAGTTCGTAATAGTGTCTGGGACGTGGTTTCGAGACTGGAGAAAAAATCAGTTATGAGTTCCTGTTGGCTTTACAAGGTAAAGCAAGCTGATGATGGTAGTGTGGAGAAGCATAAGGAAAGATTTCTTGCCCGTGCCTTTTCACAGGTTGAGGGGATTGACTATGATGAGACTTTTTCTCCTGTCGCAAGGTACTCATATATCAGATCTATGTTGGCACTATCAGCACAAATGGGTTGGAAGATTCGTCAGATGGATGTGAAGATTGAATTCCTCAATGGCTAGATTAAGGAAGAGGTGTACATTGAGTAGCTGGAAGGTTTTAAGACCTTCAATCGTGAGTCAATGTGTGCCAACTCAAGACAGAGTTGTACGGGCTGAAGCAAGCACCTTGTGCTTGGTACACCAGGATGGACAACTACTTCACCAGGTTCGGCTTCACAAAGAGTGAAGCAGATGTGAACCTGTACCACATCGTGGTGAAAGATAAGCTGTTGATCATAGCACTTTATGTTGATGATCTCATATTGACTGGTGATGATCAGTTGATCATATTGTGCAAGGAGGACCTTGCAAGAGAATTCGAGATGAAAGACAAAGGTCTCATGCATTACTTCCTTGGCATGGAAGTGTGGCAGAAGGATGGGGAGTTGTTTGTGTCTCAGTATGCCAATGAAATACTCAGGAGATTCCACATGGAGAAGTGGTAGAGGCTACTGTGTACAAGCAGATTGTGGGTTCATTGATGTACTTAGTGAACACATGACTAGATTTGTGCTATGTAGTGAACCAGCTGAGTCAAGCGATGGTTTAGCCTACCAAGATGATTTGGAAGGCAGAAAAGCATGTATTGAGATACCTCAGAGGCACATCTCAATATGGATTATGGTATAGATAGATAAAGGGAGTGAAGCTACAGGGCTTCACTGATGTAGATTGGGTAGGGAGTTCATCAAATCAGAAGATCACATTAGGACGGATTTTCAACCTTGGGTCAATGATAGTTTCTAGGTACAACATGAAATAGAGGTAGGTTGCACTCAGCTTGGCAGAGGTAGAATACATGGCTATAAGTCAGGCATCATGTGAGGCCATCTGGATGTGGAAAATCCTAGTTGGTTTGTTTGATCAGAGGATGGATCCAACTGTGATCTATTGTGATAATTAGAGTTGTATCAAACTCTTTGAGAATCCAGTATTTCATGATAGGTCCAAGCACATCAACATTCGGTATCATCATCTCATAGAGTGTGTAGTGAGGAGGATCATGTTGCTGCGGTATATTTCGACAAAGGAGGAAGATGCTGACATTTTGACAAAGGCATTGTCAAAGTGTAAATTTGAGTTCCATAGAGACAGGATCGGGGTGGAAGATAATCCATTTCTTGTTGAGAGGGAGCATTGAAATATGGAAACAAGAATATTCCAATTTAATTTGTCCTTGAATTAAATTGTGAACTAAAATCGAATTTAGTCTTAACAGCTACTTGGAAATAATTAATTAATTTACTTTAAATTAATTAGTTGGAGAAATTCAAGTTAGAAGTGTTATGAAACCAGCTCAAGAAAAGATAGAAAAGATAGATCAACGCCTTAGAATTCAGCCTCTTCGAGGGGGCAACCTCCTTTACATTACATAAATGAATAATTCTTGGATGATACAAATGACAAAAACCTCCTTTCTATATATAGGAGTCTAAGGAGTCACAATATAATCCAGCCGACCTAACAATAATAATATAAAGCCACAAAAATAACAATAGAGGGATTCTATGGGGCACAGAAATAACAATATGGGGGTAATAGGGGCACAACAATATAAATAAGGGGTATAACTACAATAGTAATGGGGTAATCACTAGTATTATAGGGACCCAACATGCCCCTCTCCTTCAAAAAAGTGTTGTCCTCAACGCTTGAGCAGTTCTGGATACTTCTGCATAAAATTCTCATCCTCCCATGTGGAATCTTCAGCGGATAAGTTCTTCCACTTGATAAGATACTCTGAAATTGATCGATTTCGTAGCTGTCGAGTTCTTGTTTCTGTGACTGCTTCCGGTTCCAATATAATTTTTCCTTCCTCGTCAAGTTCTGGCAATATTGTTTGAACTGGGAGCTTGTCGCCTATAACCTTCTTTAAACATGAAACATGGAAAACTGGGTGCAATCGAGAAGCTGCAGGAAGCTCCAATTTGTATGCCATAGTACCAATCTTTTCCAACACCTTGTACGGACCATAATACTTTGGTGATAATTTATTATCCTTCTTAGCTTGCTTTAGGGACATTTGCTTATATGGTTGTAGCCGTAGGAATACCCAATCACCTACATCAAAACTTCTTTCACTGCGATGTTGATCTGCCTGTTGTTTCATTCTATTTTGTGCCAACACGAGGTTATCCTTTAAGAGTTGGAGGACTTGTTGTTGATGTTCGATGTGATGTTCCACTGCCTGAACCTTAGAATTTTCTCTTAAATATGATGTGATGATGGTGGTTGATACCCATAAAGTGCCATAAATGGGGTCATTTTTGTTGCTGTATGGAAGGAAGTGTTATACCACCATTCAGCCAGAGGCAACCATTTGACCCATTGTGTCTGTTTATCAGATACAAAGCAACGAAGATATCCTTCCAAACATTTGTTTACTATCTCAGTTTGCCCATCAGATTGAGGATGATAAGATGAGCTATGAGCTAACTGAGTACCAAGACAAGAAAATAATTCTGTCCAAAAATTTCCAGTGAAAATGGGATCTCTGTCACTTACAATAATCTTTGGGTTTCCATGTAGCTTTTGAATTGTTTCCATAAATGCAGTAGAAACTGTACTGGCTTTAAATGGATGTGATAATGCACAAAAGTGTGCATACTTGGTAAGTCTGTCAACTACCACCATGATGACACTCTTTCCCTCAGACTTGGGTAAACCTGTGATAAAATCCATTGAAACCTCCTCCCAACGTTGGCTTGGAATGGATAAAGGTTGTAATAGACCCGGTGTCTTAATTGTTTCAACTTTATTTTGTTGGCAAACCAAACATTCTGCCACAAACTTTTGAATATCTGATTTAAGGCCATCCCAAAAAAATTCCTTCTTAACCCTGTGGTAAGTTTTTAAAAATCCTGAGTGCCCTCCTAAGGGAGAAGTGTGCAATTCCATAAGAATCTTTTGTTTTAGCTGGGAATTCTTACAGAGGTATAAGCGATCTTTGTACCATAACGAATCATTTTTCCAGCTAAATGTATCAGAAGTACTGGAATCTTGTTGTAGCTTTCGAATAAGTGCCCACACTTCTTCGTCATTCTTCCATTCCTCCTTTGCTTCGTTTATCCAATCTGGTTGGATAATAGAAATGGCACACAACAATGCTTCCACATCCTCATCCTTTCTTGAGAGTGCATCTGCCACCACATTTTGCTTCCCTTTTTTGTAGATGATTTCAAAGTCATAACCCAACATCTTTGTGACCCACTTTTGTTGCTCTTCAGAGGATAATCTTTGTTCTAAAAAGTATTTAAGGCTATCATGATCCGTTTTTACCTTGAAGTGTCTTCCCATTAGGTAGGGTCGCCATTTCTTAAGTGCATGGAGTATTGCCAACATTTCCTTCTCATAAATAGCTTTGCTTAAAAACTTTCCCTTGATTGGACGACTTTCAAAAGCAATGGGTCTTTCATCTTGCATTAGAACAACACCAATTCCATTTCCTGAAGCATCACATTCCACAATAAAGGTTTTTGTGAAGTCCGGTGTAGCTAAGACCGGTGCTTGGCACATTGCCTCTTTAAGATGTTTAAAGGCCTTTGTTGCTTCCGGAGTCCATGAAAATGAATCTTTCTTCAATAATGTTGTTAGAGGTGCTGCTATTCTCCCATAATTCTTAACAAACTTGCGATAATACCCTGTCAACCCAAGAAATCCTCGCAGATGCTTTATGGATGTGGGGATTTTCCATTCCTTAATGGCTTTAATTTTGCTAGGGTCTACCTTAACTCCTTCATGAGATACAATATGACCCAAATATTCCACCTCCTGGACTCCAAAGAAACATTTGGATCTTTTTGCATATAATTGTTTCTCCTCCAATAGTTGTAGCACCTTGTCAACATGTTCAACATGATCCTTCCAAGACTTGCTGTAGATTAGTATATCATCAAAAAATACTAACACAAATTTTCTAAGGAATGGTTTGAAAATTGAATTCATCAAACCTTGAAATGTTGAAGGTGCATTGGTAAGGCCAAAAGGCATGACCAAAAATTCATAATGACCCTCATGAGTTCTAAATGCCATTTTCGGAATGTCTTCAATCTTCATTCTGATTTGATGATATCCCGAACGAAGATCCAACTTGGTGAAGTAAATTGATCCATGCAATTCATCCAGTAATTCATCAATGACAGGAATGGGGAACTTATCTTTAATAGTGAGCTTGTTGAGCTCCCTATAATCTGGACACATGCGCCATGATCCATCCTTCTTGTGCACCAATACTACTGGAGCTGAGAAAGAACTTTGACTCGGTTGAATTATACCAGCCTCTAGCATTTCTGCAACCATACGTTCAATTTCACTTTTTGGACATATGGATATCTGTACGGCCTGATGTTTGGAGGAACACTTCCTGGAATCAGATGAATAGCATGATCATGATCACGCATAGGTGGGAGACCTTTGGGAGTCTCAAATACCTTGGAATGATTGTCCAGGACTTTTTGGAGATCTGGAGAAATAGATGATTCCAATGTGGAAACATCTAGCGAACATAATTGTGCAATTACACCTCTTTGCTCCTTTTTTAGAAGCTTTGTCATGCCATTAGAGCTGATTATCTTTCCTGGTTTCCTGCAATACCCCTTAATTCAACTTCCTTTCCTTCCACAGAAAATTTCATGAAAAGTTCTTGAAAATTAAAAGCTATTGTACCCAAGGATTGTAGCCATTGGACTCCTAGTACAACATCAGCACCTCCCATTGGAATGGAAAGCATTGGGCTAGTCAATACATATTCTCCCATGGATAGCTTGATATTATGGCACTTTCCAGAACAATTTATTGTTCCTCCATTTGCAATCATCACTTGACACTCTGGTGCTGGATATAGGAAGCAATTCAATTCTTTTGCTACCCTACAATGAATAAAATTGTGGGTGCTTCCTGAATCAATCAACACTATTACCTTTTTCTTCTTGATTTGTCCTTCTATCTTGATGGTTTGAGGAGTGGTAATTCCCGCCAATGCATTACAAGATATGGTCGGATTTATTTGTTCTTCATCTAGGCTTTGTTCCTGGAATATATCCTCTTCTTTTGACCTTTCTTGCTCCTTTTCTTCTTCCTCTTCACAATCTATGTAGAATAATTTCTTCTCAGCACACTTATGACCTTTTGTGTATTTGCTATCACAATTGTAACAAAGCCCTTTTGCTCTTTTTTCTTCCAATTGTTGTGGTGTCAACCTTGTAGGTTGTGGAAGACTATGGGCAACAACACTTCCGTCTTTATAGTTGTGAATGGTATGCTTCCTAGTTGCCATAATTTTGCTTTCCATTTTTCTTGCTAACCTGAATGCCTTCTCTAATGAATCAGGTTCCCAAAGGCGCACATCATGTTGGATATTATCCTTTAAAGACCCTATGAACACATCAATCCTATGCTCCTCTGGAATATCTTTTACCCTTATGTTCAATTTTTGGAACTCCTCAATGTGCTCCATTATTGAACCCTTTTGTTTGAGACTTATCAATTGGCTAAAAAAAGTGTTGCTTTTTGTATCCTCATAATGTGCTATCAATTCTTCCGTAAAAATTGCCCAAGTGATAAATTGTTTACGAGAACAAAGCCATTGATACCATACAAACTGATTTGGTTCCAAATATAAAGTTTCCATACGTACCTTTTGTGTGTTTTGCACATTATTGAGATCGAAGAATTGCTCCATCTGTAATATCCATGTGGCGGGATCCTTGCCATCAAACTTCCTCATATCGATTTTTGGAATATGGTGGGTCTTCGATCCAACATTAGAGTCTATGGAATCATGATTAACATTTCTTTTGTTCACATCATGAGTTTCCTTTACAACCTTTTCACCATTAGTAAGTATTTCTTGTAGAAAATTTGTCAAATCTGTCTTCAAATCTGCCATGTCTGTCTTCAAATCTGTCCTCAAATCTGTCTTCAGATCATCCATCTTAGCTTCCATGCCCTTTATCTTAGATTCCACACCATTTATCTTAGATTCCACGCCATTTATCTTAGCATCTGTTAGCTTTTGTGAGCGTGACATTTGTTGCACTTGTTCTTGTAATTTTGATATATCATGTAGCATTTCTTCCTCTTCTTCATGAGTCATGCTAGAGCTTTCAGGTTCCTTACTAGGTGTTTGCATTTTCTTTCCTCGGGGCATCAGTTACTGATAATAATGCTTTACTATGCCCTTTGAATTCCTTCAAGCCAAGCTTATGCAAAAATTTAAAAAAAAACTACACACCTTTTTTTACTTTGTAGAAGCCTGATATTGAATCTGATGTATCTCTGTAATTTCGAATCATCCAGTTCTGAAATTGTGACTTATAGTAGCCCTGTATGTCCTCTTTCCAATGCCACTAGTCTGATCCAAATTTGATTCTCCAAGAAAGGGTTATGCACAATCTCCCGCAGTGACCTGATTATAGACTATTTCAGTAGAGCGAACTTGTATGAAGTGCCACGTGTCACTGCTTCAACCTTTGACTCTGAAAAATATATAAAAGAAAACTACAGTCCGTCCTCTTTCTGTACCTTCTTACCTAATTTCAATCCGATGCTCAGAAGAAAGTTATGACGATTTTCCCCAGGTCACATGTTTTGAGTGTAATTCAGGAGTCTGCAAATAGACCACCTTCCTCAGATCATATCTCCGAAAATGTCGCGCGAAAAGCTCTGAAATTTGGACCCAAGGTTCAGTGCGATTTCTTCTCAAATGGGTTTTTTTTGCGACTTCTGAAACGTTATAGAAAAGAAGTTATAGCGAAAATTCCATGATGACCTGTTTGGAGCAGCGAAACCCTAGAATCCAAAGCTCTGATACCAAATGTTATGAAACCAGCTCAAGAAAAGATAGAAAAGATAGATCAACGCCTTAGAATTCAGCCTCTTCGAGGGGGCAACCTCCTTTACATTACATAAATGAACAATTCTTGGATGATACAAATGACAAAACCTCCTTTCTATATATAGGAGTCTAAGGAGTCACAATATAATCCAGCCGACCTATCAATAATAATATAAAGCCACAAAAATAACAATAGAGGGATTCTATGGGGCACAGAAATAACAATATGGGGGTAATAGGGGCACAACAATATAAATAAGGGGTATAACTACAATATTAATGGGGTAATCACTAGTATTATAGGGACCCAACAAGAAGTCTTTCTGAAGTCATGCAAGAGTTATCCCTTAAATTAAGGAGATAAAATTGAGTTATATTTCAGTTGTAATTAGTTAACTCATTTTACTAAGTTAAGTCTAGTTAAATTAGTTACAAACTATTTGAGGAACTAATAGTGAGTTAAGAGTCAGTTGATGCATGCATGCACTCAACTAGTGCTACTCTAGTTAACTGAAGATTGCATCATCAGAAACTCATGCATGTCTATTCTGAGAAAGACCTAGTTGAGATTAAAGTCAAGGACAATGTACTATTAGTTGCATGTGTTTTGTTATAAAGAAAAATCATGCATGCAGTCAAGGCATCATCCTTGAAGATTGCACAGTTTTGTAGTAGGATCATCCACTTGGTAGGAATGGTTTTCCACTTGGTAACAGGAAATCATCCACAAGGAACAACACAAGGAAATAGAAGCTTGGAGGGCAGAGAGGATGATTGGAGAGAAGCCAAGATTTCCTGTGAGCATCTGTGAGGATTGCACTGAAATCTGGCTAGTTGTGAGAGCTATGGCTTTGTATAATTCCTATGTATTTCCACCTGTATGATAATACAATAGTGTGGGGTATTTAGCTGAGGCTTTCCCCAAAGTATTTTCATGTGTATTGTGCGATTGATTCTTCTTCTTCTGGTTATATTGTTAAGATCGATCTTTAAGATTCTGAAAACTGATAGTAGAAGTAGGTCATAGTATTCTACTTTGATTTATATTGCATTATCCAGTTACCTACATCAGATTTTCTACAAAAACATGAGAAATTACATAGTGAAATTTTTAAATAAAAATCTCAAAAATTTGTAGAAGTGCAGCACCAATTTTGAGGCCACTTTTAGGGAATTTCATGAGGTCAAATTTGAGATTTGAGAGAATGGTCAACTAGCCTTACCTGTCTAGTTTCTAGAACATCTTGAAATTTTGAAACTTCCCATGTGAAGGCCTTCAAAAATTGATTCTCCCAAGGTGTCTCCAAAAGTGCTTCACCTGTAAAAAAGAGTGGCAGAATGATGATTTTTGACCCCTTTTTCTCCCTTTTCTCAAAATATGAGTGTTATAGGGAAAAGTGTCTACACAGAACTGCTTATCCCACTAAGGTGTGGTAGCTACCTTAGAAACAAACAAAGTAAAGCTACTTTTGTTTTTCCTTTATGAAATATAGATGAGAGAAGAAAAAAGAAGACCAACCTCCGTCTTGCGCTAATCTCCTAGTGCGATTCCTCTCTCTTGATAGTGTTTTGCTACTTGCTCCCTTGTACGCCCAGCTTCACAGAGTACTTGTAAGATCACAGTAGCATAGCACTATACAAGAACATGGATCTATAATCATAAAAAATCTAGGATCAGATGTAAATTGACCATACAAATGCATAAAACATAAATGACACAAGAGTATGGAGGAAAACTTGAATAGCTTTTATTGATAAACAAGAAAGAGCCAAGGGAGTTACAATCAGTTGTTCTGACCCAGCATCATCCTCTCAGCAAGGAAGCCCCTCTTCACCTCATACAAAGCTTAGATCACCCAACAATCTGATGTTATCTCAATAAACCAACAGCAATTCCTTACAATATGCAAAATTCCAGCCTGTGGATCTCTGGGATGACGGATCCATATATAGATATCTGTAAGGGAGGTGAGTCAGCTTTTGATTTGATTAGTGTCTTCTCTCTGATAGTTCTTGCTTCCACTTGGAGATTGATAATCTCTTACTCATCCTTGGTCGAATTCAGAGAGGCAAGTGTCACAGGAGAAGTTTCTGGAAGTTTCCATGCCTCTCCACCTCGCGGAATGACACTGCCATTTGTCACTTCTCGCCCATCGCACCCCATAGAAGGGATTTTTGAAATGCAATGCACCCACACAGTGTATTTAGGTGAGATGCAATGCACTTTGCCTATGGAGCAGCTGAAATGATCCTGTTTTGAGCAGTTCTGAGCAGTTTTTCATGGAGAACTTCTGGGAGAAGCTATAATCAGTTGACCTTGTTCCTTTAGGGGTTAGAACAACACTTTTAGGGACTTAGGAGCCCTTGGTTTATGGACATTTCGTGCTTGGGGTTGTAGTGCCCAAAAATGTCTATAACAGTTGCCCCCTAAAGCATGAGGTCGTTAATCTTTTGATGTCAGGTGAAATGCTTTATTATGAGGATCCGAAGTTCATTCAAGCTGGGAGGAGACCTGTAATAAGATACAATACAATATATTATCTTCATAATATTTTCATGATCTAGCTGAGGCGGGCATTCCCATGCTCAGCTTTATAAATTCATTTTCATGTACATAGGACAGACAATCGTCTGAGTGTAGACTGATGATTCTGGTAGAGTCATCATCCCTTTGATTGGATGATTATCTATGCAGCAATGATGTACATTTGATGTCTTTATTTCCCTGAATATATATCACAGCCCGGATGGATGAAACTAGATCCGGGGTCTTCAATCTCGTTCGATCTTCACTCGAAGTACAAGTCTATCCATGTGAGAGATGTTCTGGAGTCGAACACCGAAAGACATCACCTGATTACCAGCCAATGATGTAAGCTCTTAACAGGCGCGAGAGGAATCACCGATAATGATAATGACCCTCAAGGTACTGTAGTACAATTCACGTGGTGTGAATAAAGGACTTGGCATCGAACACCACGTAAAATCTTTCGGTCGAAGGTCATTGATGTAAACCTGTCGCCGGAAGTGAGAAACTTGCCTTTGAGGCATGCAAGCTTCAAAGTACTGAATGGGGTGTTCGTAGATCGACTTCTTGGATAATAAGCTGATGTCGACAAGGAGGGCCTTAATGAATCCCACATAAATGACACGGAACAGAGAAAATGATTTTAATGGAGGTGAAAACAATCTGATGACATAAGGTTCAGGGTGGCGGTCATGAAAGAATGGAGTGTAAATGTATTGTAGCGGGTGAGACACAGGTGAATTCTCTGAATGACTTCTCTTGAACATATCGGCGACACTGACGTGATGGACTGGTAGCATTAACCCCAAATGTGGATGGTGTGATGGGACCATGGTGATGTGACCGGTGAATGAAACAACCCAACCCGACTTGGATGCAGAGTGAAAGTGTCATGTTCAAGAGCGACTTGCTACCAACAAAGTTTCTTCAAGTTTTCTTCCCAATTTTTCCCCAGTCATTACTGACCAGTACCTCTTTAATTTTTTCAAGCTTGAGGAGGATACAATATGCTTGTTCTATAATTTTCCCTTCGGGCAAACCCATCGCTATGTTTTAACGAGCCTAGCGATAGTGAAACTCGTTCTTGTCTGCTATGGAAAAGTTTGTCGCTATTAAGTTTTAACGAGTTTAACGACAAAGATAACTCGGTCCTTTTCAATTTTAGAGAGTCTGAAAAGGAATGTAAAGGAAACTCCAAAATTCCTTTTTCGTCATCTAATCCCTTAATTCTGAAAAAGTATAAAACAATACAAAAGGGATGAATTTTCGATACTTTTAATGAGCCGAACAAAACAAGCGCTCGATCTTTTTGTGTAATAATCCCTCAGGTCCAAAAAGATTAAAATCTAATGGAGGGATAGCACTTTCAGTCCCTTTAACGAGCTGGAGAGGCCAATGGCTCGGCAATCTTTTCATATTTTACGATTCAGTTGAAAAGAGCTTAAAGGAGACTCGTCTTTTGAGGAACGAGTGATGAAAATGGGTAGCAGCTGATTCCAGGTAAGGTTTGGAATTTTCCAATCACGGCAGTGTTACAAGGATGTCTAGTGAGATCACTCTTCACAGCTGTTCCTCAAAAGGGGTAAACAATCAAATGGAGGTGAATGACCGGCCAATACAGAGTGGAGGTGATGATGAGAACATGACGAAGGATTTTAAAGGCTGAAATACTACGTTCACGATGGTTATTTACCGGGAAATAGTTCATTTTTTAATGAGCTTAAACGTGGGGGGAAAACATTTGATCATGGCTTATGTTTATTTTTTAACGAGCTTGAACTATGCGCTAAAATTGCTCGATGCAGGTTTATTTTTTAATGAGCTTGAACCTTGCGGTAACAATGCTCGATTAATCGAGTCGTATAATAAGAATGTCCCATTTTAAAATGGCAATTTTTAGAGTTTTGCCCCACATCCTTTCTTTATGCAAGTTAGGAAACGACCAATCCAAAAAACAGATAAATGATCGCTCTTTGCTTGCACGCCAAAAGGTTTGCATGCCCCCAGGTATAAAACAGAGTTTCAAGGTCACCCTTCAAATCACCAACAAAACATTTGTTTTATCAAGAAAGGTATACCTCTTTCAGGTTACCAAAGATTGTTCTATTCACAGCGCAAACAAAACACTTCTTCAGCGATGTCTACCGAAATAGACAAAGGTGAGACAATCCACTCACATAACTTTGATAAGAGAATCTTGTTCCAGTCTAACCCCCTCTTCCAATCACGGACAGGAGTACAGTCCAGTCAGATATCTCTCGTGGAAACCTACCCTATACCCGAAGTTTTCCTGCCGAAGCAGACCAGGCTGCATGCCCCCTGGGTTTCAGTCATGTCCCTCGAATCACTTGCGCTCATCAGGTGGACGGACTGGAGATTGATGAGACATTCCTTGTGTGAAAAGACCATTCAGGGATGGCATATGACTATTTTCTCTGTGTGATCCAGGAAATGAAAGCTGGTCTACGAGCTTGACCACTCTTCCTTCGTACATAAAACACATCACTCTAAAGAGTGATGAGACAATGGCTCCCATGCAATAAATATGGTCTCGTCCAAGGAGTAGATTATAATCCAGGGGTCCTTGAACTACCATTACGTTCATGTGAACGATTTTCCCTCTCCATGTTATGGGCACATTGGGAAGGATCCCTAACGGTCGACTGGTTCCTTTGTCAAAGCCTGTTATATTTCTCATCTCAGGCAAAAGCGATGGCGAACCAAGCGCTTTCCAAGCAGTCGAGGAAAGGATACTCACAGAAGCCCCTTCATCTATGATGGTACTGGCCATAACCATTCTATATATTTGAGCAATAATTCGAATGGTATACTAGCTGGTAAACGGGGTCTGCCTAGTTGATTCCAGTCGAAGGAGACAACTAGGTTGCTTGGAGGTGGGACCGAATAGACGGGCGAGTACGACTCTGACGAACTTCCTTCCTGTGGTAAAGGAATGGGTAAATTTCCCCCATGTTCATTGAAGTCTGTGCTTACGAAAAGAATTTGGACGGTGTCATCCTTATTCTCTGCTGTGACTGTATCATCTAAAGATGGAACCTATGAAGGCAAGACCGGGCCAACTGCCGCCTCGACCTTTTGACTTTCGTCTGGTATGGGTTCAGATGGTTTGTCTTCAATGATAGACGCTTCGGCCGACCACCTGGGCGGGTCAGCCGGCTTTTCAACTAGTGACAAACTCGGCAAGAGTTTTTTATATCCAGGAGGAAGTCATAACGGTGAAACCAGACGATCGTCCAAAACTCTTTTAGCCTCGTCTAAGAAGGGACAATGGTGGACGGCATGATCACCTTCGCACAGTTTACAAGGAAATCTATATTTTCCTTTTTGTCCTGGGGCTTCACTTTCACTAGTCGACAGTGTGCTTTCAACATGATCATCAGAGGTTGACGAAACTGGGTTGTGCAAACGAGGAGACCAGTCTCTTAAGATCTGAGGGATGCATGGACAATCTCTATGATAGTGGTCTCCTCTGCAAATGACACATGGCGATTTAGGCCTGGTCGGTGCAGTGTGTGGATTTTCGCTAGACGATGCTTGGTTGCCCCCTTTCGCTTTTGGCTCCTTCTTCTTCTTCTTTTCCTTTTTCTTCTCAGGTACTTGATTTTTCGCTTTACCAACCCCATCAAGCGAAGAATAAGGAGGAGAGGAAGAATTGGAGGAAGTAGAAGGTTGGTGGGTAACTCTGGATTCGTCTAGTTGCTGACTCGATTGTTTAGGAATTGCAGTGTTCTGAACGACAGAGGTTGAGAAAAGCCATACGGGAAAGCCGATTGGCAATCCTGGAAGTGACAATGTGGCCATATGGGGTGCACCAACATCTCCCTAAGAGGAGAAGGGACTAGGATTTCCTCCAAGGGGAATTCCTTGGTTGGTGGGTTTCATTTTCTCAACCTAAGATCAACGTAGGAAAGGGTGATGATTATTCCATTTAAAATAAATTTTAGATGCTTTGACACAACTTGTTTTTTCAGTTTTTAAGAGTCGAGAAAAAACAAAAGATGACTCTAGTCGCCTTCAATTTTTAATGAGCCTGAAGTGACAAGTGCTCAGATGGACCTTTTCTGTTAAGGAGTCTGAAAAGGAACGAAAGGGATTGCTCTGGAAATCTAGGTAGAGGGATTACCAAACCAATCGCAAAACTGCAGAATACTTTTTATGGTACGGTAGTCAATCTTCCCGAATGCTGTGTTCAGTGCATTGTGATCGATAGGGCGACATAAACGGCTTCCTATGGATAAAGGATTAAGCCTATTGTGGTCTCCCAAAATATACTCGACGGTACGTGGGAGCACAAGTCCGTACTGGCACTTATCGTCTCAAAGAGGAGGAATCACCCAAACATCAGTGAGAACAACAGTTACCAGGCTTTACAACGCCGGAATACGTCTCTAGCCTAGACTTCTAAATGTTGTGCATTAGGTTCCAAAGCATTGATAGATTCATTCAATTTATTTTATAGTTGATCTTGTTTATGAAATTTGCCTTTCAGGTTCACCACGAGATGTAGATGTATAATTCCTAAAATGCAATCTAAGATGATAAACAATCTTTTATCTTCTTTGTGCAATGAAAATCCTAGCTACTAAGGAAAGAGAGACAGTATTCTTTCACAAAGAGCAAAGAGCACACTCTAAATGCACTGACCTAAATCAAACCAATCAAACAGTCTAAATGCAAATGCACATGCATGTATTTGTTTTCGGCTTTCGTAGTATGTGAATGGTAAAAAGAAAGCTAATGCACAAATCTGAATTACTTTTCAAGCGACAATTACTAACAAGTTTCTTTTCGAAATAAAAAATGGAGACAATCACAACACTTTACGATTTGGAAATGAATACTTGCTTTCAACACTAGAAAAATTACAAATTCAGACCAAATACAATAGTAACAGGATAATCGACTATCTACAGCAATCAAACTCTTTCCTATGACTGAAAACAACACTTTCAAATCAAAGGACGACAGTATGATTACGTTACTTTTTGCAAAGGAGAACTGAAAATGACTCAAGAAATACACAAAAACATTTACAGTTCTTTTGTACAACGGAGGCAGAATAACAGCAAGGAAAAGGGGTTTCAAATAGAGATATACTGATTACAGGCAGCAAAATTCATGAATAGAACTGGAAAGAATGAATCACAGAAACCAAAACTGAACAATGCCTAGTCTGATCAGCGCACCTGTAACACAGGGAATTTGAAATGCAGTTCACCTACTACACTCGGGAAGTGCGTTGAATTTTAGATTCACAGAACAGTACCTGCGCTGGACCAGAGACGAGACTTTGCTTGGGTTCTAGGTCACAGTTTGCAGTTCAGTTCATGGGTTTTTGCCTAGAAAATGGTAATCAGTAATGCAACAATCAGGAGTAGATCTAAGGAGGTTCTCATAGCTACCACAAGGGGCAATCAGAGAGTTTGTGAATTAGTTGTTTAAGTTATAAACAAATCCCGGAGATTGACTGAAGCGACATTTATCTACTTTGCATTTTCATAGAAAATGCAATTCGAAAGCTACCTGGCTCGACTTCAGGCTTCGTCTGTAAGTTTATAAAATAGACAACAAGGAAGATAAACAAACAAACTAATTCGTCCCCAGCGGAGTCGCCATTTTGTTACAGGGAAAAGTGTCTACACAGAACTGCTTATCCCACTAAGGTGTGGTAGCTACCTTAGAAACAAACAAAGTAAAGCTACTTTCATTTTTCCTTTATGAAATATAGATGAGAGAAGAACAAAGAAGACCAACCTCTATCTTGCGCTAATCTCCTAGTGCGATTCCTCTCTCTCTTGATAGTCTTTCGCTACTTGCTCCCTTGTACGCCTAGCTTCACAGAGTGCCTATAAGATCACAGTAGCATAGCACTATACAAGAACATGGATCTATAATCATAAAAAATCTAGGATCAGATGTAAATTGACCATACAAATGCATAAAACATAAATGACACAAGAGTATGGAGGAAAACTTGAATAGCTTTTATTGATAAACAAGAAAGAGCCAAGGAAGTTACAACTAGTTGTTCTGACCTAGCATCATCCTCTCAGCAAGGAAGCCCCTCTTCACCTCATACAAAGCTTAGATCACCCAACAATCTGATGTTATCTCAAGAAACCAACATAAATTCCTTACAATATGCAAAATTCCAGCCTGTGGATCTCTGGGATGAGGGATCCATATATAGATATCTGTAAGGGAGGTGAGTCAGCTTGTGATTTGATTAGTGTCTTCTCTCTAATAGTTCTTGCTTCCACTTGGAGATTGATGATCTCTTACTCATCCTTGGTTGAATTCAGAGAGGCAAGTGTCACAGGAGAAGTTTCTGGAAGTTTCCATGCCTTTCCACCTCGCGGAATGACACTGCCATTTGTCACTTCTCGCCCACCGCACCCCATAGAAGGGATTTTTGAAATGAAATGCACCCACACAGTGTATTTAGGTGAGATGCAACGCACTTTGCCTATGGAGCAGCTGAAATGATCCTGTTTTGAGCAGTTCTGAGCAATTTTTCATGGAGAACTTCTGGGAGAAGCTGTAATCAGTTGACCTTGTTCCTTTAGGGGCTAGAACAACACTTTTAGGGACTTAGGAGCCCTTGGTTTATGGACATTTCATGCTTGGGGTTGTAGTGCCCAAAAATGTCTATAACAATGAGCCCTATCTGAGAAATATGATGAAATGGGTTTTTAGAGGAGGTCATTAGATTTCCAAAAATGTAAGCCACTTATCGTTTGGATCCCTGAGGAAAAAGTGCAGTGCCAAGGCGCTGCGTTTATGTGACTAGTTCAATTTATGAATTTTGCACCAAAATTCTCAAACACCAAAAAATGCTCAAAAAACCTCCAAAATTGGTCATGAATTGCAAAGTGAGGTGTGTCATTCTCTCATGGATGATTCAGCAAGCATCTCCAATTTATCTGTCTCATTTTTGTCTTTTAGGGTTTCCTTAGCTTGTTTTTCAATTGCTTGAGCTTGATGTTGCAAATCATGTTTTTGGTTTGATAATGGTGGGCCATGTGCCTCAATAGCTGATTGTCCCTATTGGCCTTATCAAGAAGCTTATATAGGTGACCATTGACCTTACTTAGCCAATACTCTCTATCTTCATTGATCTCCAAGGAAATTCTGTCTTCAATGTCTAAGTCTTCATCTAGCAGGTTATGTTCTTTTTCTTTCTTCAATGCCCTTTTGAGTCCTTCGGCCCTTGGCTTCCTCTTTCCAACTTATTTTTCATGTTCAACATGTTCACCAAGCTCCAACATTGCTTTAAATTTTCCTCCTTGCTACAACACCTTGGATTTCTCTTTCTCCATGATTAGCTGTTTGGCCTTAAGCTGACTGTTTTCTTGCTCAAGGAAGGAAATGATGAATCTTGCCCTTGCCATATTGTCCATGAGCTCTTTGATTTGAGAATCCTTCTCTTTGATAATTTTTTTCAAGTTGTAAGTTTCATCTACTGATTCTAGCTAAACTAATTCAAAATCATGTTCAATTTTCTCTTCATCCTATACATGTGATCCTTGTTTTGTTGATGTAGGAGGCTTGGCCCATTTCTGAGCTTGAGAAGTAAACACAAGCCTTTTTCCTCTTTGATATATTTTTGTCACCATAGGTTTAGGTGCCTTGGGAGCCTCCTCTAACTTGCTCGATGATCGTACCTCCACCTACTGTGTTGATGTATTTGGATGATGACCTAATGAAATAGTTTCATGCCACTGCAAAGCTGTTTCTATGAAGGAATCCCATGCCATGTTCCTTTCTGCCAACTGATGGAGGACTACAATATTTATTAAGTTGTGATGAAAAATACTAGGGTGATGCTCTTTGCCTTTCATTTGTACCTTCTCAGACATTTTGATAAGGCTTCTACATAAATAATTACACATGTTGAGAGGTTTTAGAGCTATGAAATGCATTAGCAGCCTAATGTGGTACCCATACAATCTGGAAAATCTTCCCTCATAGGTAAAAAACTTCATCACAACCTTCATCAATGGCGCATACTTTTCTAACAGGTACCTAAATGGGATGATGTGTGAATGAGCCTCTCTGTAGGGTGATTTCAAGAAAGGTCAGTAGTGTTCAAGGTCTAAGATCATGCCTTTGAACCAATACTCCCCATGATCAGGTATCCCTATGGCAAGAGAGATGGAAGCTACTAAGAATGTAAATTCAATCCCTACTATGATGGTCTTTTCCCCTTTCATATTTGTGGCAATCCAATTAGTGAGCTTCTCATGGAAGCCTACTTCACCCACCCTTTGGCAAAACCCTAGATAGATGACATCTTCAAAGAACTGTTTAATGAATGGTGAGGAGTTGATTTCATTGCAATTGGTAGGCTCATACCTCAAGATCCTCCCTCCTTTATTATGTTTTCTCTTTTCTGATGGTGAAGAATCTCCCTCCATTTTGATACAAAATCCTAGATAACAGGAAGATGGAAAATAGTGAGGAATGAGTGAAATGATGAAATGAGTGAGCTAGGGAAGGGAGATGATGATAGGGGAATTTTGGGAGATGGATAGGTGTTATAGAAAACTTAGGAGGTTTAAAAGGGGTGAAATGAGAGAAAGAGATGAGTAGGAGAATTTAAAAAACAATCCTACTAGGAAATTATCCAAAATGATAGGTATGAGCTAGGGTTTGTGAAAAGGTGAGGTAAACTGAAGGTAAATGAGTTGATTAGTGAATGATATGGTGATTTATATATATACAAAGGTATGAGATGGAAAATTTTAAAGTTTGAAATGTCATATCTAACAAAACCATCATTTGCACTAGCTTTGAAGCATGAAATTTCACATAAACCCTAGATGAAGAAAAATCACCATTTGTACTTTCTTTGCCAAAGGAAAAAGTGAGTAAGATGATGATACTTACTTGTAGAATAACTTAGAAGAGAAAAGAATAGAAATGCAAGCTTTAATTTGAAGTTTGGGTGAGTTTTGGCAAATTTTGGGCTACTCTGTCCCAAGCGCAGCGCCATTGGAAGAAGCACAATGCCAAAGCGCAGCGCAGTTCATGGAAGTGCAACGCTAGCTCCAAAAGCACATCATAGTTCATAGAAGCGTAGTGACAGGAGATTTTTTCCAATTTTAGCTAGAAAACCTATGTTTTTTGACGAAAGGAGGGGAGAGCCCAATGAACAAGGGAGGTAAGGAAGCAATTGAAACATGTTTGGGACTTTTTGGGCTTTTATAGACACAATATGATCTTCTTTTGAGTGAAAATGGGCCTGATGTACCTTTTCAAAACATGAATTTCACCTTTTTAAACTTGGCCGCTTTGGAGACTTGAAAACTGAACTTCTCTTACCTTTTTGAATAGTGAAACTTCTTCCTTTTGGAACTTTTTTTTTAACATCATCGGTTGCTATATTATATTTCAAAAAAAGGTGGAAAAGGCTATTCCCCTGAGGTACATAATACGATGCCAAGAAGTACGAGGAGAGTAGGAGTTACAGTTACAAAAACCTCCTTGCTCCTGCCTTCTAGGCTTTGAGGTGAAATTTAAACTGAAATAAACCCTTACAAACTGAAACAAAAGAAAACAACTTTTGCAGAACATTTTCAATCTATATTTATATGACTCATTTGCCTCGCTGTCGACTGTTCAGGCTTGTGATCTGTGGCTTGCGATCTGTGTTCTGCGACGGATGCGATCTGCGATGTGGCTTGCGATCTGCGATCTGCGACGACTGCGTTCTGCGATGGCTGCAATCTGTGACAGATGCGATCTGCGATGTGGCTTGCGATCTGCGATCTGCGACGACTGCGTTCTACGATGGCTACAATATGTGATAGATGCGATCTGCGATGTGGCTTGTGATATGTGGCTTGCAATCTGTGATTTGCGACGGATGTGATCTATGACTTCTCGGCTTGCGATCTGCGACAGATGCGATGACAGGTTAAGTCTTATTGTAATGCAGCTACGGGTCCGCATACGATCATCGCAATCGGGGGGAGTGTATTTGCCATAATGCATAGTGATGGGCGGCAGGAGAGTTATCTGGTCCCGGACTTGACAGAGGTAGGCCGTCTGAGATACAGGAAGGGTGGGCCACAGGGAGCTCACAGGCAAGCAGGCATGGCATGAAATCGAAAAGGCGGAGCAGGGGACAGAAAGGATGCGGATAGGGGTGAGAAAAGGGGCATAGATAGAGTTCAAGATGGAGATTGAAGAGCGTGGGGGGAGAACCGAAAAGAGATAAGGAGAATCAGGAGAGCGATTCGGAAGCACAGAGAAGGGATGGCCGGGAGGTAGAAGGACAGTCGGTCCACTGATGAGAGGTGAGGAAGTGATGATTCCAAAGAACTGCCAGATCCCTATGCGGATCTTAGTCACAGGCGAAATGAGGACAATATTTGACCAAACTATCATATCGGGTGAGCTGAGGTGTTGATCGGATCCCGGAGGTCTCTTCATCATGGTATATGCTGAAATGATTCCACGCCATTGCAGATAAGAGAGCCCAATGGTCTGGCATAGGCTTTGTTGGCTTGACTGTCAGCAATTTTATTGAGCGATCGCAAAACATGATAATAGCGCACGTCTTTTATGGTGTGTCCTAAGATTTGGCACCGTCTGATAATCTGCTGAAGGAGAGCATTGGGAAGATCCCTGTTCTGGACCATTGCACTGATGACTCTCACCGAGCCTCCCAATATTGTGACTGTGTCTATACCAAGCTTCCTAAGTTGGATAAGACCTTGGTAAAGGGCCAGGGCTTTTGCTCTATTATTGGAAGTGTGGCCAAGACCCCACTCGTATGAAAGTATTTTATCCCCATTAGCATTAAAAATAGCTCCTCCCACCCCTGCTACCTCGGGATTCGACTTTGAGGCCCCATCGAAACAGAGATGATGCCTATTGTTGTTTTTAAGCCAACTTGCAAATTCTTCCTCTTTTAGCCTGATCTTCCAGTTAGGAGAAACATTGTTGTTTCTGTTGCTAGCAGCATTGCCCTTCTGATTGCTGGTGTTTTGGTCTAACAGGTGTCCAATGAAAATGCATTCTTCTATGCTGAGTTCACTGGCATTTACACTTCTCAGATTCTTAACTGAGATGATATCAAGGGCAAGACTCCTTGCCTTGGTACAAAGATTTCTAACAGTCAAATCCTTATCCTTAAAAACCTTCCGATTTCATGCCAGCCAGATATTCCATAGCATGTTGTGGAGAATAATATCCCAGACTCTCTTCACTGTGTTTTTCCTGTGCTGCCAGGGGTAGTTTTGTTCCATTTGTAAAGAATTTCTCCTATGGTGTTTTGGGTGTTCCATGGGATTTGATTGTTATGAGATAAATTCCTCCAACAGCCGATGGCAAAAGGACATTCAATAAATAGATGATGCATTGATTCTTCAGTAGCTAAGCAGTTAGGAAATTGAGAGGGGCCATTGATTCCCCTCTTTTGCAAATTCTCGGCTATGACGACTTTCCCTTTGAGGAGGGTTTAGAGAAAAAACTTAATTTTTAGAATTACCTCGAATTTCCAAACCACCTTCCAGTGGTTCCAACTTGGCATGGGAAAGCTGATGTTGCAAATGTAATGGTGAGCAGCTTGGATGGTGTAAGAGGATCTGGATGGGTCCCAACGAAACCCATCAAGATCGTTCTTTTTGATAGGGGCTATACTGTGCAAATGGGATTGAAGGGCAGAAAGACTTGCGTTAAGGCCATTGGGTATGGCTGGGAAGACCCAACCTGACCAAAGAAGGGTGTGAGGATCCCATTGGGAGATCTGGTCCAGGAACTGTATGCCTGTTCTTTCAAAAAAGGAAAGGATAGGGTGGACTCCCCCATGTCTGTTTATTGGCTACTGACCCATGATTCTATCAGCTCCAATATTGATGCTTGCACCTCCCTTGGGGATTTTAGAAGTATTTTGAGCAATTAGTGGAATTTCTCTCTTGCATAGATGCCAAATTTTGGAGGAGTCTCTATTGGGAATATCTCGATCAAGAAGCTGCTGTCTAGGAAAATTAAGATATTTAATTTCTAGTACTTTTTTCCACCATGTTGGGGATCTAGTAATGAGTCTCCAGACAATTTTTCCTCCAAAGGCTAAATTGAGAAATTTAGGAGATCTAATTCCAAGACCTCCTCAGTCTTGGGGCTGGATCACCTGCTTCCAATTAATAAAGTCGAATGTCTTTTTATCATTTCCCCCCCTTGCCATAGGAATTGGCGAAGGACAATTTCCATTATGTTGTGGAAGGAGGCTGGAGCTTGAAGAAGAGAAAAATGATATAGGGGGAGAGAAGATATACCTGACTTGAGAAGAATAAGGTGACCAGCTGGGTTGAGACAAATGGATCCCCATTTCTGTACTTTTCTTTTCATTTTGTCGAGTACTGTGTCCCAGACTTCTGCTCTCAAAGGTCCAGCACTTACAGGCATGCCCAAGTAAGAGAAGTGAGTCCAATCATACTTGCATGTGACTCCAAAGATGTTGGCGATATTATGGAGCACCTGTACTGTTGTGTTCCAGCCATATATGCAACTTTTCAAATTATTTACCACTCCACCAGAGTATCTCATGTATTTGTCAAGGAGAGTTTTGAAGTGCTTGGCTATTGTAGTGGAGGCCCCTCTAATCAGCAGGGTGTCATCGGCAAATTGTGAATGATTTATGTTCTTGACCCTGTTCCCAAATTTTATTCCTATGATTAAGCTAACCATTCGGTTGAAGTCCAATGCCCTGCTGAAGGATTCAGCCATTAGAATGAAGAGATAAGGAGAGAGAGGGAAACCTTGTCAGAGGCCTCTCGAGGATTGGAAAGCTTCTCCAAGTCTGCCATTTACAAGGGGGGAGATCCATGGCCCTAAAATGCAGGCTTGAATGAGGTTGAGAAAGTGGTCATCCAATCCCATCTTCTTCAAAGCTTCCAAGAGGAAGGAGTGTCTCACTCTGTCAAATGCATTGGCCAGATCAAGCTTGAGAATAAACCCTTTCTCGTTTCTGGTTTGATTCGAGTGGATGGCTTCTTGCACAAGTAAAATGGAATCAGTTATCTATCTGTTGGCTAAGAATCCCCCTTGATTTTCGAAAATTAGGGAAGGGAGCAAAGGCTTTAAGCGAGTAGCAATGATTTTTGTCAAGATTTTATAGGAGGAGTTACAGAGTGATATGGCCTGAAACGAGCAAAGGAAGATGGCCTATTTTCTTTGGGGATGAGTGCTAGATGAGTGGCGTTGGTATATCCTCCTATTTTTCCTTTTCGTTGGATCCAATTGAGCATTTTTGTCAAGTCCTTTTTAATAATTCCCCAGAATGCTCGATAGAAGCAAATGGGAAAGCCATCCGGTCTCGGGGTTTTATTAGGTTGAAGAGTCCAGATAGATCTCTTGATTTCCTCCTCATCTATCTCCTTTCTTAAAATTTCATTCATTTCCCCGCTTATCCCTGTTGGGAGATGCTGCAATAAATATGTATAATCCTCTGCTTCCTTTGTTTCAGTTAGTAGGTCCCGATAGTGATCCGTAGCAGCTCCTCGAATGGCTTCCTGAGTGCTTTGTCTATCACCTTCAGCATCTAGGATGGAGCTTACATTATTCCTTGTCTTTCTGGCTGTCGTTTGCTTGTGAAAAAATGTTGAGTTCTTGTCACCCCCTTGTAACCATAATTGTCTTGACTTGAGCCTCCATTTTGTTTCCTCTTCTCTGTTAACTCGGTATAGCCGTAAGTAGAGTTCATTCTCATCCTGTTTGTTCTCTTGGGAAAGGCCATTTTCCTCTATTGCTCTTTCAATACTCTCCAGATTGTTCTTAATTTATTTTTTTACCTTCTCTGGTTCTTGATACTTTGTTTTAGCCCATTCTTTTATAGCTTGTTTTGTTTTTCGTAGTTTTGTTTCCCAAATGAAACCGAGAGAGCCTTCGACGTGTTGGATCCAAGAGCTGTAAACAATTCCTGCAACTGCTGGTATATCATTCTAGAGAGAACTATATTTGAATGGGATGGGCCCAAGGGGCCTATGATTTTCCAACATTAGAGTTATTAGGAAGTGGTCAGAGGCAAAGCACGTTAGGATGTTAGCATATCCGATGGAGAAAGCAGAGAGAAATGTAATATTGATGAGAATTCTATCTAATCGCTCCATGATGTTACCAACACCCATCCTGCGGTTGCTCTAGGTGTATCTACGGTTTTTTGGAGGAACATCCACAAGATCATGCTCCTACATGATATTTTCCAACTTTATTCTATATGGATCAGGTGTAAAACTGCCTCCCCTTTTCTAATTGGCATGGAGAATTAAATTAAAGTCACCTCCTAGAATAATGTTAGTGTTCTCTTCTGCATCCAGAATGTCTTTTAGATCATGCCAACAACTATCCTTATATTTGCTGTGGTTTGGCACATAGATGTTATAGATGATAATGGCTTGCTGATCTACTTTATTTTCTAGAGTTGTTTTGATCCAGTGTTGACTTATTGCTTCTGAAATACAGTTCCATATATCTTGATTCCAAATTGTTAGTATTCCTCCTGAGGCTCCTCTTGCCTCACTAATGCTTCCTCTATACTGTCTCTGCTGCTTAATGACTTTACTTATTTCCTTGTGGTTTTGTTTTGTTTCTTGTAACATAATAATTCCTGGCTTCTCAGAAATGGTAAGATCCCTTAGGGCTGCTACCTTAGAGGGGTCGCCAAGTCCCCTGATGTTCCAAGATAATATTTTCATCATTGGATATGCAGTGTGCAGGGAGGTGCTCACCCCCCTTGGTCCTTGTTGATTTCTTCTTTGTCATGCTATCCCAAGATATAAGTTTTTATGGGTGTCTGCATTCCCATTGCTATGTCCTTTTGTGCGTTCTCATCCCTATGCTGCTTGGCAGATTTCCTGCCTGGGCCAGGTTTCTTGGAGGGTTCACTAGAACCCCAGTGATCTTTAGATGAGCTTCCAATAATTCTATTGATGGGAGGATCAAGTAGAGGCTGAGAGGAAATAATAAGAGGCAATGAGGATTCGATAGTTTCATGGCGTTGGCTTTCAGGGAAAGGGGGCTCCTGGGGATCAGGGGGGGAGAGGACAGAGAAGGGGTTGGATGAGGGAAGGGTCTGGGGACGGGAGAGGGGAGGTGGCTTAGAGGGAGCAGGGGAGGAAGGGGTGGGATGGGCTATAGAAGAGGCCGAAGGGCCTGAATCAAGGGGAGCTTTTACTAAAGAGGCCGTTTTCTTTTTTTTGACCATTTCCCATTGTTCTTCTTGTGATCCACTTTCTACATCAATAAGATTAGTGCATCTATTGGCAAAGTGTCCATATTTGTGACATACCTTACACTTAAAGGGGATCCACTCATAATCTAGTTGCTGTATGTGGCTCCAGTCGTCCACTTTAAGCTTGATGGCTTCTGGGAGGCCTTTGCCGAGGTCCACTTCAATGTAGATCCGCTCACAGGCTTGCATATTTTATTTTGGTTCACTGTGATCAATATATTTTCCGACTGCATTCCCAATAGCATGAACCGATTCATCTCCCCAGTAATGAAGAGGGAGGTGAGGGAGGCGGACCCAGACCAGGACAGCACTAGGAACATCCAGCACTAGATCGAAATCTGGGGTCCATTTGTTGAGATACAGGCCCCTTGAATCCATGAAATAAGGCCCATTTCTGAAGATTAAGTCCTTATCTTCTTTAGTTTCAAAGTGGAAGGTGAAGTACCCTTTCCCGCAGAATATGATGGAGATTTTACCTTGTATTTTGTCGGACTAGTTCCTTTCAACCCATCTTTGAATAGTTTTTGGAGATGGCCAAAGGCCGGTGAATTGACCTATGAGTCCTCTTTCTACTAGGGATAGGGCAGCCATGTGTGGGAGAATTGGGGGCAGGATGACCTCCTGAAGAACATCAAGCTTTTTGATAAATTTCGAGACTGCTGGTCGGGGGCGCTGTGGTGGAAACGATTTAATCAGTGTTGAAAATGCCTGCTGAGGATTTATCCCCTCCGGTGGAGCTTCCAGAGGGGCCATGGAAGGGGTCGAAGCTCAGTCTCCTGCGATGTGATCGCTCACGCGGCTGCAACTCAGGCTGCGAAGAAACCCTCATTGGAAAGGTTGAGAGGTTTTAATGATCTTCTTCCTTTTGGAACCTTGATATTGTAACCATGAAGCACTTATGAAATCTCATAAAATTTTATTGAAAAGAGTTGCTTATCACAACTCATCCTATGCTACATTTTATGCATGAAATGAATATGGACCTTTAAACCCTAATGACCTAATGAAGACATTCTCTTTATTATGATACATTATATGAGTGATGTAAGTGACTAGCATGTGAGATTTTTTAAGAGACAAGAGACATTCCTAGACAGACTAGCCAGTGACCAAATTTTACTCTAAAAACCTAGTGACATGATAAAATTTGACCTTGAGGCCCCTAACAAACTTGGTAAGAGAATATTTGATCACTAGTGATAGGAAGAAAAGACTGACACTAATAGGGACTAGGGCTCTGCAGTTCCCCACCTCACTCTTGGAGGTATAGCTACATGCATGTCAAACTCTAATTTATTCATAGTGTTGCTACTCTGCTCTGCTGCTACTTCCACAATGTTGATGCAACTACTGTAATAATGAGTCTTATCTCCTTAGATTCTCCCTTTGAAACTAGATTACGTCTGATTCTCGATCTCCCTATGGGAAATCTCTGAACTCCTCAATCTGCCAATATCAATGACCATAACTCCTTTTTATGTAATTGCACATTGGATCACTGATCTACCCACTAATAGCCTTCTAGCTCCATTAAGAAGTATGCACATAGTGTCTTCTAGATCTACCCTGAAATAGGTTTCCATAACTCTACCTCCTATCAACTCATTCTTTCTTTAATGACAACTATACATGAGGACTTCATGACTACCCACTCGTCAATATTTTGTTTTCTCCAGAATGCTACTCGTTGGGCACTTGTGATGATCCTAAATCTGTTCCAAGCTCATAAATTCAAACTTTCCTCCAAAGTATACTCCAATATCAAGCTGTTGAAAGACATTTTCCCACATGGAAGAAAAACTGCTTCACTGAATCTGCAAATCAAGATACCTAAATAGCAAATTCGAAATACTAGTTCTAATGTGATTTCGGGGCTCTGATACCATGTAGAAATTTGATAAAAATTGTATCTGCTCAAGAAATCAAACTGAAATTAGGAGAGAAAAATTTTACTCTACTAATATGTGGATTAAAAATCACAATTTATAACAACATGCATAGACATGAAACAGGATAAACCACAAGTACATAGTGATTTCTAGGGGAACCCAACTAGGAAAAACCCCTCTACTACTTTGCATTGTTTCAGATGAAAAAGGAAACAATTATAGTGATTTTCTTTGAATCTGAAGCACACATTGCACTGCAAATCCTGTTCTCTTGCTTCATGACTTGCTCTGGCCAACACTTAGCCAATTCAAGCCTCAACCAACCTCCTATTTCCTTTCAAAAATCTGAGCTAATTCGATCTCCAGAACAATATGGAGGTCCCTATTTCCTTACATAATTCCTAAGGATTGATCAACTGCTTGAATGCAGAATTTTGTACACTCTGATAATATACAAATAATTTTACATTAGCCTTAATTCCTCCACTCCAGCTAAGGAATTCAAATTATATGCATGTCTAGGCTATTTTTGGCTAGTTGATTAGTTCACTGACAAATCTATGAGTTAGAATGTTGTCTCACTGCTCAAATAACCTTCAACTGACTCTATTAATTGTTAGAGGTTAGTTAACTGAGAACAACTAAAAATAACTGAACTAGATTGCTAAAATTTAGCTATCAACACATGCATGACTGAACTACAAGCCCACAAACTCAAATTTACTGAGCTAACTGAGTGACAAGAGCCATGTCACACTAGTTAACTACCTCCAAGTTGTCCTGTTGATGTGGAAATTCAATTTACTCAATTTGAATAAGGCTAAAGTCGAATTGAGCATTTCTTGCTATATTTTTTAACATTGTCCTATTCTAGCCAACACTTATCCAATTGAATGTCCCAACTTTCTCCTATTTCCTTGTGCATTTTTGGAGAAAATTATCTCCTAAAGAGTAGGAATTTTCTCCTATTTTCTTGCACAATTCCAAAGGATAACAACTAAGAAGAGGTAACTACCTAGAATTATTAAGATAATAACTTTTAAATCTAGTATTTGTGGGTGTAAGTGAAATTTTGTTCTGATGTTAATTAGAATAATCATTTTTGCAATATTTTGAGGGATAGCCCCTCCAGATTGAGATCTAGTTTGAGGCCAAAAGAAACGAGGATATTGTTCTCCTCAATATAGCAGTATCAGAAATTCTTGCCTAAGGATCCAACACTGTAGGTTCTTCCTAGTGGAGGTCTATATTGGTAATTATACGCTAGGACAATTATTTTTCAACAAACCTTGATCTCTCCAATCTAACTTGATTTCTTTAAAGAAATTCCTGAAATATTTGGAGATACACTCGACAATTTCAGATCAACTTTCAAAATGGGTTGGAGTTGTGAGTTCATTAGTTTCTTGTTCAAGAATAAACTCAGGCTGAGAACTAGAGGCAGTTTCAAATGAGGTAGGGTTTGGGTGAATTTTGGTGACAATAGGGGAGTGAGTGATTTGTCTTTTATGACTACCCTTAGCCATTTAAAGTTACATTGTCCCTTCTTCTAGTGCCATTTTTTTTATGTGGGCTTTTGGACCATTTTTCAACAAAGGGGATGTTGTGCCTCAATATCCAAGGATTGTGCAAGAAAATAGGAGAAAATTACCAGTCAATATATCATGTCATCTATCATTAGGGCTACTAGCAGTATGAGAAATGCTTGTATGAGGATCCAACACTATAGGTTCTTCCTAGTGGAGGTCTATATTTGTAATTATACGCTAGGAGAATTGTTTTTCAACAAACCTTGATCTCTCCAATTTAACTTGATTTCTTGAAAGAACTTCTTGAAATATTTGGAGACACTCAACAATTTCAGATCAGATTTCAAAATGGGTTGGAGTTGTGAGTTCATTGGTTTCTTGTTCAGGAATAGGCTCAGGCTGAGAACTAGAGGCAGTTTCAAATGAGGGAGGGTTTGGGTGAATTTTGGTGACAATAGGGGAGTGAATGATTTGTCTTTTGTGACTACCCTTAGCCATTTAAAGTTACATTGGCCCTTCTTCTAGTGCCATTTTTTTTATGTGGGCTTTCGAACCATTTTTCAACAAAGGGGATGTGACCGAGACCAAGGCTCTTTAGATAGCCCAAGACATTTCAATAGCCTCTCATGATAGGTTTAAAGGCTCCGTTAGCCTATTGATATATTCCTCTTGTGAAGAAAAGAAAAGGAAACACTAAAATTATCTATTTTATATATACATTAACCTAAAACTATGTTCTATGTTAATGAGCCTAATCTATAGGTTAAATAATTAATATAATGTAATCTGGTAATGTAGTTAGTAATTAAAATTAATATACAATACTATGATACAATTAATTTTACGAAAATTGTACAAGGAATATGATACAAAGAAGAGACACTAGACACTAATGTAATTGGTACTAGTAATAAAAAATGAATGATGTTCACTTTATGCAATGTTGAATATTTGAAATGAAAACTAAATACTAGATATAAATTATAAATGAAATTATAATATAGAATATTGATGACTCTTAACACAATATATAAAAGGCAGAAAATATACAATAACACAACCTTCCAATTCTTTGAAACAATCACAAAAAAATATGAATTTGTTGTAATATTCTGCATCAAAAATCATTATAGATACATATAATTACCCAATGTTATTCTTGGCCAAGGTAAAATTAAACAATAATAACAATTTCAACGAAATATTAAACCTTCAAGCACTTAAACTTCCAAATATTTTAGCAGGAAAATAGTAAAAGATTATAAAAATGCAGAAAGTGTTAAAGTGTGAGTATTAGTCCTTTTCATATGTGAGAAACATACTCAAACAATCCAAATCCCCAAAAATAAGTCATAGAAACTTAGACTTAATAAATTCACAAATCATAATTGTCCTTTAAGACATAGGCCTTGAAAGGTTAATTCAATCGAATGTGTATATATGAAAAGAACTAACATAGTAATGGAAAGAATATGATTAGCTCATTGTTTATTCATAGATCACAATCATGGAAAAACAATGATATTTCTTCATAATATTTCCAAAGAAAAGTTACATAAAATTCAAAATATGTAGATAATGAAAACCATGGAAATTAAAATATCATATGTATAAGTATTAATCAGTTGAAATAGCTCAAACCAGGACACTTAGAAATATCCGAGTTTAATAAGCTCCACAATCACCAACAAATTTTCCAGCATCTTCCCCCCTCCCCTTTTACTCAAAAATTAAGGCCTTATATAGATGACCATTCATGTTCCATTTGAAAAAATATTTTTTTTGAAACATAACAGGATTGTCCCTAAGAAGTTGGATCATGTCCTATCTAATCTACATGATTATCTAAGTCATATCAATACTATCTAATAAAGAACGAGAAAATAATGGACAAGGTATCCTAGAAGATTTGGAAGGTGTTGAGAAGTATCCATTGCAACCGTCCTCGTGATAACCAATGCTAGCACCCAAAAAAAAGGGAGTACATGTAACAAACCGAAAGGATAAATCCAATAGTGGATAATATAACTAACATAAAGAAGCTACAAAATCCCAAATTTTTAGTTTCTAGCAAAACTTAATATACTAAATAAAAAAAACAAAGCATACCTCACCATATTTGCAACCTGTAATTAAACAAATGACATTCATATTATTTGGTAGACATTTGAACTTGATTATCTGAGGTTATTACTACTTTGACATTATAAGACTTCATGATAATGTGAGTATTAAATGGTTGTGGCTTTTCCTCAGACCCAAAATCCCTTTTATCCTATTGACTTTCCCTAAGTTGATTCATCAGTATTACTTGTTCATTCTCCTATATAAGCTGATTAATCCAATGTTCAAGACATGGTACCATAATCAAATATTGTTGATGTCAGTACATGTTATGTATAGATTTATTAGAATCGGTCTTGCACTAGTAGTGTTTATCAGAGTTACTACCACCATCCTGAGTGTAATCATTGTCATTTATGAACCTTGAGTTATAATCAGTGTGGGGTTTATTTTTCTTCAGTAAAGGCTTGTTAGGAGATTCAATGCTAATAAAAACCTCTTTAACAAGGACATTTTTATCCCTATTGCACCTTGCTATGTAGATATTTCGAGCTAATTATTTATTCTTAACTTGACATTGAGGGTATGGGTTTAGATGACCATTTTCATTTTGTTGTGTAGGTTCAGGATGAGGGTTATGGTTGGAGAAATTGAACTTGACATAATCCCTGGATTTGAGTTTTGGTTAAGTGTGGTGAAACCCTGATTTTCTTGCCATACTTCGTGTTACATGAATATACGTTGAATCATGGGTTTTAAACCTAGCATCATGGGATAAATCTGTACCATCAGAATGACACTACTCACTAGGGCCAAAATAGTGAATATCATGAGAGCCAGAGAGCATCATACTAGTTGGTCAAGGAATGGGAAAAACCCTAGGGGGAATTTCCTATTGGTCACTAATATGGGTTTATGAAAACCATTTTGAAGATGGAAAAACTCTTATGCATCTCTAGAATTGACCAAATGATACTTTATTAAAATTAAAATCCAATCATGATCATAGACCTTTATGGATTCGTGTGTTCACCCTAGTAATCCTTATCCATTTTGGAAAGGTTCATATGTAAATAAAATGGGAGATTGAGCTTGAAAACAAGGAATTACATTAACATGTGTATGTGGTACATAAAGGCAAACCCATATATACCTTCACAAGTGATAAAGTGCCTAACAAAATACAAAAAATCTTTCCACTTGGGATTAAGTAAGTTAACCATCATACCTTTCATATTATAGGAGGAATTCTTGGATACTAGTAACTTTCTCCAAGGGACACTATGCACTTGAAAATTTTGCAACCAATTATCACCTTTTGTGGGGAGATGAGATTCTTCAACAATTAATCCTATGTAAAATTCTATTTATACATCACCAACTCTATGTTTCTTGCCATTGAAATTGGAGGTGAAATCCTAAACAACTTGGTCATTGTAACGCTACAAGCATTAAACGAAATCCCACCAACCAACCTCCTGAAAAAAAGTTAGATATTCCTCATAAGATTCTACAATCTCACCCCTAATAAACTTAGTTCAAACCACAGGAGGAATTATTGAATCTTTGATAAAATTAATCTATGATCCCATTTACAAGGGAGGTCAAATGAGACATAAAAGAGTTTTAAACCCTAACCATTATAGAGTGACATGCAAGCCAAAGTCTCAAAACCAGAATGGAAGGAATGCAGGAATGCACCCCTAGGTTTCAAATTGACCAACCGATGCAAAGTAATAGCTATACCCTGTAGCAATGATAGTGCTTCAGAGAAACAATGTGACCACAAACTTCTATATATGTTAGTTATGAATGGTGCAATGAGGTGTTAAGACCTATGTTCACCAACTTGTACAAGTAAGCCATGTTATCACAAAAAAATGTGTAATTAATTCATAGTAAATACCATCAAATGTACCTACCACTTTCAAGTATTATTTCATCACATGGTATATTGAAATTTTCCTTACCATAGTTTGATTACACAGAAAACCATTAAAAATAATGTGAATTTTGTTGTGAATAACTCATAACAATAATTGAAATATAAATTGCAAGGTTTAATAGTGCCAAGTGATGTTATATAGTCATGAGGCCGAAATATTTGATACATCATGGAGTATGAACCATTGTAAAATATGAGCACATATGTTATATGTCATAACAAGGCCTGAAAAAAATCAAAACATTCATAATCCATGAACTATATAATACATAAACACCATGACTTTAAACACAAATTTAATATATAGCCAAGGCAAGGAACAACGTAAAATCACAATTAAGGACAATGTGTAGATGTAGACATGATTCAATAAGTCTAGACATTACGATATTTCTCAAAGGGATGAGATACATATGACAGCATAAAGATGAAGAAGCTTTATCTATGCAACAAGAGCAAACATCAACCATTATCATTAAGATTATGGATCTACCTTTCAATTCCTTTGATTATCATCAAACCATATGCCAATGAAAAGAAATTCTGGTCCAAGTATAGAATAAAATACGAGCTTAAAAATATTAATCATCATTTCAAGTCAAAGCAAGATATCAAAATAAAAAATAAACAAGAAAACAAAGAGAGGGGCCCATTTCATTTGAAAAATGAGAGGGGAGTTTGTTGTTTAACCGACACCCACTTAATATTAATTACCATGTCCATATTCTTATCTTAGCTACTTCTCATAGTTGTATAATTTTTTTGAAGGCTCACTAAATTCATCAAGGAGAGAAAAACCATGGGGCTCAGACTCTTGAGGTTTATCCTCAACCTAATGCATTGGCAAGACCAACAATAAAACACAAAATTGCATACATAGCATCAACCTATGGAATTATTAAACAACATTCAACACTCATTATAAGCAACACAAAGTGTATTTATTATGTTCAAAATGATGGCAAGTGACCTTAAGAAAGCCAACCATGCCCCGGAGGGAACAACAATCCTAAGAATAAATTCTTTAGATAACGAACATTTTTGTGCTTATCTATATTTACATCATTCAGAATAAAGTGTCTAGTAGATGTCCAAACTCTTTTTGTATGTAAATATGGAGCATCAATTTTATTATTCAATAGTTTAATGGTTTATTTTATAGATGACCTATATTTGGGTATGACAAATTATTTATTGGAAATTACTAGAGTTATTAGCATGTCCATCTCTGCAACCATAACAATAACATGACATATGTTATGGTGCTCACACAATTATCTAATCAAATCTTGTAATTTTTCTCTTAAGTATGTTGTAACCACCCCTCCCATATTACCCAACTTCACTAGCCTGCTAGGGTAAACATGAGAGGAAGAGCTAATATGACATGACCAGACCTGCTAGGTCCCATTAAGGAAATGGGGTTGACTACTGATGACAAACTAACATCTCACAACAACCTACAAGTGCTACAGGACACTCAAAGGCTAAGAAACCATCTGAGATGGTCCAATCCTAAGTTGGACCCTTCCTTTTATGCCCTGGACCATCAACCAGACCCATATCAAAGCCTCCATGTAGTTAGAAGCCTCTAGCCACATGCACAAAATAACATCCATGCGGTTGCAACCCAATTTTTCTAGTTAGGAGCATGCAATCCCGAGATACAAGCCTAAACTATAGGTGAGGTTCCAGACCATTGTAATCAATGCGACTATCTAGAATTATAAATAAAATTAGTAAAAAACCATTAATACAAAACTTGATCAAACGCTAGACCTAACCAAGCCGAACCATGACAGTGATTTCGTCAAACATATTGAGAACATGTAAGCTATAGGTCATGAATTCATATCTCAACATAGGGGTCTAATACTTATCTAAGAATCATCAAGAAGGTCTAATTCCATCTCACAATAACTACAATAACATTTGTTAGCTCATGCATTCATAAAATAATCAAAATATGTGAAGAGAACTAACTAGAACCTATTATCAAACCATGCTTGTAACCAATATATAACCAAAATAATAGCCATTATAGAACAACCATCAAATACCCATATTAACAAGTGCAAGTACTCATGAAATACAATAGGAAAATATCTCTTATTAACATATGAAAAATCCAACCAAGTCAGGGACTTCCACATATCACCCGACCATATATTGAACTAAACAAATTATTTCTTTTAGCCAATCACCCCCATGCCATGTTCAAAGTATGAATGTGGGACTCAAGATAAAAAAAGACTAGGGTTTCCTGGAGAATAAAGCACCTCCACCATCATGCTCCTGCGATCTTGCCAAAATTGGTCAAGAGATCTATTATAGCTCCAAATATCACCCTTGATATTTGTGATGCTTGGTTTATGGCCTAGGGCAACCCCTCCTTCCAGACTTGATCCAAATATTTTAAAAACAGTGCTTTACTCCCTGTACCCTACTTTTCCCTATGATAAAAGCGTGTACACGTGGTTTAGTCAATACCCAACCCACGTATATGTGTTAAAAAACTTTAAAAAATTAAATTTCCTTAACTATGGGTGGATTTCATGGGTTTTACCTGTTGATTACCTCCTAGTGCCCGTGGCCCAATTATTTCCCAACTAAAAAACTAATTGGGAGAAGTATAAATAGACTTCTATGGGAAGGCCTTAATGAGGAGAAGAGATAGAATTACTATACTGAGATTATCCCCTGACTAAGTCTAAAGTATCCCTGTGCTTGAAGAACTTCCCCAAGTTCAGGAAACCCTTGTTTCCTTGAGTGTCGATATTCTCCCACTTGCTTGAGATATCATGGTATTGGTTATGGAAGGAGGTTGTTGAAGACTGGGAGTGGACGAATCTGGAGGATGGTTCTAATTAGATCCGGAAGAAGAAGACTCAGTTGATCCGTGTTGGTTATAGCTTTCTACAATAAAAAGAAACACTGTATTTTTCTCAAGATTAACTTTGTTTATGCATTAGATACTGTTCTAATTCATGTATGAGTATCATTTTGATGTATAACTAATCATTTTGCTTTTATGATATAAAGTTGATTTCATGAAAATGCTTTACCTGCTATGTATGTTCGGATTGGTTGATTTGTAGATTCGGATATCGTCAGGAGTTGCAGAGGGTCTGAAACCTGCTGGAACTACCCAAACGAAGGACATCAAGATATGATTGCTATCGCATAGTTTGTTTATATAAGCATGTTTCCTGAGCTGTATGAGTTTTTATTATTGTAGTTTTCTCTTGCTCTGTTGGGGTTTCAACTGAAAGCCCTAGGGCACTTATTCTCGTAACAGAATTGGGGACTCCCCTGGGGATAAAAATCTTGTTATTCCTAGTTCTGGTTGTTCAGTGTCAATCAGGGCTCAGTTCTTGGTTTGCTTGCTATGACAATATTGTTTGGTCCAGTAGAATCTCAGGCCTTAAGTCTGATCTTTTTGATCTGGCTTCATTTTTTATTTTTCTTGCATAGCTTTGTATACGCACTTTTGTCTGTTTACATTAGCATACACATGCTTATTTCTGTGAAGTGAACCTACATATACACGAGTTTCCTTTGTCAGAAGTGCGTGTACATGCCTTTGTGCTTGAACACTGTTGCGTATACCATTTTTTGCATGATTTTTTCAAATTACCCAAAAAGATTTGTTTCTTGGTCTATTTGGTTTTTGAGTGATCAATTTCTATCTTTAGAATTTAATTATTCAGTGAGCTTACTATTTTGAATTCTCTTCTGCTTTGAAATGTTTTTGGCCTAGGTTTGCTTTTGAGTGAGTTTTATGATTTGTGTTTGGACACACAAGACTTCTTATAGAGGTTCTTGATTGTTCTGGTCCTCTGGAACAACAAATTGTTTTCAATCTTTGTGTCAAGCTTGATTATTGGTCTACTTGCTTTGCTTTCCGTCATTTCATGGCCTTACACCTTTTCTTGCTTTTTGAAAGTTTATTTTTGATGAATTTGAAAGTGTTTCTTTCCTAACTTCTTGGTTAGTTTCTCAAAGCTCTTTGCTGCTGTTTGGGTTGATTAGTACAAGTTGAAGCCCTTTTTGTTCAAGTTTTCATTCGTTGTCGAATTGGTAACTTGCAAAGTTTCCTTGTGCTCTTCTTTTGGTCTTTGAGTCTTTGGTGGCATATAGAGTGCTTTTGAAAGGTTGTTTTCATTGCTTCTTGAAAAATAAAAGCCCTTAAAAAACATTGTTTTTGTCTTCTTTTTCCAAGTTTGATTTTGGTTTCCTTTGATTTTTTGAAAGTGATTTGTGATCTTTTTGATTAGTCCTTCTGGTTGGAGAAGATTTTGCATTCAAAATTTGTATTCTTTTCAAACACTTAAGTTGGCTTATTAATAAGTTATAAAAAATTGCTTTCATTCTTTTTAGAGTAATCTAGGATCTTGCATTATCATGTGCACCTTTCATTAGGATAGTTTTGCATTATTAAAGCATCAATAGTCTTTTTAGTTTTTGTGAGTGTGAAGTGTGCTATAAGAAAAGAAAACAAAAAAGTTTTTGCTTTATAGAAGTTGCTTAGAACCCAAGTAGAAATTTATTTTCATCGAAGAACAAACAATTGCATTTCATATAAGTTATTTTTCATTAATTTCTTTTGCGCCATACAAACACCATCAATTTCATTTCGATATTGTCCCTTTGACTTAAAATAATAACCGCTTAATAAAATAAACTAGAACTTTTTGTAATGTCATCAGAATGCACCAACAAGTTTTAGGTTTTTTAGGGCCTTGGATTAGGCAAGAGGAGAGTAAACTCTCCAAGGCCACTCTAAATTGTAAAACATAGAAGTCTGATTAAAGAATGAAATCCAATAGCGTTAGGGAGACCAGGAAAGCTCCGTGACTGGGAGTTAAGCATGAGGTTTCATGAAGATAAGGACGAGAGATACCCCCTCTCTTACTTGTCGGATCTTACCTCACGATTGTTCTGCTTGGCTTCTGATATGAGTTGGTGTCCTTAGTTTCCTATCCTAAGGATCCACATAGGTGGCGGCGGAGGGGAATCTCGTTGCACCTGAGGTTGACGTTGCATCACGTTCAACAATACTTCTGGAGGGCACCCTTGCGAAGCTTGGGGGCTTGCACCGGCAAAGGCTGTTGTCTAGAGGTCAGCGTAACTACCTCTGATACCTTCGCTAGTAGACCTGGGGCGTAATTACCCCAGTCTATTTTCAGAAGGCCCTTATTATTAACTTTCTTGTATTTTGGTGTCCGGTCCTAATCACCTGGAGCATAAATACTTGGAAGTTGTTTGATTGCTAATCTCTTTAGGGACATTTTTAGTGTGTGTTCTGCGCTCCTAGTTGGCCTAACTTTTAATTTTGTTGAGTATTTAAGTATATCTTATAAAAATAATTCAAAGTGGCTGATTGACCATCTCGATGGTCTCGGAGACTTCATGGGATTTCACCTACGAGTCTAGAGCCTTCTCCTAGAAGGTGTAGGAGAGATTCTGCCAGTGGTTTTCAACTAGTGGCAGCAAGCGCATTGAAGATTGATCCTCTGCTTGGGGGCATTAGTTCACAAGATAGACTTGGTACTACCATAGAGTTAGAGAGGAACACACCAGTTCTTTCTTGAGTACTCTTCCAGTCGGAAGATAGTATTGAAGTAGAAGAGCTTTCAGAGTTGGTTGTGGCTCTGAATTCTCTTCTACCTCCTCATCATCCAAACGTATTGTTATACATGGGAACTTCGACTCACAGGCCTTCGAGCCCAGTCCACACACATCTATCCCTTCGATGACCACTGCTGGAAGCATGGCATCCACCATGAGTGTTGCGAGCATGCAGACTCCCATATCTATGTAAGGGGGAGGAACTATTTCCATCCCTTCTAACACTCCCAACACTTCCTTATTTGGGTCTACTTCCATTTCGTCGATGAGTGGAAGTTCTCAAGCTAATGCATCCAGTTTTGGATTTTTCCATTTTGGAATGCCCTCTCAAGGTATTCCTTAGTTTCGTTGAATTTACCATCATCCACCTCGACATCCATGATGAGTGTATCAGATACTTTTCAGGGTTTCCCATTTGGAAGTGGTCATATACCACATTCCAATCTAACAGTAGGGTCTATACCTTTTCCTTTAACAAGTCAAGGTGGTAACCCCTTTCAGAGTTGGACAAACCCTATGGTTAGTGGGATAGGAGTTGGGAATCAGTTTTTCGGCCAACAAGGGAATGTGCCATATTCCTCAGTTAGTTTATTTCAATTTTTTTTACCCTTTGCTAATGTTTGGAAGCCTTATCAGGGGCTGTCAACTCCTTAGAATACTTCGTTAGGGGGTAACTTTACCGGTTACAGAGGATTTTCGGCTGGAATTGGTCAAACTCTAAGTTTCGCTGGACCACAAGGATCACCGTTTGGTGCAGTAAGCTCTACAAGTTATTTCAGGAAACCTGGTGCCTTTAAAAATCCAGGTTATTACTTTCAGACCTATGGGACCCCCTCCTAGTTTGGATGGAATCCCCAAGGTCCTCCACGACCTCCTTTTTTGGCCACGCTTAATCTTCCAGACTTGACTAAATTGACGAGTGATCCAATTAGGTACAATCCAAGTTGGCCTCCGGTCCCAATTAAACTTCCATCGGATATTCCAAAATTCAAAGGGAAGAATGGTTAATACCCAAGAGACCATGTGACCACGTTCCATTTATGGTGCTCATCAAACTCCCTGATCGATGATTCAGTCAGGTTGAGGTTATTTTAGTGCACCTTAATAGGGAATGCAGCCAAATGGTATATAGAGTTGCTAGGGGGAACTTTTACTTCTTTCGGTGATTTGGCTAATATTTTCTTAAACCATTTTCAATTGCCTATCCGTTATGAAGCCAGAACTGAACTTCTGGCCAATTTTCATCAAGACACGACAACTCACATTTTGAATCATATCCAGGAATGGAGACAGAGAAAGAGGCTTATCAAAGTTGAAATTCCACCAAATTTCCATCTCGAATGGTTTTTAAAATCTTTACAACCTGAAATCTCTAAGGATGTTTCTCTTTCCGGTGTTTATTCAGAAGAGCAGGCTATTTTTCAAGCCCAACAATTAGAATTGATATATTCTCAGTCTGGGACTCTTTAGAAAATCTTACTTGACGCTCCTAGATCCAAAGTTGATTTAGCCAAATCGAAGCCCAGCCCTCACGCCGATGGTATAGTTGGATCAATCGACACAAATACAGTGAACCTTTTGAACCAATTGCAGCAGTTGTCTTTACAAACTGCTTCTTCTAACGAGGTAACACTGTCTACACCTTCACCCTCCCAACCTACCTTCATTAACGTCGTCTAGGTTTCTAACCCCAAATGAAATCAAAAATCGAATGGGAAGAAGAAGGGACGAGGTAAGAAGAAGAATCAGGAAGGGAAGGGTAATGTGAACAAGCCCGAAAATGGTGTCAGTGAGGGTAGAAAAGAGTCTAAGAAGAAAGTTAAATTTCCATGAAAGTTATGCAATGGAGATCATTTGACTCACCTCTGCCCCAAGATTCAAGATGATCAGCGCTTGTTAGTGCAGCAAGGGTCCTCTAGCTCCCAAGCTATCCTGACTAACCTTTTTCCCCAAGGGCAGCAATTACTTGCTAATGAATGCGAATGCTGGTACCTCCACAGGGGGCAACTATGAAGGGAAAAATTGCTCAGAACTCACATGTCGATGTTGCCACACGCACATGCGATTACGGTGAAACGGAAACATTTAAGGCAAAATCTGTTCTCGAAACCTCAGACTTGATTCATATTGAGCGACCCTATGTTGAGTTCATACCTTGGATACCGAAAGGTTTCGCTAAGTGCTCGACCATTAACCCTAATGCTAGGGTAGCCCAGAACTACTCAATTGTAGAAGATCTGGCTCAAAGTCCATGTGCTATGTCTGCATTGGAGGTACTTCAGTTGTGTCCTGCTCAAAGAAGTGCTTTGCTTTCGGCAATCAGCGTAGTAGATCCAAAGAATTCTTTAGTGCTCAATGTCAAAAAGAGACTTCCTCATCATATGGCCTTCTAGATAAAGTCTACTTACCGAAAAACCAATATTTTCAAACAGTTATAGATGAGGGAGCTTCCACATGTGTAATGTCTCTATGTCATGTTGGAAGGCCATTGGATCACCTTTAGTTGTTCCTTCACCAACTCTCTTAATAGCATTTGATGGTCATTCTCATAGGCCACACGGAATTATCCCGGCTTTTCCTATATGTGTTGGAGGAAAGGTCGTTAATATTGAGGTAGAAATCATTGATGCCAACTTGGATTACAACCTCTTATTGGGAAGAAATTGGATTTATGAGATGGACGCCATAGTTTCATCTCTGTTTCGCATCCTTTGTTTTCCTCACGAGGGGAGAATTGTTAAAATTGATCAATTAGATTATTCTCTGGGTGATTCTCATGCAACTTCGGATTCTACTGTTCCATTGGTGGATAATCCTTCTCAGCCTATAGAGAATTTAGGAGCAGGGATGTACTCTTCCTTGACAGGTATATTTGATCTTCCCCCTCCTACAGCTAGAATCAATGTAATTTCATCCTCCAAGGGGCCTTCACGGAAAGAGTTCTTTTGAACTCATTATTTTTCAGACCCTTGGACCTTACCTTCATCTACAACCACATTAGATGGAGGCCAGGTTGGTGGAATGGCATTCCCCATGTCTGCAGCAGAGCTTAGTTATCAATCTATCATTAACTCTGCAGACAACCATCCCACTCCTTTTTCAGAAGAGGAGTTAGATGGTGATGTGGCTCCAGCTTGGACCCTTGACTCTATTTCTGCTCTAGATTGCTTAGATACAATTTTACGATTTGATGAAGCAATTTTAGAAGTGATGATAGGTATAGACCGACCTTGGGAATATTTATGTCATCGATCATATGTTCTTCCACCATTGCAGGAAGTCGAATCCAAGTTCTCCAATCTGCTTACTAGTGATGTTTGTACAGTGTCAAACCCTTTGGCTCCAACACATATATTTGCCGAAGGTAATATGTTGATTATCTCAAAAATTGTACCTATAAACATCTATAGGAATCCTGACATTATAGAAAATGTCTTCATCAGAGCTGATTGTTCCCTTGAAGAGATTGAAATTTACAACAGCCTCTTTAAAGAGTTTAGAGATGTGTTTGCTTGGTCTTATGAGGAAATGCCTAGTATTGATCCATCTATAGTCCATCATGAGATCAAGACTTATGAGAACGCCAAGCTGATTCATCAGAAGCTTTGGTCAGTTAATCCTAGGAAAGCAGCAGCTATTAAAGCTAAAGTAGAAAAGATGCTAAAGGCGGGTTTCATATACCCCATTCCTCTAACAGAGTGGGTTTCTAATCCAGTCCTGGTAGACAAAAAACAAGGAATGATCCGAGTCTGCATCGACTTTAGGGATTTGAACAAGGCTTGTCTGAAAGACAATTACCCCACATCATTTATTAATGAGATAGTTGATGAATGTGCGGGGAATGAAATTTTCTCGTTCATGGACGGATTCTCTGGTTGTAATCATATATCTATTCGTCTAGAAGACCAGCATAAGACAACTTTTATTTGTCCCTAGGATACCTTTGCATACAAAAAGATTCCTTTTGGTCTTAAAAATACTGGTGCTATGTTTTAGTGAGCCATGTCTTACACTTTTCATGACATCAAGCATGTCATCGAAGCATACCTTGATTATTTAGCTGCTTGTTCTTGAAAGAGAATCAATCATCCCAGCCACCTTTGGTTAGTTTTAGAGAGATGTCGATTTTACAAAATCCAATTGAATCTGAATAAGTGCATTTTCGCTATCACATCTGGTCGGCTTTTAGGATTCATCATATCATCTGAAGGGATTCGAGTTGATCCCTTCAAGGTTGAGGAAATAATTTAGCTTCCTCCCTCAACTTCCATCCGACAACTTCAAATTCTCCAAGGAAAGGAAAATTTCTTGAGACGGTTTATAGCAAACTACATTGAGATAACTAAAGGATTTATGCATTTTCTGAAGAAAGGAGTTCTGCTTTTATGGGATGAATTTGTGCAACAATTCTTCGATGCCTTGAAGCAGGCATTAATCTCTGCCCCATGGTTGAGTCCACCGGATTATGGTTGAGATTTCCTTTTGTATCTTGCAGCAGTAGAATCAACCATAGGTATGGTTCTAGTTTAGAAGGATGATGCTCCCACAGAGCATGTGATTTACTACTTGAGTCGAGGCTTGGTAGGTCCTGAACTACGCTATTCTCCTGATGAGAAATTGGCCTTGGAAGCTATCCATGCTATCCAGCGGCTTCGTCATTATATTCTACTATGCAAAATGTTCATCTTAGCAGATGTAAAGCCTTTTTAGTTTGTCCTTAGTAAGCAAGTGATTGGGGGCAAATATAATTGATGGATTATTATTTTACAAGAACTCAATCTCGAGTTCTTGCCAGCCAAGTCTAAGAAGTCATTGGTTTTTGCAGAATTAATTTCTGAGTTGCCTTGTGAAGAAGACATTGTTTATGAGGAAAGTTTCCCAGACGAACATCTATCCCTCATCTCTTCACAAGATCCCTAGCATGGAGATATCATCATATATCTCTAGAGTTCAAAGTTCCCACCTACTTCCTCCAAGGATGAACATCGAAAATTACGTCACCTTGCTAAGAACTATGTTATCATTGGTGATACATTATATCGCCAAGGGGTTGATTCAATCCTTAGGAGTTGTTTAACTTTGGAGGAAGCAAAGTCTGTACTCAATGATTGCCACAGTGGAGCTTGTGGTGGTCACATATCAGGGCTTGCAACAGCCCATAAAATCTTGTGTACCGGCTACTTTTGGCCTTCAATTTTCAAAGATTGTATTGAAGTGGTCAAACGTTGCCACCCTTTTCAAGTCTATACTCAGAAGATGCATGTGCATCTAGCTCCTCTTTTCCCTGTTGTCACTGTCGGTCCTTTTACAAAGTGGGGCATTGACTTTACCACTTGTAATCTGCCTTCAGTGGCGAATCACAAGTATATTATAGTGGCCGTAGACTACTTTACGAAGTGGGCTGAGGCCATGCCTACTTATAAAAATGATAGTGAAACAACAACATTGTTCCTCTTCAATCAGATTATTTCACGTTTCGGTATCCCAAGAGAGATTGTCACTGACCATGGCAGTCATTTCCAAAACCAACTGATGACCGAATTGGCTCTTAAGTTGGGCTTCTGGCAGGAGCATTCATCTTCGTATTATCCTCAGGCCAATGGGCAAGTCGAAGCCATGAATAAGTCCCTCAAGACAATCCTGCAAAGGACAATTGACAAAAATCGCTCCAATTGGCACATCATGTTGTACCTGGCTCTCTGGGCATACCGAACCTCGGTAAAGACTGCCACCAGTTTTACACCTTTTCAGTTAGTTTATGGGCTGGAATCTATTTTTCCTATTGAATGCGAAATTCCATCCCTTAAGTTAGCTGTTGAGCTTCTTCTAGAGACCTCTAGTCTCGAAGAGTGCCTCGTTCATTTGGAACATCTCAATGAGTAGCGTCGAGATGCCGCCATAATAAATGAGGCCCATAAGAAAAGTGCTAAAACTAATTATGATAAAGCTATCCATCCTCGGGTCTTTTCTGAGGGCGACCTTGTCTTGGTCTATGACCAAGATAAAGATGCCTTGGGGGCAGGCAAATTCAAGTCTATGTGGTATGGTCCCTTTATAGTAAAACAAGTTTTAGAAAAGGGGGCTTCTGGATTAGTCGATTTTGAAGGGAATGAGTTGGCAGAACCCTAAAATGGGCTCTACCTCAAGAAGTATTTTGCTTAGGTTACAACCAAGCAATGGCTTCTTTTTATATTTTGTATTTTTGTACATATTTTGTCGGGCATTTTTGTGATATCAACACTTTTTTGATCTGATGTGGTAGGTGTTGATGGATGACTTGGTCTATTTCGAATTCGTCGATGATGCTACTCAACACACTCAGAATCTCGCTTCTGTAGCTTGGGTGATTTATTATCCATTTAGTCAGTTGATGGTGTCAAGGGGAGTATGTATTGGTCTTGCTTAAAATAACATTGTCGAATATACTGCCGTTATTAATTTACTATTCAAAGCTATTTCTTATGGAATTGATTCGTTGGTAGTGTATCTTGACTCACAGCTGGTAGTGTCACAATTAAATAACATTTATCGGGTTTGGGATCCTTATTTATATCGCCAATTTCTGAGAGTGAGGGTGTTGCAACGATCATTTATTTATATTACATATGTGCACATTCCATGATCTGAAAATTCATTAGCAGATTATATTGCTAATCAAGCATTGGATTGGCATATCAATCATTCATCAAGTTAAAAACAAACATCAAAAATTTGGAACTGTATATATATGTCATAAAACTGCCCATGTATACATAAAGTGCTCAAAAAATAATATAAAAAATTGGGACTAAATGTCCATAATCATGTCTGGTCTATCTATCGACCCAGCTCAAGATGAGCGACTAAGAAGGTAACTACTGCATTGGCCACATGCCAAAGTATGCAGACCAAGTCTCGTGGTACTCCTACCACGCGACGTTGCATCTCCTCAGGTAGGTCCTCAATGGCTACCATTGCTACCTGGTGAGTCAATCTCACCAGGTTTCTTTGGACTGCATATAAGACCCTCTCTGTCTCAGCAATTGCCTCTTCGACACCTCTTCCGCGACGCTTGTGCTGTGGGAATCCATCTGGTCTCGCTGGACCCACATATGGAACATGATCATTATGTCAGTATTTTAGTCCCATCAAAAATATTTCTAAGTTCATTTTCATATTTAAAAAACAAAAAAAATCTTAAAAATTGATAAAAACTTTAAAAATTGTTACCTATGTCTCCCCATGCCGCTTTTGGTGGCAACATCAAGTCTAGATCTCCTCGGAAATCCATGCGAGCATAAGGGTAGTCATCAATTGCGATGATTTGTTGGTCCCACCAGGTGAAAAAATCATCATCAAAAGTCATCCTCGGCACGTCCCCACCTCCAAGGCGTTTCATCAAGTCAGCCCACCTACCCATCTGTGGATCTCGCGGGCTGCTGATAGAGACAAATACCTTGGGACGTAGCCCAGGTACCTTCTCAAAGAAGAAGGAGCATAAAATGGTCCCATATCCAAAGTTTTTAGTTTGAACTTTCTGAATGGAGATCAGCTGGCTCTTCATGTTGGTTAGAAGAGGTGTGCACCAATCGAACACAATGGTTAGGCATTCCATTGCCAGGCTCATGGACACCCGTGAAGCCTGATGTAATGAACCTGATTTGTTTACCCTGGAAATGGTAAACAACAGAATCCTAAGAGATAAACTATCAATGTGTTTGATTGGAATCTAACTTCCAATCTTTTCTGAATGCCCAGGATAGTATATGTGTACATAGTCTTCTACTGAAAGACTACTCTATGTCCTGTCGGTCGAATGCACAAACTCCCCTCTTCGGGAGAGACATGTGATAAAGTAGATGTCTTCCACCTCAATCCTTAGAGGCATCTGATCTATCGTGAAGGCATCATCCTCCACACTCCAATAGTGGATCAATAACTCGAGCAGGCATGTGTTTGCTTTCATGTTTGGCATTATGAAGAACTTCAACAAGCCGCACCCTCTCAATGCATCTAGTGCAGGTTGGTCGTTCATTACCTCATTGTCAATTGTGGTATGGTCTCTCTCTCTCTCTCTCTCTCCATGTAATGGTCATCCTGAAAAGAAATGAGTTTCAACCGTTAGAATTTGAGTTTGAACTTCAACTCGTGTACACGTGGGTTCCCTTCACACATAGTCGTGTGTAGGGTTGTCATAGACACGGGTTGGTCACAACAAACCTGCGTGTATGCAGAGTTGGATTTTTTGAAAAGAATTCCCACGGTCAAATCTTAATTAAAACTTCTAAAAAGAATCACAAAACATTGCAAGTATGGTTTGAGGGTTACCTAGTAACTTTGGCGTGATTTGAATGGTTGAATTCTTCAGAGGCAAGTTTGCCCTTTTTGATCCACAACTTTTTTCCAAATGCAAATGAAAAATTTGTGAGTCTAAAAGTCAATATATAGCTTTGAAATTTCAAAATTTTTTCTCAAAACTTGATTTTTCGTAGTTGAATTGAGGCTTTTGTGATCCATAACTACTTATGAGAAAAAATATTTCGGTGAAAATCACATGATAGTACATTTGTCGATGCGTTTTGAACCAACAAGTGTGGTTCATCATTAAGACAAGTTGAAGAATCGGATCATGGCTATATCTTAAATAGGGAGATCGTACTTACCAACGGCTAGGATTGACTGAAAAATGGCTATATTAGACTGGACCAGGCCAACGGCTATAATTGACCCAGAAACGGCTATATTTAATTAAAATAATATTATTATGTTAAAAAGTATCTTATTTAATTTTTTATAAATAAATAAATAAAAATTCTAACCAATATGAGTGAAAAATCTAGGGAATGTGATAAAATTGTATTATTATTAATAGAATAATTTTAATTAGAATTATTCTTATTATTAATGGCTAGGGTGCCTCCTTAATATAAATTAATTAGTAAAACACTAATAGATTAGTGTGTAAGGATTTAATAATTATATATTAGAAGGTAAAATATTATTCCAATATTAGAAAATTTAAGAATTATTTTAAGATATTTCAATAATTAGTTAACCAAAGTTATTAATCGAAAAGAATAAGGTGTTAAGTAACTAATAATAATTAATGTTATAATATTCTTATAATGATGTTATATTATTAATCTTATTAATGATGGTATGTGTAACCGATTAGTACGAATTTAATATCGAGGTTATTTAATAAGTATTACTAGATCTAGGGATGTTAGTAAATAGAGGGGGTCTAGTAATACTAATATAATAATAATTATTGTTATACTAAATCATTTGGATTAAGTAAGAAAAGGTAATATTTATATTATTAGTAATATCAACCAAAAATAATGATATTAGTTATTATTATATTCTAGTTATAGTATTATTCTAATTATTAATAGTTTTAGGAAAATTAGTGATAGTAAGGATTTAATGTATTATAGTATAATTTAAATGAAGGGTAACACATTAATATGAATTTATTGGTAAGGTTGTAAACATATCATAGGAAAATAGATAAATAGGGGTGATATTATTAAGAGGATCAAAGGAATACGGTTGAAGAAAGTAGGCTAAGGGTAAAAAGGAGGGGGGGTGGTGAGAATTATTTAGATCCCATTATGAATAGAGGGAGGGGAGAGGAAGGGAACACATGATTAGGAAGAGAGGGCAGGAATCCAGCAACTACTAATCTTCCAATCGTCATTTCTATTGAGATTTCTAGGTCTTCTTTCAATCTCAATGGCTTCCCTAAGTTATCGGTGATGGAACTATGCAAATATAGCAATAACATTGGCCTCCTCAATGCAGACATGATGATTGGTTCTTTCCACATGATCTGCTAATAGAGAACCAAATCTTCTACATTAGCAGAGCATGTGGAAAGAACCAATCATCATGTCTGTATTGAGGAGGCCAATGTTATTGCTAGAGTTGCGCAGTTCCATCACCGAAAATTTAGGGAAGCCATTGAGATTGAAAGAAGACCTAGCAATCTCAATAGAGACGACGGTTGGAAGATCAGTAGTTGCTAGATTCCTGCCCTCTCTTCCTAATCGTGTCTTCCCTTCCTCTCCCCTCCCTCTATTCATAATGAGATCTAAATAATTTCCCCCCCTTTTTTTCCCTTAGCCTGCTTTCTTGAACCTTATTCCTTTGATCCTCTTAATAATATCACCCTTATTTATCTATTTTCCTATGATATGTTTACAACTTTACCAATAAATTCATATTAATGGGTTACCCTTCATTTAATTTATACTATAATAATACATTAAATCCTTACTATCACTAATTTTCCTAAAACTATTAATAATTAGAATAATACTATAACTAGAATATAATAATAACTAATATCATTAATTTTGGTTAATATTACTAATAATATACATTAAATATTAATATAGATATTACCTTTTCTTAACTAATCCAAATGATTTAGTATAACAATAATTATTATTATATTAGTTATTACTAGATCCCCACTATTTACTAACATCCCTAGATCTAGTAATACTTATTCCCATTAAATAACCTCGATATTAAATTTATACTAATCGGTTACACATACCATCATTAATAAGATTAATAATATAACATCATTATAAGAATATTATAACATTAATTATTATTAGTTTAATTAACACCTAATTCTTTTCGATTAATAACTTTGGTTAACTAATTATTGAAATATCTTAAAAAATTCTTAAATTTTCTAATGTTGGAATAATATTTTACCTTATAATATATAACTATTAAATCCTTACACACTAATCTATTATTGTTTTACTAATTAATTTATATTAAGGAGGCACCCTAGCCATTAATAATAAGAATAATTCTAATTAAAATTATTCTATTAATAATAATACAATTTTATCACATTCCCCAGATTTTTCACTCATATTGGTTAGAATTTTTATTTATTTATTTAATTATTTATAAAAAATTAAATAAGATACTTTTTAACACAATAATATTATTTTAATTAAATATAGTCGTTTGTGGGTCAATTATAGCCATTGGCCCGATCCAGTCTAATATAGTCATTTTTTCAGTCAATCATAGCCGTTGGTAAGTACGATCTCCCTATTTAAGATATAGCCATGATCCGATTCTTCAACTTGTCCTGACGATAAACCACACTTGTTGGTTCGAAACATGTTGAAAAATATACTATCATGTGATTTTCGCCGAAATATTTTTTCTCATAAATTGATTTTTTGTCTCATGAATTTTTCGACTTGTTGGCTTGGATTGTTGAGAATGAGTTATTGTTTTAGGGTATTTTGGACGCTTCTTCGAGATCCTATTTCGGTCCCATGACTGCTGACTTGTCATGGCAGGTATCATTCACTTACTGGCATATAGGTTAGGGAAACCATTTTTTCCATTGCATCTTGCATACTAGCCTCCATTTAGTGATACATTAGCCATATGTTCAACCCCATCGTGTCTTGGTTAGCAAACCATGTTCACTCGCCGATTTTTTAAATCATGATGCAATGGTAGAGCCATCCTTTACATGGGCATCGTAGTTAGAGACTCATTGACATTGGTTGCCCATGTTGTTTTACTGAGTAGGCTCGGGAGTCCTCTTTAGTCTCGCCATGACTTGTGCATTGAAGACACATTCTCCTTGCTTCTATGCTTATTTCTGGCCTTATACCCTAGAGGCTCCTTTGTGTTGAGTTGTACTGTTGCATTGAATTTTGACTATTTGCACCTTTTGGCCTTGAGCCGACTTCAATTAAACTCATGTTTAAGCCACTTATTTGACCATGTCTTCTGCAAAATCAACCATGCAATCACTTAGCTTCAGCAACTTGACACACCCTTTGACCCGTGGAAGGAACATCTCTTTGAGTGTCCTTGACCAGTTTCACCTCCCCGCATTGAGTATAGGATTGTTCCCATCCAAGGAACTAGATCGTCTATTTCTCTGACACTCATTCTTTCCACTGTATTATAGCATTATTTTATTCTTTTTCCAGCTTAAAGAAAAAGACAAAAAACTATATATTCCAAAAAGAGCAGGAACGGGACAACATTTCCATATATTGTTGGCAGCTAGAGTGAGTCATGTCGCCCTTGAACAAAGCAGTCAAAAGAAAGTCTCTCCTCCATTTTGGGTGGGATTTAGTTTGACTTAGGTATGCCTTAACCTTGTTATTAAGTCAGTTCTCCTCTGATTAGTTACCTCTTCCAATCATATGGAGAGTTCACTTGTGCCTTTTGCATGGCAAACTTATACAGAGTTATTATATGTTGCCATATTGTCATCACTGAGTCATGATTTTGTTCAAGGGAAGTAAGCCTAAGTCATCCTCTCTGCGGTGTCTCTTGACCTATTTTTTAGTCGACCATCCCTGGTTGTCAGTGTCATGTTCATCATCACATCAGTTATATTGGTCCTTTGCTTGTGCTAGTTTGAGAAGGTCTCCATTGACTTCTTGTTGGTGGGTCTTGTCCTTATCAATGATGACATATTGCTCTAAGGGTAGGCCTAGAGCTTCACCCTGGCCCTATTTTCATTATTGATAGGTCACCTTGTGCTCAGCATTGATTAGTATCATGGGTCTTTGACTGAGTGGTTTCACTTGTGTTCGACATCAGCTTTCATTATCGTACATTAGGATTCGTGCAGTGCCTTTTTTTCCATTTGACCCTATTGGTGGATTCCTTGCCTCTATGTCAGCTTTCATTATTGGTTGGTTCAGAGGGTTTCTATCGTGCACTAGCTACATCTTGTGTACACTGGAAACATGCTTAAGTTGAGTTACTACATATTTTTCGTCTGATTCCTTCCACATTATTGGCCTACGTGTTACACTCGCGCTAGATTGATGAAGGATGCCTTAATGCCTTCCTTCTAGTAGATCTTTTTCTATCGACTATGACTCATTGCTCTAGGGAAAATATCTAGAGTCCATTTGGCAATACCTTGGGGTTTATAGTCATCAGTGACAGGTTCCTTTGCTATCGACAGTGGGAAACTATCATTGTCCCGTGATTGATAGATTCTTCCAGGTGTTCGACTTCAACTCATTCATTCGCACTTGTTAGATTGTACTGGGTACCTTGACTCTCATTATCATTATAGATGAGTAGTCTCACGATTGTTAACGGTATACATCAATGACCGGTAATCTAACAATTTCTCACATGGTCAATTTTAGATCATTTATTCCCATTGTGTAGAAATGTACCATGGCAGTCGGTGAAGACCTCGGGTTGCATCAACATTCTTTGGTTCACTTGTCAGTTGCTCTTGTTACTACTAGTCGACACCATCCACATTATATGTTGCAGTCCTTCACAACGACATCTTATATGCTAGCATCTGAGTTGTGATGTAGTATCATCTTATTCCATCATGTTCATTTGGTACTATTGGGATTAGTTTTTTGACATCAGTGATCAACTTCATCTTTCAGCTTCATTAATCATCTTCTTATATGTGATATTTAGACATGTACTTGTTCAATGACAATCATATGATCCATTATGTACTTTCAGTCTTTTATACTTGTATACATAGTGGATCCGCTTGTACTTGATATGCAAACATTCTTTACTTTCTTTGAGCATGGGTATGCCCACCTCAGATAGCCATTTATTTTTGATCTCTTTTTGATGGCATGGCAGGCCGAAATCTGGTGAAGTCCTCAGTTTCGACAGGTTTCTTTTCCATATACTTAATACATTTCGGCCATCATGTAACCCTTCTGACCTCATATATTAGGGGGCATCTGTTATAGCTCCAAATATCACCCTTAGTATTTGTGATGCTTGGTTTATGGCCTAGGGAAACCCCTCCTTCCAGACTTGGTCCAAATATTTTAAGAACAATGTTTTACTCCCTGTACGCTACTTCTCCTTGTGATAAAAGCGTGTACATGTGGGTTAGTGAATACCCAAGCTGCGTATATGTGTTAAAACACTTAAAAAAATTAAATTTCCTTAACTATGGGTGGATTTCACCGGGTTTACCTGTTGATTACCTCCTAGTGCCCATGGCCCAACTGTTTCCCAAAAAAACTAATTGGGAGAAGTATAAATAGACTTCTATGGGAAGGCCTTAAGGAGGAGAAGAGATAGAATTACTATACTGAGATTATCCCTTGACTGAGTCTGAAGCATCCATGTGCTTCAAGCACTTCCCCAAGTTCAGGAAACCCTTGTTTCCTTGAGTGTTGATATTCTCCCACTTGCTTGAGATATCATGGTATTGGTTATGGAAGGAGGTTGTTGAAGACTAGGACTGGGTGGATCTGGAGGACGGTTCTGCTTGGAGCTGGAAGAAGAAGACTTAGGTGAATTCTCTTCGTGTTGGTTACAACTTTCTACAATAAAAGGAAACACTGTCTTGTTCCTGAGATTAACTTTGTTTATGCATCAGATACTATTGTAATTCACGTATGAATATCATTTTGATGTATAACTAATCATTTTTCATATATGATATAAAGTTGATTTCATTAAAATGCTTTATCTATATGCTGCTATGTATGTTTGGATTGGTTGATTTGCAGATTCGAAGATCATCAGGTTGTAGAGGGTATGAACCCTGCTGGAACTACCCAAACGACGGACATCCGGGTATGATCGCTATCACATAGTTTGTTTATAAGCATGTTGCCTAAGTTGTATGAGTGTTTCTTACTGTATTTTTCTCTTGCTCTGTTGGGGTTTCAACCCAAAGCCATAGGGTACTTATTCTTGTAACAGAATTACTTCAGACTCAGTCAGGGGATAATCTTAGTATAGTAATTCTATCTCTTCTCCTCCTTAAGGCCTTCCCATAAAAGTCTATTTATACTTCTCCCAATTAGTTTTTTAGTTGGGAAACAGTTGGACCATGGGCACTAGGAGGTAATCAATAGGTAAAACCCATGAACTCCGCCCATAGTTGAGGAAATTTAATTTTTTTAAGTGTTTTAACACATATACGTGGGTTGGGTATTAACTAACCTACATGTACATGCTTTTATCATAGGGCAAAGTAGAGTACATGGAGTAAAACATTGTTTTTAAAATATTTGGACCAAGTCTGGAAGGAGGTGTTGCCCTAGGCCATAAACCAAGCATCACAAATACGAAGGGTGATATTTGGAGCTATAACAAGATCACATAAGCAAACCAATACATAAAAAACTAGGGCTTCCTGGAGATTAAACCACCTCTACCCTCAAGCTTTACCACAATTCTGCCAAAATTAGTCAAGGGATTACTAGGCCTAAAACAAGCTTAGATGCCCCAAAATTTCTTCACCAATATCTTGAGGAATTTTCTTGTCTCCACTCTAAATATTTACTATGATCCTCCCAAAAATGATTAAGGGATTCCTAGGCCCTATGAGAATTTTCCTAAGACCACCTCACCCAGTTCCAAAACCATTTGGAAATCCAAATCTCAACCAAATAAAATAACCCCATCACACCATGGCTATCTGGAAATGGAAAGGCAAGGTTGAAACTATTGTCACACCTGGAAACACCCATGCCAATGACAACAACAGAACCAAATACACACATGCATTCACACACTAGCTAGGAAATCATACATGCAACTTGTTACCTACAAGTATTCCTATTGAAGTTGCTTGATTGAAATTTTACTAGCTTGTCCCTTACTTTTTTTTGCCTTCTTGTCCTTCCTTTTCTTTCCTTTCTCCAATAATAGAGTGCTCTATTAATGCTCTAAGTGTGCAAGAGTGTGAGAGAGTAGAGAGAGCTCCAAGCTAAAACTGACAAAAGCAGTGAACTGATCCTCAGAAGCCCTTTTGTTATTGAGGTCTCTATTTTTTACTTTATTTTTCCTTCAATTTTATTCTCATGCAAATATGTGACCGTTCATCTCCCTGCTCTCTTATGTTTCTATATTCTCATAAATAAAATGCCAATTAATGCCTCTTTGCCTTTGTCAATTTCCTTAGCCATAATAAACTGAAATGAACACCCACTATGATGGTTTTCCCAACATTTATCTTAGAATACGTATCCCATGACCTTTGTCTTATTTTTCCTTTATTAACTTTATTACATGAAATTTTAACCCGAGGCTATTACATATGGTTTTCATTATGCTTGTGTGTCAACAAGGTCAAAATTACTGATGATTTTAGCATATACATTCAAGTAGCCACAACATGATCACACTACCAAATAAGAACTTGGTGTCCTTTTATCATTGGTAATTTTATGGGAATAATCAAATTAAAACATCACTCATGTCAAATTTAAATTCACAGACATGCCTTTACCTAGTTAGAACCACCAGAGATTTCATAGAATATTCACTTCCCCAGCTCATAAACGTTAGCCATCAAATTTCGCACTATATTATTTTCATCCATCAAGAATAACTTACAACCTTTTCTTATGAAACCATATGTTCATAACTCTATTTATTATACCCTCCTAAGGTTATATTGCAATTGGATGTTACTCAAACTTATTTGACTTCAATTAGTTTGTAAATTTTTGAAAAAAAATTATAAAGTTTATTAAAGTTTGTATAAAAATTGAATATTTTGAAAAATAAAAATTAATTTATTATTTTTTAAAATATAAATATATATTTTCTAATTGGTGGATGTACAAGATGTGACTAATTTTATCTATTTTTAAATATAATTGTCAGCGATAAAAATTGTTTAAATACAAAGAAAAATCACACTTTTGTGAGATGTCCTAACCATTAATTACCTTATTGATTAACTTGAAAAGTCATTAGTTTTTCTTACCGCCACTTTCATGCTCTTATTGTTACTGTTGTTGTCATGGTCTATCCCATGAGCAACATGAACACCACCATATATGCAAGATTTTGTTAACTATACAAAAAAAAATATTTTTTGTTCTCGAAGCGTATGAAGGCTTTCTTTTGTAGATTGATAAGCCTAATAAACATGAAGTTGCCTGCTATTTTGGACCAATATACTTCAAGAAATGAAAGTGGATGAATAGGCACCATTGTAGAAGAGTGGGGAAGACATAAGGGGTATAAGATTATACTTCATACAATTTGCATGTGTGAGTGTTGTTGCGAGCGATAAAGATGGGGGCTACTTTGAAATGCTTTTGTTATTTTTCAATGAAATTTATTGGTGTATTTTTTTGAATTATATTTATAAATATATAAATGTTGCAAGTTTTTGAAAAATTTAAGAATCATTAAAATCATATAATATAATAATTCAAATTTATATTTTTTATTAATAAAATTAATAAATAAAGAAATATAATATAATATATAGTGTTTAGTTTTGTTTAAAAATTTTAGTAAGTAAAGTCTAGATTAGCTAGAGTTTATTGTTCCATTTAGATTATTGGCAGAGCGAAAATATTAAACACTATGTCTTTTCATTATACTTATTAAATATTATAGTATCATAACTATATTAATTAAATGGTTGGTAAAAGTTAATAAACATGTGATAAACATTAAAATATTTGTTTCATGATACATTTCATATTACCAATATATTTTTTTTAATTAATTAAATTAAATTATTATTATTATTATATAATTTTTTTAACAGTAAACGGTGATGAATTAATAACTTCGAAGAATTGTTTTGGGCAAGACCCAAAATTGAATCACAATGATTGCCACTACTTATTTCAATCACGTGAAGGGAGAATTAAACTTGTTAGCTACCACTCAAGCTATTGTCCTTTGACATTATTTATATAAATAATTAATATATAAGTTAAACAGATATACATTTAAAAAACATATAACACATTTTTTTAACCATGGAGATTCACCCTTACTTTATCATAAAAATTATTAGCTTGTATATAGGTTTTGCTACAATACCATGAACCAATATAGAAAAAATAATCCACTTATTAATAATTGCATAATACTTAGTATTTATGTCCAATAAACACATACAAAGGAAGGGAAGAAAATAAATGAAACTTGTTGAGAAATTAAACTAGGGCCTCTCGTTACAATAAAAACTAATTTAAATTCATTTTAATCTTGAATTTACTAAGTTCCCAAAAGAATCAAATCTATGAAAACACAAAATTTCCCTTACCTTTACATTTTGCAAAAGTTTTTTATTTCTAAAAATTTGATGCACATATATGCTTGTGCATGTGAATCTAAGATGTATGTTATAGGACAAGGCTACTCATTGTAAATATAAGAATTAGTCTTTCCAATAAAGTTTGTCTTAGGTGCTTGGGGAGAAAAACTATTGTCCTCTCTACTCAAATTCAAATCCCACTTATAACAAGTTTAACTTTTAATGAATAAATTGTTAGAAGTGTTTGTGAGCTATACATCCTCTATACAATTGTTTTAAACATAATACACATTAACAAGCATTTAAAATTTAATTTGTGAATTTAACTTCACTTTTTAATAGTTTTAATATAATTTTTTCTAATAAATAAAATCAAAATCTAATAAATTTAATTAATCAATGTTGTTTTCAAATGTATCACATTTTAAAATTTAAAAAAAATTATATATATATATATATATATCTATATATATATATATATATATAATTGAAAAACCAAAAAATAATGTAAAATTAGATAATAACAAAAAAAACACAAAATGACTTAAATTATTGTAATGGAATCAACACAACCAAAAGTCAAATCAATTTCAAGCTTGTTTTTTGGGCCAAAATCATCATCAATTGATAGCAAAAAAAATGTATTTGATATTCGATTCAAAAATAGTCAAAAACCACTTTTTGCATAAGAGGTGGGTGCTAAGCAACAACACTGCGTATTATCTTTGTTTCTTGATTAAATAATTGCTAGCTACCAAAACGTATCATTATTGTTAGTATCAATAGGAGCCTATTGCATCTTTTTATTGTAAATCCAATATTTATGCTCCCATGTTGAAAGCACAAGAATTTAACTATTATAAAGTTTTGGGTTTCCTTTGTGCACCTTGCAATTATAGTTTTATTAGTTTATCCAAAACCTAAATTTTGATATGTACTTCACACGAATGTGAAGTGCTATATCCAAAATTTTGTGAATGGTATAACTAGGAACCATATATAGATTACAAATGTCAGCTATAAAAAAAGTATAAACTGTGATATGTTTTCCTTTCTATCCCAGCCGAAACTCCCAAAAGAAAAACACAATTGTATAGAGGGTAGTGATAAGGTTGAGTGTGAGTATTCATTTCCATCAATTCCTTTTACTCTTTCTTCCCATTAGATTATTCCTAGTTGGAATATCACCCACCATATTAGTGTGTTTAGGGATTATTTCCTCATTTACTTATCATGTTATCATTCATGTCCATTTTCTTCTTAACCCTTTAATGACATTATCTATTAGTCTAGATTGTTAGCTAAGTAAGAAAAAATAAAGAAAAATAAAATAAAGGATATGTAATTTCTTATTTGATTAAATTCTTGGAAAATTTTGTAATGTTTTGATTGAAGCATATGTTTTCATCACTAGAGTGATGTATAAAAATAAATAGATTGGAATTGGTTCAACCTTTAATAGTTAGTTCTTACATCAATGATCACAACTATGGTTCAATGACTTAAAATATGTTTATTGACCATACCTTTCTCAAACGTATGTTGGGGAAACAAAAGAATTTAAGAATTCACCTTCCAAACAAATTCTTCTCACTTGTTTGTGTGATTCATGAATTATCATGAACCTGCCATCACCAACCTAACTTAAAAGGAGGTGAACATAAATTTGGTAAACCCAATAAATGGTCCTCCACCTAGATTTGTGTCTAGAATTGATGGCTTGAATGTGCTTACCTCCCTCCATACTTACTCATTTCAACTTACCAAACTTAAAAGGAGATGAACATAAATTTGGTAAACCCAATAAATGGTCCTCCACCTAGATTTGTGTCTAGAACTGATGGCTTGAATGTGCTTACCTCCCTCCATACTTACTCATTTCAACTTAATTTGTGTTGAATGGTAGCCCATATGCATAGCAGAACAAAAATCAAATTTTAGAGAATTTTTTATGATTTTTTATTCTTACTCTATTATAGTATGGATTGGCTTACATGTCTCCTCAAAGGGATTTTTGATTAGGCCATGATTATAGTAATTTTATTAAAATGGAAATATCATCAAGATGCTAAGGTTATAATGATATTACAATAGGATGGGTGCTTAACATGGAAGAACTGAATATGGAGGAAGTGTATCAAATGCACGCACAGTAAAATTTCTAATAGAAACAAATATTATGATTATATTGTTGGAAATATATCATCACATGATCATTCAAATAATAATAACTATAGAAGAATATTTTGTATCTATCCAGGGGAGTTTAACTACCTTCTTTGCTACAGTGTGTAAGCACAAAAAACTTGTGAAAAGATGATATAGGTCATTACCAGGTGTTTTTCTTCTACAAAAAATGAACAATATATTACATCAAATTATTAGCCATAAGATTTATAATTTAATGCTTTTTAGAAATTACAAATCAAAATGAACATTATGGTTCCAAGTTTAGAGTAACTCCTATATATAATATAATGTACCTCTCAAGGAATTAAGCAAAAAATTGATGAACATTGTAGCATTGACTTTCCTGTAAGCTCTTGTTTTTCATCTAACAATCTTTGAGTGACTTAAAAACGTTCTCTTCAACTCCAAAATTAAATCTATGCATCCACGTATATTTCTATTTGATGGTTGTCAAATATTTTCAAAGTTAAAACTCCATGGATTTTAACAATACCTCATGAAACTCGAAAGGTCAAACCATCTTATGTGCACATGTCATAACTTCATTTATTTTGGGATGAATTTTTATTTTTTTAAAGAAATTTTAGCTTGCTCTAGAACTATTCTAGGTTGTACAATGTGTTGGAACATGGAGTTGTCACCTTTTTGTACCTACTCTGCCTATTTTTCCTACCATTTTGGCCTTAAAATCTATACCTTATTACCTTATTTATTGTCCTTCGACCAATGTATGTTTCCTTTCTATGTCACTTTACTCTATTAGATTTTTTTGTATTTTGATGCAAGGTAGATTTTTTTAGGCAATATTATTCACAAAAATGAAAAGGGATTGTTTCAAGGGGATTCTTGGCTCGTTAAAGTTGTCATTTTAGGGATATTATATCTTTCCAATTCCAGAGTCAAAGGCATGTTGATATTTTTGTTGTTGTGCTAATACTATGTCTTCCAGATCCTTTGTTTTTCAGCAATGCAATGGTCAACCTGGGTTGCCACTTTGTCAAGTCAGCATTGACCACCATGCCAACAAAGTGGTTTATTTATTTCCAATACAACGAGGATGATAAAAACAATTATGACTTCTAGTTATCGGTTTTTTAGTAATTTGGAAAGACGGTTAGATTATTTTGTATTCATAGCAAATTGTTGTAATATGTTTCTTGATTTGGATAATTAGATAATCAAGAGATTCTCATGATTTATTATGTTTTAAATATATAAGTACGTAATTTGTAAAAGAGGATGCCCTCAACCTCATGGGGGGCAGGGGCGCGAGATCAACACCGTGATTTTGGGAAAATGGTGTAAATGAAATAATTTATAAATATTAATGCAACTATGATTATGTATGGCATATTACTTCCTTATTGATTAGCTTGTGAGTTGTGTGTACCAGCTCTCTGCTAAGGCAGAAGGGCCCTCCTCTTTGGTAGGGATTGTTGAGTTAATAAGGTACTATAGGTGTACTATAGGTGTATGTGTAATTTCTCCCAATTTTCATATATATTTATTTCGATGTCATTACTATTGACCTTTAGATGCATTGTAGTTATTGATTGACTGAATTGCAAGATGGTGTTTTAGTTAATCGTGTATCAATTTAATTCCCAGATCGATCCACTCATATTCATGTGTGCTCTATATTGATTTATTTTTACAATTCAAAGATATTATGATTCATTGCTTTGTAATTGTTGTAGAGTGCTCTTTAGTTTGATTGAATATGTCTTTTATTTAATGAGATTCGAGTGGAAGAGTGTTATTTTTCCTTTCTAAGCATTGGCTAAGTGATTGAGTTATTTGTGTGAATTTGACAATGATGATTTATAAAAGTTGAGAGTGATGATTGCAATGACATTTTAAGGTTGAAGTTATTAGAGCTAGTTATACATTGTTCCTTCATATACTTTGCATGATAGCCATGAAATAACAAACCTACCATGGTTGAAAATTTATGTGCAAGTGTGGTTAATTGTTTCCTATTGAAAAGATAATTAATCTGACCAACACAACATTACTTCAACTTTTAATATTTTTCAAACTATGTAGTACTCCTTCGTTTATTGAATTATAAACTTTAACAATGTTTTGTTTTATTTAAATTTTACTGTGGATATATAAAAAGAAAATTTTTAATATGAATAATATATCTTTTAAAGATTATTTAAGTCTATTAGCAAAGAGTACTATATATATTAAATGGAGGTAAGTATTGTAAATAAATAAATTGTGGAGATGAATTATGATGTTGATTGTTATAGTATTGAAACTTAGAGAGATAGTAAAGGATTTTTGTTATCAAATTGGAGTAAACATCATTAATTTAGGCATAAATGATGACCTCAGTATGTCAGCTCCATTGAAAGGTACAACCAAATGTATGATAATTGAAAGTGGGGATAAGGACTTGAGAACACTATATATACACTTGGCTGAATTATGCCAATATATCTTGGTGTGTTTTAAGATGAAAAGGATTACCTGGGAAAATAATAACTCAAGGCAATGGGAATAGACCATATTTCCACCAAAAATTTTGATATACCTAAAAATTTGAAAAGTGGAATTTTTAGGTTGTAATAGGAAGTGAGGTATTGGCTCTCATTCCTAATGAAAAAGGGGAATAAATATAAATTAGAAATGAGGGTATTTTTTTTGTTGGATACTCTAAACACATCAAAGCTTATAGACTTCTCCAACCTCATTCCATTGAAATAACTATTAGAAGAGATGTGAAATTTGAATACAATCTCTTATCCTATGAGCCTAATTCGACATTTGGGCCTAATATTTTGCCTACGAGCTATCTTCAACATTTATGATACCTTCCAATCCTATTTTGGTTTATTATTTAGATGATTATAGTGGGTATGAAAATACACCTTCATATTCTCACCTTGCTCGAGATGAATCCATTGAACATAAACATGCACCAACACCACCACATTTTATATGGGTCCAGTGAACGTGAAAGGTAATTGTTGATCTTCTTGGTGATCCCACATATAAACATCATACATATTCATAGTTATAGTGAGCCTCCCTCTCTTTTGGCTCAAATTTTGGGGACTCATGATATATAAACACTTGCAAAAGCTTCTATCCATCTTGATTACGACATAACAATGAATGAAGAAATCATTCCTTAATAGAAATAGATACTTGGGATCTTGTACCTCTCTCAAAAGGAATATGTATTGTTAAATGTAAATGGGTGTATAGAACTAATTATGCATGGGATGGAAGTGTTGAAAGAAACAAGGCTTGATTAGTTTCCAAAGGTTTGTCTCAAGATGAAAGAATTGAATATAATGAAACATTTTCCACTATAGCCAAAATGAATACCATTTTTCTTGTTCTAGACCTCGTTACCTCATATAGATGGGAAGTCCACGGGATGGATGTTAAATATTCCTTATTTCATTGGATATATATAACAAAAATTGTACATGTAACAAATTCATAGCTATATTCTGAATGATTTTATCCCTACTTGTTTCCTTAAGACATATCTTTATGGTTTTAAGCAAGTCCCTCAAGCTTGTTATGTTAAAATGGATAGTATTCTCAAAATTCATGGATGTTATTCTAACCCTTATGTATACACTCATAAAGTAGGAAGCCATCTCATAATACTTTTTCTTCATGTTGGTGAGCTTATCCTCACTAGTTGTAATCCTAAGCTTTTTACCCATGTGAAATCCATCCTTAAGAAGAATTTTGAAATAGTAGAATTAGGCTATTTTATTTATTTCCTTATCCTCCAAGAATATTAAACCAAAGAATGAATTTATCCTTCCCATTCTAAGTATGCATGTGATATTATTTGTTCCTTTTGTATGGAATATTGTAAGCTAACCCATTCTCCCTTTCAGTTTGGAGTCAAACTTACTACAACTTGTACTACACCTAAAGTTGATGTCACTTTGTACCATCATTTAGCTGGTATCCTTTATATTTTACTTTTACCCATCCTAATATTTAGTTTTTTATTGGTCATGTTGCTTGGTATATGAAAACACCTTGTCAAAATCATTGGAAAGAAGAAAAATGACACTTTAATATATTTAGGGTAAAGTTCAGTTTGAGATACATTATAATTGAAGGGTGACTCTTTTTTTGGTTTCTTTTAGTGATTCCAATTGGGTTGGTGACCTTAATAATAATAATTCTATTGTAAATTATTTTATTAGTCTTGGTTCTAGAGTTGTCACATGGTCTTGTAAGAAACACTATGTTGTTTCTCTTTCTTCAATAGGATTTGCGTGCCAAGCAGTGGTCAATGCAAGTGAAGAAGCCTTGTGGAGTCAATAGATCCTTCCAATGTTTAGATTCAGACAACAATGCATGACCACCCTTTCATGTGAAAATTATAATTCCATAAATATTACTAAAAATACACTTCAACATCAACATAGCAAGCACCTTGAGTTAGAAATGCAATTCATTACAAATATTATTCATTTTTGCATTCTTAAAGTGCTTTCTTTCCCTACAGATGATCAAGTTGCATATTTTTTTCAAAGTTTGTTATAGAACCAAATTTTTCCAAACTTGAACTTATGTTAGAAGTTTAAGAGGTTGTCATTAAGGAGGCATAGGCTCTAATACTTCCTTTCTTCTCCTATTCTGTCACCTTTATAAATATTTAATTTCTATCCCAAGTTGTCCTTGAGGGGAAAGTTGGGATATTTAGAAACTTAAGAGTTAGTTAATATCAAATTGGTATAATGTGTCTTTATGTAAAAGTGTGTTTTTTAGTGTGTATCAATAGATATATAATCCAATGATGTTTACATGTTCTAGACATAGAGTAATATGTCGATTCATATTCTTGTTAATGACAATTGATCTATGCCATAACACCCAATTGGTACATGGTATCTATTTAAAGAGTATGAAGGATCGTTTGTTTATTATTGATTGTGAGACTCCCTTATGTACTTTTTTTTTGCATTAATAAAATAACTTAATGGTTATGTTGGTTAGGGTTATGGATTATTTGCCTCTGAAAGAGTTTTAACATTGAAAACATTGTTGTTATGATATTGATTTTGTTGTGTAGATGGTTAATTAAGTTATTTATACTATATGGAATGTCCTATTTTGTCAAATACCTACACTCCTCACAATTAATAGTATGCTAACAAATTCAAAGGATCTCAGTTTGAGTCATTTGGTGAACAATTTATTTGTCCAGCTGAGTGAGTTCAAGCCTCCAAAGACATGTTGTAATAGACCCACTAATAGCGTTTATAAATAACACATATGGTATAATAGTGATACCCAATCTATTAAAATTATCAATTCTCCGTAGATTCTTATTACAGTTAAAAAATATTATTCTAAAAAAATTATTATATTTAATTATTTCATTAATCTTAAAAATAATAATATTAAAAAATACCATCACATTAATATAAATTTATTAAATATTTAAATAATATAATTGAAAATATTAACCTAACATGCCTATCTATCCAATTTTATTTACTATTGCAAACAGATAGATACAATATCCATCCTACAGTTTGGAATGGCCTTTCCTTTCCATATCCCCTCTATCAAAGGACACGATAAAAGGATAAAAATATTAAAAAAAAAAAAATTAAAATTGTGTAATAGTGGTCCATTATGTTCATAATTCATTTAAGGAGAGTTGGTAAATATTTAAATTTGGGATGGTTTAGTGTAGATAGATACAATATCCATCCTACAGTTTCGAATGTCCTTTCCTTTCCATATCCCCTCTATCACAGGACACGATAAAAGATAAAAATATATTAAAAAAAATAAAATTGTGTAATAGTTGTCCATTATGTTCTAATTCATTTAAGGAGAGTTGGTAAATATTTAAATTTGGGATGGTTTAGTGTTTCTGTGTTTTTTTTGTTTTTCTAATTTATGGATTTTTGTTTAATATTTATTTTTAAAATGGTTAATATTTAAATTATTAATATTTTATTAGTTATAATGAAGAATGGAGTGTTGACTTAAAATATAGGATATTTCAAAAATTTTAACACAATTTTAATGTAAAAAACTTTATTTCAATTATATATATATATATATAAAATAAAACTGGATAGAGAATCTTAATCATTTCTTTTAACCATCCAAAATAACCTAAATCAACTTCATATATATATATTTATAATTTTGCCAAATTTAAATATAACTTAAACTACTATATCAATAATTAAATAGTAACTTAAACTATTATATCAAAAATATTAATTATAGGTTAAGTGTTTTAATTCATTTAGGGAATATTTTTATGTTAGGATAATATTATAGTCTATTATTAGATATTATGAAAGATTTTCCGGCATATTTTCCAATCAAATTTTCCTAGTATCTGATAGGGATTTGTTGGAATCACAAGTTTGAGGTGTGAACACTCCACAATATGTGACGATAATACCATAGTATATTGTTAGATATTTTGAAGGATTTTCCGGCATATTTTCCAATCAAATTTTTTCTAGAATCTTATAGAGATTTGTTGGAATCACAAGTTTGAGGTGTGAATTCTCCACAATCTAAGAGCCTAGAGATTTTTCAAAGTAACAAATTCATATATATAGTCAAAAACCTTGTTTAAACAACATAAATGAAAATTTGATTCAAAAAGATCACCAAAATCCTATAAAAAAATCCAAAACCTCTCATAATTAAACAACACAGAGGATAATCCTATTAGCCAAACAATTTTTAGGGGTTGACTCATGTTGACTTTACTAATAAATCAACAAGGAGGTTCTACCCAATAAATCTGTGATAAGATTTAAATTAATGGAATGTGATCATCGGTTAAGAAATATATCATCTACTAATAATAATATTTATTATATTTTTGACATGTTATTTTTGTGATTTCTGGTAAGTTGAAAATTAAATTAATTTAAGAATGGGATTATAAATTGAGAATGCGAGTTGGAAGATTTTTAGGTGGGTTTTTCCGGTTAAAGTCCAAAAATTCTCACTAAAAACAACTCCTTGAGAATATATTTAATCACAATAATATATTTATTATGCTATTTATGATAATTGAATTTAGTAAAAAAATATTAATAATTTTTCCAATTACTTAAGATAAATCTATTTAAACCATTATATAATTTATTATAATAAACCTCTGATATAATATTGTTTATACAATAAAATAATATATTTTATTATTTAATAAAAAAAATATTATCTATAAAATTTGAATTCATTATAATAAGTTAGTTATATATATATATATATATATATATATATATATATATATATTATTTTTTATACAAATTAAATTTACATAAAAAGTTTAATAATCACATTTTATTTTTGTGTCGTGTTCTCAACTCAGTAGGCAAGAGATGTTGTAATCTGTGTTTTATAAACATTTTAACTCGGCCAAGTGAAAATAAAATAAAAGAAAATAAAAATAACCTTATGTTAAAATAAAAAAATTATGTTATTTTTAATCAAAATTTGTTGCGTAGTTAAAGTAAACTTGAAGAAAAAATAAAAATATCCTTATCTTAAAATACAAATTCTATGCTATTTTTTTATTAATTTTTGTGAGTAGTTAAATTAAACTTGACTTGGTCAAGTTATTGTGGTTTTTAAGCTCATAGTTTATGAGAACCCATGGTATTCATATGAAATATAACTTATTTAAAGGAGGAATTAAACCAACCTAGATCTATCTTAACTTTAGATCTACCAAGAACGAGGAAATCAAATTTTTTAAGATACAAATATCTTAAGATGCAAAACAAATTTGATTTCTCTTGACAATTAATAAATCTAAAATTAAAATAAATAAAGATTACTATTATATAAAAATTATTTTTAATATAAAAATTGATTAACTTAATATATAAAAAAGTAACTCTAACAATATTCAATATACAATTTAATAGAATATACAATTTAATAGGAGTATGTGAGAAAAACTTCATAAATAAATTAGAATTATGATTTGTTATATGTTTAACATACAATCTCAGGGAAGTTTGTTAAGCAAAACCTTTTTTTTTTTTTTTTCTACGTAAAGACTGAGCTAATATATTAAGAAAAAGAAAATATTTACAGAGAGAGGAACAGGCCTCTGAGGATGAATAACTTCACCCTCCATCTGAAGAGCAGTACAGGTGCACACGACTACCTGATTTACAAAGATAGATGCAATAGAAATGAGCATGGACAAAACAACAGCATTTAGTCCTCTGACTTACAAGAGAAATTCCTCCAAAAAGAACAACAGCAGCATAATCGTAGAACCAAAGAGCCTTTGCATGCCTCTCGCACCTTGCTGCTGAATTCATTGTGGCATTAGAGGGTAGGATGACAGGGGATTCCAGAGATCTGGAATCACTGCGAAAGCTGGGCATACCGCTACCCTTAAAGCAAAAACTGGGCATCTCGGAAAGAAAGAGACCCCTCCAAAACTCCAAAACCAAATCACTGTGCAGCAACAAAAACAGCAAATTTAGCCTTCGAAGGCTCACCTTATGCTTTGTTGTCAAATTTTGGTGTATTTTCATCTTCGTTCACTGGCTGACGGGAACCCGGCGGGAATGCTGGCGGTTGAAGCGGCCCCAGAACACGAGCATGCTCCTCAGGGTTGACTACGCCTGGAGGAGGATTATCATTACCAGTTTCCGCCCTCTCTTGAGTAATGCCAGCTTGAGCCAGCTCCCCAGCATCTTCCTCCTGGCTATCTGAATCTTCATCATCTTCCTCAGTCGCAATAACAGTGATTAGCAAAGACACCTTCGATCTCTTTTTCCGGCATCTGAAAGTGAAACTAGAGGTATGCATTTGACTATCTTGCTCGTCCGATTCCTCTGACGGAGAAGACGGAGGCACAGCCATAGCCAATGGTGGAATTTCCCTTGCCTGGACCTCCTCCCTTCTGCTAATACCCCAGACACCGCCTCTGCGCGGGACTCCACGCTGTCTCGGCGCCATGAACCTTGAAATGTGAGGGCGATTGACGATGTGAAACCGAATTTCCCCACACAGAACTTGAGCTCCCCGAACCACACTATTTGAAAGCTGAACCCGGTTATGAGTTCTTGGCTTAGAGCGATAGAGCGCCCCCTGAGCAGAGGTATGGCCTCTGCCTCCGCTCACAACTCCAGCAATCGCACCCTCTCCTCTTTGCTCAGATCAGAGCATGAAAATACCACAGACATTCTCATTCTGGCACAGATGCACATTTATGTAGTTCCCTATGCTGAACTCTCTGGAGGCCTCCATTACGAAACCCAACAACCTTGCATACAGAACCGTTAAGTTCACTCGCTCGAAGCCATCTCCTCTCTGCATAATCTTCACCTCGGCCTTTAATGGCATTAAAGTATGGCAGAGCCACCTGGTGTGGCCGTCCTGCCAGGTTTCAAAGTCATGCCAGCTGCCCATTGCTGGTAAACATATTGCCACCCGCATCCGGGTGTTAAGCAAAACCTTTTATTATAAATAAGAATTATGATTTATTTTTTTATAAAACAAATAATTGGGTACTTCGGTGTATATATATAAGTTGGTTGTTATTTGTATTAAACCAAAAAAATGTTGTCATGCAAAAAGATGATATAGTTTAAAAAATATTTCAAATTTAAGTGCGAAGGCTTTTAGTTTTCTTGAATTGAATTATATTGTATTTTTGAAATGTTTTACTATGGAATAAAGATTGAGAAATGATTGAAGAGATAATTATGCGGTAATAAAGAAAAGTGTTTGGTAATATAAAATTAATTAATAAAATTATTAATTTAAATAACATAAAATGGAAAAATTATTAAAAATTATAATAAAAAAATATTAAAAAAATAGCAAATAGAATGAGTAATTAAAATTAGTTATGAGAGAGCTAATTTAATGAGAAGAATCACTCGAATATGAAAACAATTTTTAAAAAATGAAGGAAAACGAAGGAAAATAACAAATAGAATGAGTAATTAAAATTAGTTATGAGAAAGTAATATATTGCGAAAAATAAAAGATCAGAGTCTAAAAATTTTAGAATAACTTAGGTCAAAAACTCTGTTTCACTTTATTTTTATTAAATTTTCTAATTTATTTGTTTCTTTATTGTTTAAAATTTATTATTTTTATTATTTTAAAAACATTTTTTTTTAATTACGTCCAACTCATTACTTTCTCATTTCTCATTATTGTGCTCATTATTTCCCTTTGGATTCCTTCTTCATGAGCATGTATGTGCTTGGTCTTTTCCGTTGTTTCCCTGTCCATGGACTCTAATAGATAAAAACTTTTATTGGACATTGCTTTTGAATTATTCTTCAACTTTATTATTTTTGAAGACGGGTGAAATGTCTATTCTAAACCTAACTTTTTTTAGAAATGCAATATAATTTAACTTCATAAAACAATTTGGACATGATGAAGATGTAGTCATACTAAACTTACAAAATAAAAAAAAGAGTTACTATATATTTTAATATTTTTGTTAAAAATTTTCACAAATTTTCTTTTAGATAAATTCTTTTATCTAGACATTGCTTTTTAATTATTCTTCAAACTTTATTATTTTTGAAGATGGGTGAAATATCTATTCTAAACCTAAAATGTTTTAGAAATGAAATATAATTTAACGTTATAAAAGAACTCAAACATTTAGAAGGTTCAAAATACGTTGGTAGTTTTTTTCTAGTTATCTTTATGTTTGGTATTCTAGTGTTACTGTTGATTATTTAGATTCTTCCAACTAATCCAACAAAATTAGCCTTGTAAAACTTTAGGAAAGTTAAACATTTTGGTTGGTGCCTAAAGTGGATAGTCTTCTTTGTTCTTGCCACTAATGATAGCATGGATGAATTTTCTCTCCTACCTTTGCTCATAACATTATTCCATAGTGTCTTATTCTTTGGTTTTTACTTTCGATTGTCTAGAGGAATGAGTTAGGATTGCTCGTGAACAAAATAAAACAAATATGAAAACCCAATTTTTTTCTCATTTTTCAAATGTTAAACTCTCTCTTGGAAATATTTTATTATAAATTCTTGCTCTTCTAGCTTCTCCCTATTTATTTCTTCGTGTACCTCTAAAAATGATTTTATTTTTATACTTTTCTTGTTGAGCCTTCATCCTAATCATTTGTTTTCTTATAGCTTTCATAAATTCCTTTTCATAACTATCTTCCAATCCATTCTTCCCCACTATGATAAATGTGCTACATTTTCTTGATTTTTACTACTAAGGTGTTCACATTGTCTAATTTAGTCTCAAAGATGGACTTGGTGGTCTTCAATTATGATTGTTCCAAAATGTTGTTTTGAATATTAGCCTCGAATTTTTTTTATCTTATTGAAATGAAAATAACAAATTTACCAAGTCAAAATCTCTTAAGAATGACTAACTAGCCTTAACCACATAAAGAACCAAGTAAGGAGAGAGTAATAAAAGGATGAATTAAGTTTCCTACGAAAACCCCTAACTAATGGATTTCAAAAGAGAGATCCACAAGAAAATAGGCCTTCAATCCGTGAGGTGGTTGTAACACTCCCACTGACTTCCTTGTCCTACCTCAATTGTGGGAGGTGTTACCTTATCGCTTTGACTCAATCTCTAAGGTTTTGCATGAAGATGGGGTTACAAAAGCCTCTTTATTCCAATGTCTTCAAACATCAAAACAAATGCCACCATCACATTCATCTCACTGATAATTTTCCAGTAGTATAAATTTCACCTCAATCCAACACCCAGATTGAAACTTATGCCCCTTAAAAGTTTCTCCAATTATGTTGGGCCACATCAGCTTTGTGTTACCATGTGGTCCCAATATGGCCCCCATGGCACTGTCACCTCAACGTAGGTGTGGGACTCACTCGTTCCTCACCCATGGAATTTTTCATTGTTTCTCAATTATATTCATCCTATGAGAATTCAAGCATTTCAATGTTGTGTTATCCCTTACCACCGCCAGACCCATGGATCTATGGATCTAGCTCCTACTTGAATTTCATCTAGCATAAGTCCACCGTATAATATATGACTCCTAGCATATTTATGCCTTGTAATAACCCCTGGTTAAAAGTTCATGTAATAAAAGTTAATAAAGGTAAAATATACCATGGTTAAGGGACACTAATTCCAAGATGAATGTTGGGAGAAACATCTTAGTGGATGTTCACTTCAGTTATTATGGCTAAGGAAATTGGCAAAGGCAATGAAAAAGGCTTTGGAAAGGAAAAATGGCATTTTTGGAACATTTGTTTATGAAAATAAAGGAAATTAGGAGAAAAGAAAGGTGAAAGGTCATAGGTTTCATGTGAGTAGGAAAATGAAGAGAAATAGAGGCCTCATTGATAAAAAGGATTTTGAGGATCAGTTGGCAAGCTTTTGCTGAGATTTGGAGTAAGGAAGGGAAAAGAAAGCAAAGGAAGGAAAAGGCAAAGAAAGGAAAGTAGAGATCAAGCAAAGAAGGGTAGGATCAAGCAACTTCAGCAGGAATACTTCCAGGTAACATATTTCATGTGTGATTTCCTAGCTGGTTTTGACATGCATGGATTTTCATGTTGGTATATGGTTCTCTTGTTTCTGGTGGCATGGTTTTGTTGGTTTATGATGGTGGTTTTCATACTTTCCTTTCCTTTTTCTAGATAGCCATGTCGTGATGGCATTATTTTCTGAGTTTTGAGCTTTGGAATTGTGTGATGGATTCAGAATATGGGGCGGAAGTGGTCTAATGAAAATTCCCAAAGGCCTAGGAATCCCTTGACTGGTTTTGGCAGGATACATGGTAAAACCTGAGGGTGGAGTGTCGGTTTAGGGCCTAGTGATCTGATGTGGATTGCAGTAAAGGTTGAGAGACCGGTGTCTTGGTTTAGGGCTTAGTGATCCAACGTGGATTGAGGTAAAGACTGAGAAACAAGGAGATGAAAAATTCCTCAAGGATAGTGCTGGAGTCTAGAGGCATTCCAAGCTCGGTTTGGTTTTGTGATCTTGGTGCCGGGTTTGGTGAGATCATAGTTTCATGAAGGTGAAGGTGGTTTAACCTCTAGATTCCCTTTATTGTTTTTGGATTGGTTGATCCAAGTGGATATTGGTGGAAAACCACCTATTATACCTAGACCTCTAGTCAGTTTCATCTATCTTCTTGTTTATTTCAGCATTTACTATTTTTAGTAGTTTTTCGGGTCCTAAACATTTGGAGCAGTTTTGAGCCCCCTAAATGACGTTTTTTGGAGGTCAACAACAAGCCCATGGTGAAGGGTCTTGTCACAAATCCTATAGTCCTTGGAGAGACCTTTGAAACAAGGTATCATATGCACCAAACATAGATAATATTGCTAAGTTACGACCCCGAGAAGTTGGCTGCCCAACTAACCCCAACGGGCCCCACAAACTCTTGGTGTTCCATCTCTTAGGGTAAGGGTTTTGGTTGTTTATGGTTTTACCTTGTTGTTCAATAATAAATAGTCCCTTGAGCCTCATTGTAACATAGTTCAGAGGTATGCAGCCTCCACATCTCTTCTCGGAAATAAGATACCATCGTTGGAGCTAGTTTATTTCCATTCTGTTTGTAAGCATCCTTCAATATTTTGATATTAATGAAATGAAGTGTTATTTCTGCTGCATCTCTATATTTATTTTTATATCTATAATTTGTTGCATTCATGTTTAATTTCGTATCAGTGGTATTAGAGCGATCTGCTCTTTCTCTGTTTTTCTTTGCATGTCCCCAAAGGGGTCATGGTATAAGGAGTTAGGGCCTGATCTAGTTGAACCTTTGTAAGACCAGCCTCGCAAACCTCGACGACCTCCTATGGTGGAAGAAAAGAAATACAAAGGGGTAGGAGATCCTATCAAAATATTGCTCGAGGAAGCCCTCAAGCGATAGAGGAACACGATGTTGGATAAATTTTCCCAGATCCTTCAAGGCTACCCACAGGCGACACATCTTCATTCAACAGCCACTCTGGAGGTGCTACTCCCTTTAAGGTACAATTTAACTTTGATATTCCCATATTTGAGGGCTAGATAGATGCAGACGTTGTAGATAAATGGTTGAATCTATTGGAAGGATATTTTTCATTTCATGACTTATCCAATCGAGAAAAGATTACTTTTGCACTTCTCAAAGTCACCCCACACCTTAAGGACTGGTGGGAAACCTACTGTAAAAAAAAGGACGAGAAGGAATCCTCATTTTTTTTAGCCACACCCACTTGGGATTATTTCCGAGATGCCATCAAGGACCACTATTACCCTGTCGGTAGCTATGAAGATAAATACATAAAGTGGACCATGCTATGGCAGCGAAGGGACCAAGATGTGATGGAGTTGACAAATGTTTTCCATAACGTCCACAGAAAGTTTTGTATCAAGGAATCTGAGAAGCATTTGGTACTCAGGTACCATGGCTTCCTATGCAACTACATCCAAGATGAGATGGAGCTCTTCGACACCTCCTTGCTTGGCACGACATACCGATATGTTGTGAAGATTGAACATAAGTTTAAACAAAAGAAGCGAGACTATGGATATGCAAATCTAAAGAAAAAAAGGGCACCCCAAAACCATAGAGCAAAGGAAAAAGTGAAGGTAGGAGGACCGAAGACAAATTGTCGAAGCCACAAGCAGAGAGCAACACCTCGAAGAAAAATAAGGACATGGAAAACTGGTGTGAGTTCCATAAGAGCTCCACTGACAACATAAGCGAGTGTCGGGCCAAGCAGTGACTAGTGGCTAAGCTGAAGGCTTCTAAATTAGATGCATGTTCCAACTCTAAGTCAGAACCCAATAAGGGGAATGACAATGGCACACAGATCATTGACATGAAGCATAGTGCCACCGTGGCCACCAGCAAGATCAAGAAGAATGAGCCTGAAGATCGAGAGGAGGGGGAACACCTCTTCCACTCACTGATGTGGGTGAAGGGTTCTACGTTGTAGTTCATTGTTGATAGCGGGAGCCAAAAGGACCTCATTTTAGTAGAGGTCATGAAGTGGATGGGCCTATCGATGAAAGCACATCCGTATCCGTACACCATTAGGTGGCTTCATCAAGGATGAGATCACTGTGCTAGTCAGCAATGCTGCCTTGCTTACATCATCAAGCCCTTCATAGATGAGGTATTATGTGATGTTGCTCCTCTTGAAGTTTGTGATGTATTATTAGGTGAACCATACTTATAGAAGCGGCATGATGTATATGAGTCTAGACCTCGCTTTGTGATGATTACTTTGGGCAATAAGTTGTACAGGATACCGAAGGTAGCCCCGCCCACTGCCATCCCTTTGATCATTGCAAAGAAATGCAGTAAGATCATTTCCTAGACTAGGAAATTTGTTTTCCTTATGATTCTCCCTTAGGGAAAGAAAAAGGTTGTGGCCACGTCTTCCAAATAGGGCTCCCCGCATAATAACAATAGATGGACAAGGTCATGTAGGAGTATGGGGACATTTTCACCTCACCTATAGGGGTACCTTTGCCTTAGCAGGTTAAGCACTCCATCGATCTGACATTGGGCATGCCACTACCAAATGGATTGATCTATCGACACTCTATTATGGAGAATGATGATATCAAGAGGCTAATTCAGGAGCTATTGTAGAAAGGGCACATCAGACCAAGATCATCACCCCGTGGGAGACTGATTGTATTGGTATAGAAGAAGGACAGGACTTGGAGACTTTGTATTGACTATCGAGCACTGAAAAAGATCACTATCTAGAATAGGTACCTTATCTCATGGATTTAAGGTCTTCTGGACCATCTCAAGGGGGCCAAATATTTCAACAATATTGACTTGAAGTTTGGTTATCTCAAGGTTCCTATCGAACCCTCTGATGTGTGGAAGACTACCTTCAAATCCAATGAGGAACTTTTCGAATGGTTGGTCATGCCTTTTAGGTTGAAGAATTTCGTCATAACCTTCATGAGATTGATGGAAGGCATCTTCTGACCATTTCACTACTACATTCGTGGTGGTGTATTTAGATGACATCTTGATCTTTAGCCAGAGTTGGGAAGAGCACCTCCACCATATTTGACAGGTCCTTCAAACCCTGCGACAACACAAGTTGTGTGCCAATTTGGAAAAATGCACTTTTGGATGACATGGGTTCAATATCTAGGGTACATCATTGATGAGAAGGGTGTTCACATGGACCTAGCCAAGATACTAGTCATTCGATATTTTCCAACCCCAACCACTCTAACAAAGCTCTATAACCTTCTAGGTCTTAACAATTTATACCATAGGTTTGTGTTGGGGTTCTCTCATATCACTTGGCTGTTAATTCAATTCACCAAGGGTAGAGTGAAAGAAAAGTTTTTTTGGTCTAAAACCAAACAGAAGGTGTTTACTTAGTTGAAGCACTCCCTCTACCCTACACTAGTGCTCACATTACTAGACTTGTAGCAACCATTTGAGATTGAGACAGACGCCTCTGACTATGCTATTGGTGCATTTCTTACTCAACAAGGGCATCTAGTGGCTTACCACAGTGAGACACCTTCAGACACAGTCCAAAAGTATCCCACTTATGATAAAGAAATGTATTCCATTGTGCAGGCCTTCCATCAATGGAAGCATTACATTCCGAGGAAGGAAATGGTCATCCACACATATCACCGATCATTATAGTTCATAGAGACACAAGGGAAGTTGCAGAACGATCACCATCAGAAATGGTCCACATACCTGCAAAAATTCCATTTGAACATTAAGTACAAGAAGGGTAGCATGAATAATGTTGCAAACTACCTTATCCGACCACCAGTCATGGCGCTGATCACTGTGCTCGACTCCTATGAGCATGAGACTTTGGGGTGGCCACATCTTTACAAGAGTGATCTAAAATTCGGCAACACATATTAGACACTCCTGGAAGGTAAGAAAGTTCCAAATTTTCACCTCCAGGATGCATTGTTATGCCACCTGGGACACATCTATGTTCTTTCAAGTGAGCATGCCAAGATGATTTGGGAGGCACACTACAATCGGGTCGTTGGACATTTTTGGGTAGAGAAAATAGTGGCAGTAGTGAAGAAGTATTACAATTGACCAGACCTTCATCAGGAAGTTGGGAGGTACATTAAATCTGGAATTGCATGCATCATTACCAAACCAACCATCAAGAAGCAAGGGTTATATACTCCTCTTCCTACTCCTAGTCGAGCTTTGGAATCCATCTCCATGGATTGCATGTCGGGCCTTCCTTCTTCTAAGCATGGCAACAACTGCATTTTCATGGTCGTCGACAGATTCTCTAAGATGGCCAATTCGGTGCACTGCAAGACAGAAGAGTGTAACAATAGAGGCCATTGCTAAAATCTTCTTTGAGTAAGTGTTATCACCAAAAAATATATCTAGCCTAATTTACTAGATGGATCGAAGTACACCATGTAAAGCCAATTTTACCATAGTAAAATTGCTTTCACTATGAGAAATTACTTAATAAAGCACCTTTGTTAAGTAATTTATAGTTAAACACATGAAGAATAAATAAATAAATCACTATTTATTTCATTTTCATCTAGGAATAATTAATTAAACCATTGTTCAATTATTATTGCTTTTCATATTTGACCTAATCATGAAAACAAAACAAATAAATCATTAATTATCTTATTTTTCTCTAAGAATAATTAATTAATCACTAATTAATTATTAGTCTTTGTCAAATTTGACTAAATCCCTTAAGAATAATTAAAAAATCATTATTTTTTTATTATTCCTTAACTAATTCATTGAGATGATAAATAAATCATTTATTTATTTATTATTTCTAAATAAAAGTTTAAATATTTTTTCCCTCCTACAAAAATATAATAAAATATTCTAGGGGGTTAATCCAAGAATGGTATCAATAATATTTTTTTATTGCTCATTATTCGAGGATAACTCAATATTTTGTTATAAATAGAAGGGTTTTCCATTCATTATTCAATTTTGATTATTTTCATTGTTGCACTCACTGTTGTAACTCTGATTATTTTCATTGTCGCACACCATATTTTTGTTGGATTTACACATTATAGAGGAGAGAGACTCTACACAAGATGAAGATGTTTGAGGATAGCCAAGAACTCATCCCATAGAGGGGGACTAGTAACATTGATTTGTTCCCTTCATAGTTGTTATAACAAAACTATTCTTTGTATATCTAGTTTCCATTGGATGATTAGAGTTATTACTTTTTCTTTTTGCTATTTAACTATGATTGTGGCATAGATCCCGACTTTGGCAGGCTTTGTTTATATCAGTTGCTGTAGATCTACAATGTTTAGCAACCATTTATATTGTTGATATTGTTTGTCATCCACAATATTAAGTGAGTTCTTTTCATACATATTTGAGAAGAAAACACTACAACAAAATTGATGACTCCACTGGGTTTTATACTTCAGATCCATAAACCTAGGTGACATTTAATTTTCAGCTTAGGGTTTATTGTTTATTCAGTTCTCTTAATATTTCCTAGTTTTTTAACCCTAGATCTGTTAAATTTCTAACTTCCGCAAGATTTTTGCTCTTTTCTGCAGGTCACAGGAACCAGCCGCAATAAAGGCAACACTTTTTTTCGAGATTTGCAGACCGAGATCCACGGAGCAGAAATCACACTTTTTGGGCCAAAAAGTGCGATCTGGAGGCCAGAGTGCACTTATCAGCCCAAAAAGTGCGATCCCTACAAGAAAACAGGCCAGTACCTGTGATTTATGTGTTTTAGGGTTTTTCTCAAATCTGTTTCTGGGTTTTGTAGAGTGTTGTCTGCTGGGTTATCTAACCTATGTCTCATCCCACTTAGGCCTCGATCCACTCTAATTTACTCATTGAAGTAGAATTTAGCCTCCTATAAGGCTTCTAGTACACTTCCACCTTTCTAGGAGGAGTTTAGCTAAGTGAGTAGTCTGAGTTTCTGCAGCACTTTTAGCCACATTTTCGAGATCTATACCCTTCTGTTTTAGATCTGTAAAGATAGATTGTCACCATCCATAGTTTCATATTTAAACTTGTTTGGTCATTGGCCTGAGGGTCCCATCGGTTTCCCTAGGTGTTTCACCCCTCTCCCTATCTTTTTGCAACAATCTTCCCCTCTGGTTTTCTATTGCGGCTACGCCACTTTCCAGCAGCTTAGTGTCACTTGATCCCAACCACACCAACATTTAGATCTCTTGACCGTTTCATTGTATTTTCTGTTGATTTAACCACCAATTAGCACAGTGTTTGAAAACCGAGTTTGGGTGGGGTTTATTTAATTATTTTCTTGTTCATTTTATGTTATTAATTTTAGTTCATTTTCAGCAAGATTTTTTCTTTTTTACAAACACAATTTGGGCTTAATTAATTAATACACTTGCACACACAAGCACACCTTAAGCAAAGGGCACCTAGTTTACATTACCAATCCAAAACTTAACATAATAAATTTATCTCCCCTCATTTAGAAAAAGACATATTGTTGATCTCCCTTCACCATTTTCATTCGTGTGTCCTACCACCATTGCACCACCAAGGCATTTTTTGTGAGACTATTATGCCTTCACCCCCAGTTTTCACTTGGGAATATTACCCATCACCACTGCATCCAAGTTCATAGCCCTCTGAGTCCCCACACTGACTCTTCTACTGGTTCACCTGATTCCTCATCTGAGTCTGAGCCTCCTTCATTGCATATTGTCACCATGTCTAGACCCACAGCTGGTGTAAGAACCCAACCTGGTGTTGGCTCCGGTTCTATCTCGGTGGTCACATCAAGCGGAATAGTCTAAGGAACCATTCTGGTAGCCCCCATGCTCCCCTTTATGGCTGGGTTAAGTCTACTGGATTTTAATGAATTGATAAACGACCCCATACACCATGATGCTGGTTGGCCTTCTATGCCGTCTAAGCTTCCCTTAGACATCTCAAAGTTTAAGGGTAATACTAGAGAGGATCCTACCAACCATGTTTGATCCTTCCACATGTGGTGTTTGTCTAACTCCATTCGTCTTCGGCTATTCCAACGCACACTCATTGGAGACGCTGAGAAATTGTATGTAGAACAACCCTCCACATCTCATTCCATTTTCATGATGCTTCCTAAGTTGTTCCTTTCATACTTCTAGTTACCTCTCTAGTACGACATTGGTATGGAGCTATTGACCTCATTCTGTTAGTCCTCCGCCACTCGCCTATTTGACCATGTTCAAGAGTGTCATCGAAGGAGGAGCACATGTTGTGCCCTGCCTTTTGAAGACCGTGTCTATCTAGATTGGTTTCTTAAGAGACTTTTAGCACTCATTGGAAAAGATGTCGCATCCCATTTTCCTCAGACTGAGGAAGAAACTCTCCAAGCCACTCTAAGATATTACCTAATTCATGTGCAATCCAGTTATGTCTATACCATCATTCCAGACCTCCCTCATCCTGTAAGTGCCAATGCACTGAGGGCATATCACATTGCCGATGGTATCATTGGAACCCTTTCACACCCATCACCATATACTCAACAAAGTTATGGCTATCCGTAGAGGGGCACCATTTCCTCTAACTCTCATGCCCCTCCTGCTAGCAACATGTTTTCAGGGCCCCAACTTGTCTACCAAAGTATTTCTCCTCCTTATGTACAACCTAACACTCCAGCCCCTCAGGCATTAGCACTGCAGCCTCCCATGCATCCTCAACCCCAGCAGCCACCACCCCCTTAGGGGCATGTGTTTACGTAGCAGAGTGTGACCAATCTCCAAAATTCAAAGAAAAAGAATAAGGGGAAGGGTAACAAGGGTAACTAGGGTAATCAAGGTAACCAACCTAGTGAACCCCAAGGGAACTAGCCTAACACCAACCACCAGCAATAGGGAAGCCAACCCAAGAAGAAAAAGGATATTCGAATGAACAAGCCTTGTGCATGTTGTGGTGTACATGGCCATTATACACATGAGTGTCCTCTCTTACCCCAGATGTGCCAAATGTGGGAAGCTCAAGTAGCTTCTAGAGGTCAATAATTACCTCAAAATCTCGTGCCATCTCAAGCGGCAGTGCTCACAAATCCTTTCCCTCAGCAAAGATTTGTTGCTGCTTAACCTTAGCCAGGTTAAGCAGCCCACCCCCCCAACCTTCTAGTCCTGGTGACTACAAGATCCTTATGATGAACTCTGATGAGGTTAACCCCTCCAATATCAACCTGAAAACTTGATCATGTCAATATGACAAGCCCTCGACTTCGTATGCCACTAAGTCCAAAACAAAAACATCTATAGAGCCTCTTACAACACCAAATGGTTTCTTAATAATCCCTCAGCGTAAAGTTGAGTCCATTCCCAATATTTCAAATGGACCATTAGGCCACATTGCAGATTCTAACTGAGATGCACATAGATACAATATAGTAGATGACTTGGTGTAATCACTTGCTACCATGTTGACATTTTAAGTCCTCTAGTTGTGCCCATCTCAAAAGAAAGCTCTACTAACTTCCATGGGTGTAGTAGATCCTTCTGATGATTGTCTGATTGTCTTCTCGGTTGATACATCAGAACATCCCCCATTACCTTCATCTATTGCTTTCCAGAGACTAGTCTGAGTCCATAATGCCATCATCTCTCGATGCATTATTGATGAAGGTGCATCCAGCTGTGTGATGTCCACTGTTGTTTGGAAACAAGTTAAGTCACCTGAGTTGTCCCCCTACACCATCACTTTGTGTGCTTGGGATGGACACTCCTCCCAGCCCCTTGGCATGTACCGTAACTATCTAGTGACTCTTGTGGGAAAGACTATCCATGTCGACATTGAATTCATTGATGCGCCTTTGGATTACAAAATTCTCTTAGGTCATAGTTACACATATGCCGTGTTAGCTGACGTGTCTGCGGTATTATGCAAGATGTGCTTCCCCCATGAAGGGAAGATTGTTACCATCGATCAAGTGACTTTCTATGAGTTGACATCCATGAACTCCCCCAAGTCCATTATCTCGTCAATGTCAGATAAACAATCTTCCCCTCCTCTCACTTGTGTTTCACCCGGAGTCTATAAATATTCCTCTTTGTTGGGTGCTTTCCCTGGTCCTCCTCGTCCCATCTCAGAGCCTAACTCTATGAGTGTTTGCATGTTACAAGCGTTACTGGCTACCCTTAAGCAATCCAGCACACCTGATCAATAACCAGCTCCTCAGCACCCTACTGTTGCCATTCCAGCCAAGCCCTTTGGATCCACCCCCTCAGGACCTCCTCTATTTGTGGGTGCCTTCCTATGTTTCCACTAGGAACTATTCCTCCAAGTCTCAACCATCTAGTAGCTATTGTACCGGGACATTATCCTTCAAGCCAGATAACTTTCTTATTCCCCCGTCTAGGAGTATTTTTTGTCCCTGTCACGGCTTCCCTGGTCCTTCCTAACATGACTCTGGGGATCCAAGTATGGTAAATCGATGCCCGCGCAAACATTCCGCCTGGTCAGCTAAGACCTTATCATGATTTGACCCTGCTTCAACTGGTCCCTATGGCCCCTACCGCTGCTTCAGTTCCATCACAACCTCATCAAGAACCCACTCCTATTGCCAAATCATCTGGATAGGGGGGAAAAGCTAAGAGGAAAGAACATAAGGACATGACTCCCCAAGCTCCTCCAGGCCCTAAGGCCCTAAAGCCATCACCCCCATGTGCTTTGTGTAAAGTTGTTGGGCACGACACCAATAATTGTCCCAAACTTCCTCAACTTAAACCTTTGGTTCATGAAGCATTCTCTGAGTCAAATATCTTGGAAGTACATGTTAACTTGCCGGGCCCACCCAAGAAACTCAAAACATTGCGCACAAATAACCCCTTTTCCCTGTGTGATCATCATGGTCACTATTCCCATTGTTGCTCTCGTCTCGATGAATTTTGCGATTAATTTGGGGCGCTTCATGAATATGAGGCCATTCATAGTGGATCATCTACACCTCTACTCTGGATTCTGGTACCACTAATCAATCAGAACTGGGGGACTTTGGTCCCACCATAGTGATCCCTCCCCCCGATGTCAAGATGACAGGCACCACATGCCATATCCTTTACCTGTCATCATCCTTGAGTTCCTCACAAACAAACCTTTCTTAGGTTTTCGCACGTGTTTCTATTGAATCTCTTTCGACAAAATCCTGGGTCTCAACATCCATAGATTTTCCATCTACTAGCTCATTGTCTACCATTCCAGATGATTCTTATGTGAACCTTCTTTCTCAGGTTGATGCACCAGGTGACACCGCCGCATCATGTAGTCAATCTTTCTCCTGTTTGCCCATCTCCCAGCCTAATGAGGACATCATGGAAGCTTTTTCTACCCCTGACTACCCTTGCACTTAAGCAAGGGGACATTCCTTCAGAGGATTTTAAAGGCCATTTCCTTCCTAATTCTCTTAATGCACTCTACCCAAAGAAATTTTGCGCATAACACATCCCTTTGATTTGCGTGTCTTTATTTCTGCTATGAAGTTGGGTAGATTGCATCATCTCATCCATTGTCTTTTATATCTTTCTAATGGATCCATCATCCACACCATATATCAGTCATGTCGATAGTGTGAGTCACTTCTCCTGAATCTAGCCTCGGCAGCCTCGGACATTTTTACCCCCTTGCATACGTTAGTCCTTTCAAACAGCCTGTGTATTAGATCTGCCACCAATAACTAGGCTGAATATGATGCAGTGATAGGTTTGTTAGTTGATTCCCTTGCTCATCACATCCTTCATCTTCATGTTCGTTTGGATTCCTTGCTACTTGTCATGTAATTGAATGGTGTGTATCATGTGCATAACCAAGTCCTATTTAGGAAATATCTACTAGTTAAGATGTCGGTATGTGAATTTGAAACCATTACTTTTAATCATGTTCCTAGAGCCCAAAATAACTATGTAGATACCATTGTAAACAACATTCTAGATTAGCATTTATGACATGTATACCATAGAAGATGACACAACAAATGGCGAACCATCATCATCATTAAAATGCATAATCATATTATGTATCATAGAAAACATATAAGTATTTGGAGTCCACCACTCTAAATACATCCAGTATGCCCATAGAAAACTTGGGGGGGGGAGGGACATAGGCCCCTACATCTCATTATCATCCTTTGGAGGATCTCGTGCTACATTGGATTGAGATTCTTGAATCCCTTTTTCAAACACTCGGAACACGATGACGCTCCAAAAATGCCTCCTGCTAGGGGGCATCATTCCCACCTTTACATACTAGATCAATCCCCTCCACATATGTTTGTGGGCAGTATCCCATGCTTTGGGGCATGACTTTTTTCCCCTAGCCATCTTCTTAATTAAGTCTCGGCCTAGATCCCACCGAATCTAGGTATGGTCGATTATCCTCCCATTCCTTGGATAGTTTGTCCTACCGGCCTCTCCAGTGAGCCATATGCACATCGCATATCATAGATGTTTGATACCATATCTTCAAATATTCTACTCTATGTCCACATAGTCCCCATGTTTGACTTCGTGGGTGAGGATGATTCTAGACCTCCTCTAGTAGTTCATTCTTGTTTTCCTCTTCCCTTAATTCTTCACTAGGAACCATCGTTCCAAGAAGCATTAAGGCCATATTTAGACAAGTAAGGCCACTTGCTTGAAAGTTGCAGATCTTGATTCCGATGGTTGGTTTCTCCACAATATTTAGGGCCTTTTCCTCCTCTCCAAGTTCCCCACAGCTCACTTAGCAAATGAATCCAAATTGGAGGGAAAACATCCTTTCATAAAAAAATCCCCAATTTTTCTATCACCCATTTTGACTAGACCGTAGCTCAGTTTGAAAAACCATCAGCATCGGTGGAAATCTCTCACCGAGCCCTATAATGGGTCTTCCTCAATTTTTGATGATTTGACACTTCACCAGGAAGCCATTTTCCTAAGAAAGGTCACTCTGTTGCCTCTCAAAATCAAATTTCGTCATCAAGTGAAACATTTACTTTGAGGTCCACTTCCTCTTAATACTCTTCATACCATATGTTGACTTTTTTCATGAGTAACCATCATTTACTCATGTTTTGATGGTTCCCACCATGCCTAGTCTGTGTGGCAACGTCATCGATTCACCCTTGTTCAGAGCATCCGTGATGAGTCACACTTGCACTCTTGGAGTCTATTTCATGTCACATTATTCCATCCATATTTGCATATCGTTCATCCTGTGTCGCCATTTTTGCCTCTAGTCATACTATCCCCATCCGCTCCGGAGTTGAGTTAGTTGTTGTTAGGTCAACCATGCACTTTATGCTCTCACAACGATAGTTGTCTATTTTTCCCTCAGTACCACTTTTCCCCATTATCCCTGGTGTCAGTCTATCAGTCACATTACTATTTTGCCTTGTGGTTTAGTTGATGATCCTCATTGCCTCATCTATCACGGGCCCTATTCTATCAACATCAACTCATTTATTCCAAAAGAATGTCCTAGAGGGCAGTGTATCTTGGTTCCAGCTTCCATCCTTGTTCGGTGCCTCAAATCATGTAGAGGGTCTCATTATTTCCCTTCGACTTGGTCGTTTGATGTTCGTGATTCCTACACTTGATGGTCCAGTGATGCAATAGATTGTACCAATGGTTCCCGAGTGTGTGTGAGATGTTTTAGACCACATGAGGGGGTGGTCCTTCAGGTAGCCCCCCACAAGCCCAGATGCATACCTACTATGCTACAACCTTAGATGCAGTTTCGTAGAGTTGATGGGTTCGGTTCCTACCAATCACAGTGTTCATAGCATGCACGTCTCCTCCAGATGATCCATTTAGTTTTGCAGAGACCTTCCTTGTTCAGCAGGGCTTCTCCGGTTGTTCTACCCTCCCTCCCACTCATTTTTTGAGGGAAGGGGATTTTTACCTCATGTACTCATATATTATTGTATTCAGTCACGACTCATGTTTTCTTCCAGGTGCATTATGTATATGGGACACATTGTATTATTTTATGGCTTTGTTATGCCAACATGTTATGTACCTCTTAGCATGTACTTCATTGCTCAGTTTTATATTTCTGGGAGAACCGTTATTTTTGTACTATCTCGGTGGGTATGCATATGCCTCTCTCGCCTCATTGAGGTTCAGTAGCACAACATATAAGGAGACTTGCATTAGTCTCGCCCCCTCTATCCCTATCCTCTTTTAATTCATATTCATTGGTCTCTCTCTCTCTCTTTGAATCCCCTATGTTGTTTAGCGATTGTGTCTTTACAACGTACTTCGGTCATACGTTTTGCTCTTAACATTCATACATTGGGGGGAAATCTGTTATCACAAAAAAATTGATCATCTAGTATAATTTACTAGATGGATTGAAGTACCATAGTAAAATTGCTTTCATTGTGATAAGTTACTTAATAAACCACCTTTGTTAAGTAATTTATAGTTAAACCCATGAAGAATAATTAAATAAATCACTATTTATTTGATTTTCTTCTAGGAATAATTAATTAAACCATTGTTCAATTATTATTCCTTGTCATATTTGACCCAATCATGAAAAATCAACAGATAAATCGTTAATTATCTTATTTTTCTCTAAGAATAATTAATTAATCACTAATTAATTATTATTCTTTGTCAAATTTGACAAAATCCCTTAGGAGTAATTAAATAAATCATTATTTGTTTATTATTCCTTAATTAATTCTTTGGGATGATAAATAAATAATTTATTTATTTATTATTTCTAAATAAAAGTTTAAATACTTTTTCCCTCCTAAACAAATATAATAAAATATTCCAGGTGGTTATTCCAAGAATGGGATCAATAATATTTTATTATTGCTCATTAGTCAAGGATAACTCAATATTTTGTTATAAATATAAGGGTTTTCCATTCATTACTCACTTTTGATTATTTTTATTGTTGCATTCACCATTGTAACTCTCATTATTTTCATTGTCGCACACCATATTTTTGTTGGGTTTACACATTATAGAGGAGATAGACTCTACACAAGCTAAAGGCATTTGAGGATAGCCAAGAACCCATCCCATAGTGGGGGACTGGTAACATTTATTTGTTCCCTTCACAGGTGTTATAATAAAACTATTCTTTGTATATCTGGTTTCCATTGGATGATTGGAGTTATTACTCTTTATTTTTGTTGTTTAACTATGATTGTGACATAGATCCAAACTTTGGCAGGTTTTGTTTCTATCAGTTGCTATAGATATACAATGTTTAGCAGCCATTTATATTATTGAGATTGTTTTTCATCCACAATCTTAAGTGTGTTCTTTTCGTACATCTTTGAGAAGAAAACACTACAACAATGAGTATGGGTACGCTTTGGGATCCCACAGTGCATTGTCTCAAATCGGGAAAACAGATTCCTAAGTGCATTTTGGTAAAGTCTCTGGTCGATGCTGGATACCATATTTACTAAGTCCACGAATTTCCATCCCCAAACTGATGGCCAGACATAGTATATCAACAGGATGACCGTACACATTCTACACATGTACAACTCAAAACATCCATGCATATGGGATGAAATCCTCCCCTATGTCCAACACAGCTACACTAGAGCTCTCCATAGCTCAACAGGCCACAACCCCTTTCAGGTAGGGTTGGGATTTCATCCATTATGTCCCATTGATGTGGTCATAACATTTGTAGCTACTCAGGGAGATTTGGCTCATGTCCATTCTGAATTGACAGAGCTAATAGCTTCATTAAGTGCATTCAAGACATTCGTGAGTAGGCCCATGATGTATTGGAGAGAGCCAAGGCTAAGTACAAGCAGCGTCAATATCAGCATCAGGTTCCACACAAGTTCCAGGTGGGCGACAAATTTTGACTAGATTTACAGAAGGAGTGCCTAGCTAGACCCCACTGCAAGCTTCACCTGCTCTAATATGGGCCATATACCATCACCAAGGTTGTGGGGGAAAATGCCTTTGAGCTTAGCATTCCATTGTTCCTTAGTTTGCACATAATGTTCAATGTAGCCTGCATTTTTCCATACTTTCCATCGTCGTTGGACACATATGACATTGCAAAACAAATCACACCAATAGATTTGAACCCAGACTACATGGAACAGGCCAGAACTTATCAGATCATGGAAACATAGATCAAGAACACTTGCTAATAGAGGATCCAACTATATCGAGTGTCAAAGCAGGCCAACTCCTTCACCAGGGAAAGTGGTTCACCAGGGACCAAGTTCAACTAAAATTTCCTCACCTTATGGAGGCTCTGCACACAATGGGACCATTTCTTCCTAAGGAGTAGGGGAAATTTTGGGGGCTAATATTCATAGGTGGGCTAATTTTCCATGTTTTTTCCAAAAAAATGATTCATTAATTTCTATTTTTTCTAAAAATGGTTCGCCCAAATTTTATTGTATAAAATTATTATACCCTAAAATTGCCAAAATTTTGCAAATCTTATATAAAATCATTAAAAATTTTAATATTTTTACAGAAATATTGCCCAACATTTTATAGCTTTCATTTTAGGGACCAGTAAGATTTGCTAAGAGTTCTAAACTTTTAAATAAATTTATATTCTTAAAATTTTCCCTACTATGGAGGGAGGAATGATCCAGGTGGTTATTGATGGTCACCCGCCTATTTTAGCTAGACCTCTAGTGAGTTTCATTTATTTCCTTGTTTATTTCATCATTTACTATTTTTAGCAGTTTTTCAGGTCCTGAACTTTCGGAGTGGTTTTGACCCCCTAAATGGTGTTTCCTTGTAGTAAACAATGTAAACTTTGAAATGAGAACTATAAACTCAAAACAGGAACTTTGGCCAAAGAACCCCCAAAAAAAAATTCAAAAATAGTGCTAAAAATGAAAAGTGTGTATACTGGAATGATGGCTTTTTCTTAGGGGCAATTTTGAACATGTTTTAAAAATGGTAGTGAAAACAATTTTTTCGTGCAAAAATTGTGCAAAAAACACCCCGAAAACGAAAATTGTTGATACTCGAACAATGGTTTTTTTTTTAGGGTCAATTTTTAACATTTTTAAAAAATGGCAGTAAAACCGAATTTTTATGTGCAAAAAAATAGTTGTTTTTGAGGAAAAAACACACTAATGTTTTTGGTAGAATAACATTTTTATTTCTTAAGTATAATTTCAACATATTTTAGTAATGATGATAAAGATAAAATAGTGGAATCTAGAACACATTAAAATTCTATTAGTTTTCATCCATGTTGTTAAACATATAATAACTTGACACTAAAGATTGGTAAAATTATAATTGTTTTCAACCATAACATTAACGATACAAAAAAAATTTGAATTTTTTCAACCATAAAATTAAAAAACCATGACATTATGAAAAAATTACATGACTAAATTAATCAAAATGTCATTATTTGTAGATTGAATGAAACATACATTATATCTCTAATTTATTGTTGCATTTTAGATATTCTAAACAATAAAAATCATCATAATTAAAACATATAATCCAACAACATAAAAATGACTCATAACTTCTAATTTAACACCATATGGAAATCAAAATTTTATTTCAAGATACGATGCAAACATCAATTATATAAATTTTGTTTGACAATTATTCAAAATCACTCATATTTTCTTCCACACAATCAAAATTCACATCTTCAGATGGATGCCTGGATGTAGACGAAGATGTTCCATATTCTTCACTTTCATCAACTAGTGCCCCATCTGAGTCCACATGAATGCCCACCATTTCAGGTTTCAAAATTCTTTTGGATCTACCACTGGTTTCAGCCAACTCCCATCTCAACACCGTTCCTTCTAGTAACAACCTTTTCAAAATCTCTATCGTCTTGAAGTGAAGAGTTCCCCTCTTCGTTAAATTGAAGTCATAAACAAGTATGTCAACATCCTCCAATTTTAAGAGGTTTGTGTGGAAACAATTTATATTTGTACCCTTTCTTTTTCTCTTTCTGCCAATTATTTTATCAACTACCATCTTTGGCTTATACACACCATTGAATGGGTGTGTATTTGTGGCATACCAATGTACTTCAACACCTATAACATCTTCATTTTCTGTAAATACATTTATAACCTTACCAACCCAGAATGGATAGCCATTGGGATCCCCATCTGCTAGCACTACAATCATGAAACCCTCTTTAATATCTTGTAATGAACACCTGTAAGGGTCTTCCATGGCTTCATCTAGTGCACAAGATCTCTAGAACCAATATACATCTCTCTTTCCTCTACCTATGAAGAATTAATAATACCTTTAGATTGTTGTTGTTCAACAATGTTTCTTTTCTCATGTTCATTTGACACATTTTGTGGCCAAATAAATGGATTTTTTAAAGGTATATCTTCATTTTTTTCTCTTGAAATGATATCATTTTGATTATTGAAAAATTACTCCCACAAAATTGAATCAATAATGTCAAAGTACTCATATGTATATCTAATACATTTTTTAATTTCTTCTAGGCAATAAAAATAATTTATATCTCTGTTTTGTCTGCATGCATTATGAACTTCAGTAACTTATTGTAATAACAATATATTTGATGCAAAAATTGGATGATCTAGAATGAACTTCAAAAATTCCAAACTTGATGACGGTGCCCATTCTGCAGTAATTGAGTACTTCTTGCCCCATATTAGTATTTTCCCATCAATTTTTTTGATACAAAATTGATGTTGGAAGCTAACTTCATTAAGTTGTTCAATGGATTTATCCTCACCATGCGATCCCAAAATAAACCTTCGCATGTCAACAGTTTCTTCCAACACATCAAACGTAGGGTCTAATATGTATGATTTTTTAATACATTTAATTAATGATGCCAAGCTCCCAACTTCCTTCCTCCTCAATGTGACTGAAAAATGACTGAACATCTGATCAATATGGTCATGAGTGTGCCCAACAAAAAGGAAACCAAACTTTACCTTCTGAAAAATTCTCAATTCAACAATCATGTTTAGATATCCAAAAACAACCTGATTTTTGCTTTCACGACAAGTGTTGTCCAATTGTAGATACAAAACTTCAGGAAGATTACCAGACCAATCAGAAAGCACATCATGAATTATGGTTATTGTCAGATTTGCATCATTATGAATATCTGGAGCTGTGAAGTACACCCTTGGCAACATTTTCCCATTGAAGACCATACAACCAACCAAGTGATACTGAATAAAATTTTCCTCCTCTAAATATTTGGGTGTGCGAACAAAATGTGGTAAAAGTGTTTTCTTCTGGTCCATACCATCAATTATCAAACCCAAATATTTATTCGGATTATCGTAACACTTCTTTCAATGCTTGTACAACTTTTTCCTTTCACTTGTTTGTTGTTCGCAATGCTCCTGAAGTTCTTTGACAATGGAATATACACAACATAAAAGAAAGTCATTAAGAAATACATTTTCATAGTTGATGACTATACAATTTTAAAAGCTAAAGTTATGAATGCTTACCTCTTTCTGAACCTTCACATTTCTCCCTTTTTTATTTAAGAGAAGAACATGTACTACAAATCCCCATCCTTGTCTTCTTAGGAATACAGACATTGTTGAATTCTTTCTTCCATACCTTCACAAAATATTGATATGTAATAAATCGACCATGTGCTTTAGCACCTTCTGCATATTCTTTATATAAGTTGTAGATTTCTCGTCTTGAAAAATTACCTAGAATATGTATTGTCTCTCTATTTGGCATACACTCTCCATGCTTTGAAAATAAATCTTTCATCCGTGACATTATAGTATTTAATAATGGCCCAAACTGTCATTTATGATGTACTTCTGAATAAAATGTGGGATCCTTTTCCAAATTTTCTTGGATTCTTGAGAGATGAAAATTACCCATCGAATGAAACATTTTGAAAGCCTTTCTACAAATAAATAAAGACCCAATATGATAATCATAACCTGACAATGTAGATTGCATGGATCCAACTAAATATGAATTTTGCATGCTTTTATTCATTGACAAATATCTCTTCCTTTTCTCTAATGCAAAATTGAAATCCATATGTTTCAAAAAATATTTTTGACAACATTCACTTGAAATGAGAGCACTAATAGAACTTCCTCTCATCAGATATTCTACTCTACTCCTTGTATAACTAGAACATCTTGGATTGATACGAAAAGGTCATCTCCTACTCCTCGATACAATATTTTCTAGCAACATCTCCATCATTGGATCATCATTTGTATAAGCATTTTCCTCATAAATATGAGGAATGTTATCCTCACTATGATCATCTGTGCTACTAAAATAATGACTTGGAGGATATTCTTCATCTTCCCCTTCTTCAGTGCTACTGTCATAGTCCTTAGAATTAGGAATAAATGGAAAATTTAACTCAATGTTTATTAGATATTCTTCCTCATGTGCATTGTCAGTGTTGCTCTCATAGTCCATAGGATTAAGACTACGTCGAAAACGTGACTATTTAATTACTGAACATTCTACATCCTATCCTTTGTCACTACTACTCTCATAGTCCTTAGAATTAGGACTAAGTGCTTAATCCTATCCTTTGTCACTACTGCTCGCATAGTCCTTAGGATTAGGATTAAGTGGAAACTACGACTCTTTATTTATTTGAAAATCTTCATCACGTTCTTCATCACTGTTGCTCTCATAGTCCATGGGATTAAGACTAAGTGGACACTGTGACACTCTGTTCATTTGAAATTCTTCATCATGTTCTTCATCACTGCTGCTTTCATAGTCCATAGGATTAGGACTAAGTGGGCACTGTGACACTATGTTCATTTGAAATTATTCATCATTCTCTTCATCACTATTGCTCTCATAGTTCGTAGGACTAGGACTAAGTGGACACCGTGACACTTCATTCTCTTTAAATTCTTCATCATGTTCTTCATCACCACTACTTTCATAGTCCATAGGATTAGGACTAAGTGAACATTGTGACACTCTATTCAGTTGAAATTCTTCAGCATGCTCTTCATCACTGTTTCTATCATAGTCCATAGGATTAGGAATAAGTGGATACCGTGACACTCCATTCTTTTGAAATTCTTCATCATGCTCTTTATCACTGCTGCTCTCATATTCCATAGGATTAGGACTAAGTGAACACTGTGACACTCCATTCTTTTGAAATTCTTCATCATGATCTTCATCACTGTTTCTCTCATGGTCCATAGGATTAAGACTAGGTGGACACACTCCATTCTTTTGAAATTCTTCATCATGCTCTTCATCATTGCTACTCTCATAGTCCATAGGATTAGGACTAAGTGGAAACTGTGACACTCCATTATTTTTAAACTCTTCATCATTCTCTTCATCACTATTGCTCTCATAATCCATAGCATTAGGACTAAGTGGAAACCGTGACTCTTTATTTATTTTAAAGTTTTCATCCCGTCATTCATCAGTGCTGCTCTCATAGTCCTTAGGATTAGGACTAGTGGAATAATTGACTCTCTATACATAGTGGAAGAATTTTCGTTATATTCATCAATATGAATAGAGTTGTTACGTGACGAAGATGTTGATCCTTCTCAAAGAGACACTTCACTATCAGAATAATCCATGCCTTTGAAATAGAAGAGGCTGAGTGATAAAAGTGCAGACTCTCCTAATGATAATATATAGCTTAAAGAATCAAAATTTCCCTCCAAAATTTTTCGCCAAAATTTTTCCCTCCAAAAATTTTGTTTCATGTATTTCCCTCCATTATTTTCTTCTACAATTTATTGAAAAATTTTAACTAAAATTTTCTTATGAAATAAATATTTTAAATTAAAATTGTAAACTAAATCTTTTACCTAAATTAATTTATTACTTAAACTATATAATATTTACTAGACAATTGAATGCCTTTTTAAAATTTTTATTATACCTTCTAAAACAAATTAATCCCACATTCACCATGCTGTAAAACAATTCCGTAATGTTTGCTTTATCATAGTTTCCTATATCGCCATAACAAAATTTACATGTTAAAATTTATAAAAACAAATTAATCCCACATTAACCATACGGTAAAACAATTCCGTAATTTCCCCTATATAATAAATTTCATTATCACTTTTCCTCACATCACATCAAGGTTTTTCAAGGTTCGTTAAAATACTTGAAGCGAATTTGTGGAGCAACTACATTGTTATCAACAACATATTCAACGGAGGATTATCGCATTTGAAAGGTTAATTAATTTTTTCTTTTGTGCAAATTTTAAAATTAAATAAGTTTAATGATTTTTTTTATAAATTAAAAAAAATTGTGGAACAGATTTACCCACTACATCTACAATGGGCATGGTGGGCCCGATCATGCTCTTGGCGGCCCAACGAGCCCGTGGGTGAGGGACTGGGGGGCTGGCTGCCCAACACCCTGCCCCACCCCAATGGTGGGTCATTGGGCCACCGGGGCTGGTGCCAACGCCCCCACCCCACCCCAGCGACCCAACGATTGGCCTGGGTAATGCGTCGTTGCGCTGCTGAGGAGCTGGATGCCAGCCCCTCTGTTCCACCCTCGCGGCCCATGGGGCCCATTGCTTGGGCTGGCCATTGGGTCGCCGGGGTGGGGCAGGGGCTAGGTAGGCATGGGGGTGTGGAGAGGGGGCGGTTGTTGGGCCATCAGGGTGGGGTAGGGGAGTTGGGCCCAACTGCCAGCCCGGGTGGCCAACCGATTTCTGTGGTGGGGTGGCAGTGCGCTGTATTTTTTTAATTTATTATTATTATTTTTTGATTGTTATGTTTTACAAAATTAATTATCATTTATCATTTTGTTTGTTAATCTAAGCTATTATTTTTTGAAATTTACTGATTTATATGTGTCTTTTTTCAGGAAAATGGTATCAAAGAAGATTTTTCTGAATCTCCTGGACCAAAGACTACTAAAGATGGATATTCAAGAAACACTACTAAACGAACCAAACCTGAGCTGATAGATAGAAATATTTCAAGTGCCTCAAATGATAAGAAGATGATTTCATACTGGAAGAAATCAAAAGAAGTGAAACTTCCAACAAATGTTTGGTATGTGAAAGAAATAAAATGTGAAGATGTGTAGATATATCTATATGTTGATATACCTAATGCTAATGAAATTTATGAGGTGATGGGAAAGGTCATAGACATGTGTTCGGTATTGGACAGTGAAGTTGTTTACATACTTATAAAACCGCCCAAGTCACATGAAATGATTAAATACCAGTTATTATATTCATTGTATGACACGAGAGAGGTATCCACAAAGTTATGTAAACAATTCGTAAATGAGATGACACAAAATATCATAAGTATCGTTATTTATATTTGTGTTTTGTGTTATTGTAACTGTCTCATTATATTTTTATAACTTTGTTTTTATTGACATATGATATTTTGTTTCGTAGAATTTTTTTGAAAGAGTTTCAATTATGTTGGGAGGAATTCATTTCATAGAGCATGATATTATGAAAGTTGTCAGCAGTTTCTACTCAGTGTCAGAAGAAGATATGGAAAACAAGCAAAAGGTAGTAATTCATGATGCTACAAAACTACATCTAAGGGATCAGAAAAAAATGCCTCTAGTGGATAAATCTAGCAAAGGTAGACAAGTTACTTTTGAAGATGAGGAAGTTGAAACTAACACTGAAGAATATGTTGTTATTGCTGAGGATGACATTAGAACGAATGTTAGAAAGGAGAAGATCCGCAAAAGACCAAAAGTAACAATGCCCAAGAATAAATATGTTCTAGTTAATTATGAGAATGTTATGAGGAAGAAAAGTAAAGTTGAACATTCTCAAGTAGTCATTACCAACAGTGAAGATCCTAGTGAAACTTCAAAAGAAAGTAGAGAAATCATTACACCAGGAGTTGATTTAGAGGATGGCATTATTAAAACAAAACAAAATGCCATTCGACAGAACTTGACAAAGAGAAACTTAATTGAGGGTGGTTGTACATTTTAGCTTAATGTGAGACAAATCTATAAGGCAAGTGAAGGAAAATGTAAATATCAAATCAGAAAGCCACACCACCTGCATGTTCACAACTTGAAGACATTGATGAGGTATAATCCATATGCTCATGTGGTTAATTATGTGCTTCTTGTTGATCCAGTTCAAGTTCTCAACAAAGAAGCATTTGATAAGTCAATATGTTTTGAATACAATTATTATGTGCTTGGGGGGAATCTGTAGAAGCTCAAAGACAATTGATGGAGGAATATCCCAATAACCCACCATTTGAAATAATGAAATGTATTATTTATGCTGGTTTATTAGATTCAGAAGAAAAGTTAGTGGCATGGGATCATAATTCAAATAATGAATATAGGATGTCTATGACTTTCATCCAAAGGGTTATATTTATTCATAGTGAATTTCAAGAAAAATGTGGTTGGGATAAGGTAAATGTTACTGTAGAATTCTGGAAGGAATGTTGTATAGAAATAGGCTATCAAATTGAGGAGAAAATTAATTCAAAAGGCAACAGAGTAAATACTAATTTATTTAGAGGTACTGATAACATTTTCTAGTTGGCATTTAGAACTGGAGAGATATGGGAATTGATTAATGATATTTTTAGTATGTGGGAGAACATTGACATTAAAAACTAGAAGGGCAAAAGGTCTAAACCATTGATATATAGCAAAAGTAAATCAGGTCCTGAAATGAAGAAACTTCCAGAAAATATGACTATCACACCTTGGAGAGAATTGCAAGGAGTGAAAGATGAAAAACTTGTCAAATAAATATTATCTTATGTGATGTTAGGGGAATTATCATTGGAGGAAATGTCTATGGAATTTCAAAAGTAAGTTTGTTGAATTATTTTTATTTATTCTAGATTATAATTTTCTTTTAAATATAACATATTGTTCTTGGTAGTATTTGTTATACATATCATTATATTAACTTTTTTTACTTTATCTATGCAATCACAAAGTTTACATGAAAATACAAGAACAAATGGTTAAATTGTTGAATGAAGATAGTTGGGATGATGTTGTATGCAACTATCCAAATTCAAGTTCTACATCAACATTTTTATTTTTTATTTTTTATTTTTATTTTTATTTTTTTATCTTGCATTTAAAAAGGTATGTTGATTTATACATTCATTTTTATTCATCTATATACTATTTTTATTTTATAACTTATACATATATTTTTTATTTTATTAAAGATGAGGAAGGATGCAAATGGAGCACCAGATAGTTTCAAAACCTTTATTGAAAAAATTAAGATCGAAAGACTGAAGAAGCAATGTCTTAGGAATGTTGAACTTGATCCAACTCTTACTCATTTCATTTGGAATGGGCTTGACACTATTCAATATCAAGTAATACAAGGTGACTGTGAAGACATTGCTAAACTCATACATAAAAGGGATTATGCCCTAGTTATTGCAGATATTCCCCATGGTTTCAATATCCCAAACATTGACTATGATAGTGACCCTTATACTTATCAAGATCTTAGTAAAGTGGTTGCGGGATTTCTAGAAGTCACGTCATCACCATTATGGAGATTTGTGACATTTCATTCAGACACACAATTGGCAATGTTATTGTCAAGATTTAAGGGGAAAGCAAACTCATGGATGCACCTTACATGGTAAGCCGTTGAAAATGTATATTTGATTAATGTTAAAAAAATCATTTATGTACAAGTTAATTGAACTTTTACTATGTCATGTTATAGGCAAAAGTCAAATCTTCTTAACTGTGAAGATCAACCATTTATGAATGATTGTGAGTTCATCCATATTAATAGTTGGGCAAAAGATGATAGCTATATGTCTATGATTTTTAATCGGGTAGATGGAAAGAGTCATAGCCAAGTATTGGCTTATGATGTTGCTGTGAGAAATCTAACATATGAAGACAAAGAAGAAAAATGAGAGATAGTTAACATTTATGAAAAACTACAATTATTGATTAACTATCTTATAGACATATGTTCAAATGAAGGAGATTTGGTTCTAGATTTATTTTCTGGCTCAGGTAAGTTTTATTATATGGAATTGAATTTTGATATCTTCTTTCTTAATTTAAATGTCATTGTACTAATTTACTTCATTATTTCTTTTGTGATTGATAATTAGGTACAACACTAGCATGTTTCCTCCAGAAAGGAAGAAATTGCATTTCCATTGAAAAAGATCCAATATAGTGCAATTTTATTCAGCAAAGAATTAATGCTCTTCAATTTTTTCCAGATGCAATGCACGAAATTGGGTTGAAGAAAGGGGATTTTAGTGAATAACATGTGGAAAAAAGGCAAAGGAACCTCAACCACCATTACATGGAATGATTAGAAAGGCATACATTGGGAGATTCACAGACATCAAACATCCATTAGAAGAGGAAAATTAGCAAAATGAAGCAGAAAATATTGTGGAAGAAGACAATGATGAAACTCTAGAGGATGAAGAGTTTGGATTGCGTGATATTGTTGATTAAATTTAAGTTATGCTTGGAAATCAAACTCATTTTCTGTAACTATTAATTAGTTATACTTGTAATGTTTTGACTTTTACATTTTATGAGAAGAATAAGCATTCATTTAATGTTGTTATGTGTTCAATATTTGTATTATGTGATTTTCGAATTAATGTTTAAGATAATAATTAATTTTTGTAAAAAAACAATGATTATTATTATTATTTTGACATGAAATTCATAAAAAAACTATTATTTAACCATTTTTAGTTAAATTTTTCCTATAAAAATTGTGATTTTGACATGTAATTTCTAGCAAAAATTGCAAAAAATTATCAAAATGTGCAATTTTTTAGTTATATTTATGTTGAAAATGGTTGTTTTTATGTCAGTTGTTAAAAATTATTGTTTTTTAGACAATTATTTCATGTGCATTGAAAAATTAATTAACAATGTATAAATATCTAGAATATCGAAACTTCAAAATATCGACCTTCTTCTTTAAATATGCAAAACAATAAAAACTCACTACAAAAAAAAATTAAAATAAAAACAAGAAAATATGAAGAAGAAGACCACTTCAAAAATTGTTAAATTTGAAAAATAATTATTTACATTTCATACATTAGAAAATTTAAAGTCAAAAAATAGGTCTTTTACAAAAAGGGCCTGATGCAGAATCACCACTTTTTTAAATCAACATGCAAATCACTAACATTCTAAACTGTAATGCACGTAAAAAAAGCAAAGTGCCAAAAACTATGCAATAAAAAAAATATGTGTGTTCTACATTGTCCCTTTTCAAAATCGGGTCACTTTTTCGCTATCTCTACGAAACGGGTAACAATATCAGTTCCCGTTTCAAAGTTTACATTGTTAGTACTCATAGAGACCTTTCCAAAAAGGTATTGTATGCGCCAAACATAGATAATATGATCAAGTGAATATCCTAGGAAGCTAGCTACCCAACTATCCCAAACGAGGCCCATAAACTCTTGGTGTTCCATCTCCTAGGGTTAGGGTTTTGGTTGTTTAGGGTTTTCCCTTATTGTTCAATAGTAAATAGGCCCTTGAACCTCATTGTAACAGAGGCATGTAGCTATCACATCACTTCTCGTAGATAAACTACCATTACTCAAGCTAGTTTATTTCCATTCTGTGTGTAAGCATATTTCACTATTATGATATTAATGAAATTAAATGTTATTTCTCTTGCATCTCTATATTTATGGTTATATGTAATTTGTTGCGTTCTTGTTTAACTTCGGATCATTGGTTTATCCATGAGATCCCACATTCATGCTTGGAATATGGCATAGGGCTGACTCGCTGAAAGAAAGATTTGGTTCAACCATGTTTATGGTCTGGTGGTACGTGGAAGTCCCAAACTTGGTCGGCTCTTGTCTATGTTTAATCAAATCTAAGTTCTCTTGATTTTTTACTTGTTAATATGTGGCTTTAATGACTGTTATTTCATTGTTATTTACATGGTTTAATGCTAGTTTTAATCTTGGTTATATGACTGGTTATAGTCATGGTTATTTCATGTATTTACTTGTAACTGAAAGGATAATGGATGCAAGACCTAATTGATGTCAAAACAGTTAAGAGAGGAGGGTGTTGATCTTTCTTATCAAGTCTCACGTGAGTTATCAGTCATTTATGCTCTGTCTTGTATTGATTTCCTGTAGATTGCATTGGTGCCAAGTGTTTGATAGAATGTTAGTCCTGATTAGGGATGGTCAAGCTTAGTCCTAGAGTCAGTTTTTGATTTGAAATTTTTTTGGTAATGTAATTTATGGATTCTGAAAGCTACAGGGATTTCTGGATAGTGACCAAGATTATAGGCTTGAAAATTGGCTCAAATCCCAGAGTTGTAGGCACAGGTCTGAGGATAAAATTCCCCAGATGCATGCATACCCATGTTGTGTGTGCATTCGAAGGTTTTTAGACACACCTTTGTCCATATCTAGGGAGACTGCATGGGTTTAATGGTCTAAAATCTCAGTGGGACCCAAGGTATGGTCAGCGGAAGGACTGGGATGCATTATGGGAGTCCTGTAGCAGGTGTAGAAAGTTTGATATGGTGTGCTTTTGTCAATTCCACTTCCTTAAATGACACATAGGGAGTCAAATCATATCATAGTACCTTATCGTCACATGTTTACCATAGTTCGCTAGTTACTTGGGTAGATGTGGGAGTAGGCCATTACAGAGTGTTATCAAAATGGGTTCTATTCTCTTTGAGTGATGTCTAATTTATGTTCTTTTTGGGTGATATCTAATACCACAAAGTGGTATCAGAGTATGGTTCACCCCTTGGACTAGATGGGATGTGTGTTGGTCATGCAATCATGTCAGTTGTATATGTGCTTATTTCATTTTCATGGTGTTGATCATGGTTATAGTGACGTCTCCATGTGAAGGTTAATGGTTTTGTTGTGGGTTGTGTCATCATGAGTGTATGGTTGTACATGCATTGGTTATGCATGTTAGTGTCTATAGGTTGTTGTGCATGCATTTTTATGGTTATGGTTATGCATGTATGGTAGGTCATACATGAATTTTGAGGTCATTGTATGCAAATAGGTCATGATGATGCTATTGGTATGTTATGATGCTAATGTGTTGAATGAGGTAAAGCAGGAAATGCAAACTCTTAGAGTGAGGTTGCAGCACTAGAATTTTGGGGTAAGAACAGATTGTCATACAAGTTTGTATGTTTAGAATGCATGTATGTGACTCATGGTTTTTGTAAGAATTAGGTTTACTTATATGTTTTTCATTCTATTATTATTATGGTTACATATATGATAAATTCTAGTTGACTAGTGTAGTCATATACACATGTTAGATAGTCATGAATGATAGTAACCCGTGGTTTTATGAAATGTTGTTTTTGTTTTATGTTAGTTAACTTCATGATTAGGGTTATATAATTAATATCTTGATGTTATATGTATCATGCTAAATTGGATTGGCCTATGCAGATGGTTAGGCTTACGATATTCAGGTATGAGTTGACATATTTGTGATATTGTGTTGTACTAATCTAGGCTAATTGTGTGGATGTGATTATTATGTATGAATGATAATTTTTTATGAGTTATGATGTGAACATGTTAGTTAGTGACTATTATGGATATAATGACCTTATTTATGTTTGAGTTGATATGTAGTGAAGTTATATCATGCTAATCTGGATTGATTGTTTAGACAAGATAGCCTCCCCTGAGATACATTAAGGTGTGAACTTGCTTATGTCATCTACTTTGTGCTTGAATGTTTGATTATGTTGTCTATCTTGTGTTTGAGTGTTAATGTCTATTATGTTGTATATCTATTGTTTAATGTTTGATTAATTGCATGATATGAGTATGTGTCTATAATATTGCATTAAGAAATGATCTTGTTTTAAGATGGTTTTACTAACACATATGTGTTGAGATAGCTGACATGTACTTGAGTGTAGTAGACGACAGTTGTAGCATTATGACTAATGAATATGACTTTACTATGGATCATGACATGATTGTTAGTCTTGGTAAAGGTTGATTTCAAATTGATAGATACGATTGTCTAGATATTTGGAACATGTGGTTGACTTGTGTGAGCAGTTGTAGGGGTAACATGCTTGGTGCAACAAGGTAAGGTAATTGGTGTAATGTTATGTTCACGTATGCATTGATGGTTATGTGTTATGGCAGTATGATACAAAGAATTGCATGGAAAAGTAATTGCCATGGAATAGTGAAGAAGGATTAGGTTGAGCTTAATCACTGGGAACCATGGGGATGGAGTCATGGTGTTTGTTGCTATTTTTTTGCTTTTGGTGTTTGTGATTAGTTTGTGCTTGATTGCATCTTTGTTGTGTATAGTGCAAGGCTTTGCCACTTTGTTTACGGATTCATAATGTTATTGATTTTCATGGTTTTATTCTTGTTTGTTTATTCTCTTACCTTTTATGTTTCGAGTCTTTTGTGAAAGAGGAAAGTTAATGGAGTTTAGGGAGAGTTGTGTGGTACCCAACAGATATGTAAGGCCTAGATGAAGCTCAGTGCATGTGTAAGGGAAGATGAAGGCAAGCGTATGACAACTAGTTGGATTGGTTGGGTCCATTGAGGTAAATGGACGGTGATAGGGAAATCGTGAAAAAGGTAACATAAAGGGTAAATTAAATGAATCTGAGGTTTCAGATGCCTTGGATATGTTGGGAACTGTTGTTCTCAATATTATGCATGTTATGCATAAATAAAGGAATTTATCGTAACCTCGGCCTTTTGATATCTAGTAATTTTGTTGTTATCTGACAGGGTCATCGGGGATCATGATTGTTTTATGTTGGTGTTTATATGAGTATATATGTATGTATGTATCTTGTTGTCTGACGGGGTCATTAGGAATCATTCTTGTGGAGAAAAGATTTCTTACGCAAGTGAATGACATGAAGAGATTCCTGGTCTATGAGGAATCAAGTGGGAACAATAGTCATGACAAATATATGAGGTCAGTATCACGTGGGTATGAATTGATATTGTATGCTTGTATTATGCCTATGTGTATGTTATGATAGGTAATGCTGAAGGATACACCAGTAGAATGAAAGCAATGTGATTTTCGGCATGCTAGGATAAGCATGGATGGAAGAGAGACACTAGAAGCAAGGTTTCTTGGTAGAGGTAGTATGGTTTTGGATGTGCAGTGCTATTATGGTGTATATGTTGTGCATGTTGTATATTTAGTGATTGTACCTATGGTGATGTTTAATGTTGTGTATGTAGTATTGTGTACATATGTTGTTGTATTCTTGTTATATATATGGTGTTGTGTGTATGTTACATATGTAGTGTTGGGTATAGATGTTGCTATGTACATGTTGGATATGCGGTGTTGTGTACATATCATATTGTGTGCATGTTGGATATGCAGTGTTGTGTGCATATGGTGCTGTGTGCATATGATATGTAAATGTTGTATATGCAGTGATATGCACATATGGTGTTGTGTGCATGTTGTACATATGGCAGTATGTACATATGGTGTTGTGTGCATGACTGTACATGTGGTGTTATGTACATGTTATACATATGGTGTTATGTGGAGGTGGTGTTGTGTGCATGTCATGCATGTGCCATTGTGTACATGTGGTGTCATGTACATGTCATGCATGTGGTGTTGTGTACATGTGGTATTGTGTACACATTGTACATGTGGTGCGGTGTACATATGACATTGTGTACATGTTTTGTAGGTGGTTTTGTGTACATGTGATGTGGTGCACATATTGTGTAGGTGGTGTGGTGTACATATGGTACTGTGTATATGTTTTACATATGGTACTGGTGTACATGTGGTATTGTGTGGATGTCATACATGTTGTGTTGTAGGCATGCGATACTATGTATGTGCATTGTGTAGTCATGGTATCGTGACATGTGTATTTGTGGTTTTGTACCCAATGTATGTATATGTATTGTGTTGTACATCGGGTGTAGACGTATGTGTTGTATTGTGGTGTACATCGGATATAGGCATATGTATTGTGTTGTGTTGTACACTGGGTATAGGTGTATGTGTTGTATGTTAGGTGTATGTGCATGTATTGCATGGTGTTGTATGTTGTGTGTGGTTTTATGTGGGTGATGCACACTATGTGTATGTGCACATGGTTTAGGAGAAGGCAGTGGATGTTTGTGGGGTGTGGAAATCGATCCAGAGTGTGTATGAAATGAGGACAAAGGTAGAAGCTAAGGATTGATTAGAGAATAACTATCAATATTTTATTTATTTTTTACTATGCATGTGATTTAAGATTTTGGTTTATGATGGGTGCATGTGATCTATGATTTTGATTATGATGGTTGCATTTTGAGCTAATGGGGTGTGATATGTTTATACATGATTATTTGATTGAACAACTAGTTTGACTTGTTGTGACAAGAAGTAAACATGATTTCAGGTGTACCTTCTTGACGAGCCACCAATGAGGTATGATGTGAATTTATTTCAATTTATTTTAAATCTAATGGCAGTTATGTGCATGGTACATGAAGCAAAAAAAATCTTTGGTTGGGTGGCTAAAGTTGACTTTTGTAATGGATCTGACCTAAAAATATATAAAAATACAAATATACCTAGAATAACAAGAGAGAAATAGATGAACTTCAGATCTATATTAATATCAAAACCTTCAGGTAGGGCAACACCATACAATCACTCCTTAAGGAAGGAGAACACTCCACAAGCCATATGCTTGCCAATACAATAATCCTTGACACCACTCCATGGGGGAGTCTCTAGCCTCTATATAGGCCTCATACATACAATACCATGGGTCATTACCATGGTTTTCTCAATACCATATATCTAATACAATGGGCTTATTACATTATTGCTAGCTACTTGTGGTCCCTTACATGATGGAAGTTAACCACTCTATTTATTAACTATGGCCCATCCCATTATTACATTATTCCATTGGGTACCTCCCTTTGTACCCCATATTATCCACCCTAAGTATACTACATTCCACTCCCTTTAAACATGTTTCGTCCCTGAAACATAAGAAGAACACAAATAATAAGATCTACTCAAAAGAGTAGTACATTAGTACCATGCACGTGCATCTATCCATTCAGTGGATTACTCTTTTGAGTATATCTTATTATTTGTGTTCTTCTTATGTTTTGGGGACGAAACATATTTAAGGGGGGTGGAATGTAGTATACCTAGTAGGGATAGTATGGGGTACAGAGGGAGGTACCCAAGGGAATAATGTAATAATGGGATGGGCCATAGTTAATAAATAAAGTGGTTAAGTCGCATCATGTAAGGGACCACAAGTAGTTAGTAATAATGTAATAATCCCATTGTATTAGATATACGGTATTGAGAGAACCATGGTAATGACCCATGGTATTATATGTATGAGGCTTATATAGAGGCTAGAGACTCCCCATGGAGAGATGTCAAGGAATATTCTATGAATAAGCATATGGCTTGTAGAGTGTTCTCCTTCCTTAAGGATTGATTGTATGGTGTTACCCTACCTCAAGGGTTTGATCAATAAAGAGAAGCATTTTCATGTTACATTATTGCTAACTACTTGTGGTCCCTTACATGATGTGGGTTAACCACTTTATTTATTAATTATGGCCCATCCCATTATTAAATTATTCTCTTGGGTACCTCCCTCTGTACCCCATACCATCTCCCCTAGGGATACTACAGGACCCCCAACCACGTTCGGGTACGGGGGAGAGGAGCTAACAAAAAACCTTAAAGTGGGCGAGTTAGATATCAGTGGAAGAGGGGTGGAAGATGAGGGAAAAGAGGATGGAGTAAAAGGATGGTCTAGAGCTAGGGAGGGAAGAGGGAATGTGGTCCCAGTGTAGGGGATGACAGGGGGCTCCGGGGAGAAATATGTTGAGGAGGGGTCAAGACAGGTAGCAAGGAACTAAAGAGATATCGGGAAGAGTGGGGGGAAGTCTGGTTCATGAGAGAAAATAGCCTTGTCGGCTAGCTTGGAAGATGATAACAAGGAAGTGAGCAGACCGGTCGAATGGATCAACTTATGAGCCAGAAGGGAGAAAATGTTGTAGTCTGGCATTGAATAAACCTGACGATCACTGGCTAGAGATGAAGGGATCTCTAGGGAGATGTTGGGGGAAGCAACCAACATCTGTGGGGAGGAGACCATCCAGATGGGCACCGAGGCAAGAGGGTCCTTAGAATAGTCTACAATATCCTCCTCTATGCTATTCGACAACCTGTGAAGAAAGTGCCTAGGGAATAATGCCAAAGTGACAATTGCCTAGACAGTCAAAACGATCCCAATGTCGATGCTAAAAACAAGGGAGGTGAATGTATGTGGAGGGGGAGGTAGTCGAAAGCAAGGCAGACTGGAAAATTTTTAATATATTAAAGAAATATTTACTTATTATGCTCATAACCATATTTATAAATTAATATAGTATTGGGCTCTAAATTTTTATTAATATTAATTAAGAAAATTCATTTATTACGCTTAAACCCATAGGGATATTTTCTTTAATTTAGATAGTCGATCATTAATTTATCACTCTACCCGAGATTTCTTTCAAATAATTAAAAATAGAAACCTTATGCATTTAAATATTTGTATAGATATTATTTAATTAATATTTCTTTTCTCAAATTAAAAATTATTCATTTATTACAATTTAGTAGTCATTTATTGGTAGTGGTATCTTATCCACTTTCTCTAATTGATCATGATTATATAGGAGAAAAAATATTATTTTACATCTTTTTTTATTAATTTATTAATTAAAAATAGTTACATAAGTTTAATATTTATATAATTTAGATTGTTTTTTGTTTGTCAAGTTGTTTGTGATTTTCCACTCTTGATTTGTGGCTTGAGGAGTCACGGTCCATGAGCATTTAATCTGTCAAACCAAATAGGGATTGCACCCGACTAGGGCCAAACCAGTCCTAAGTTGATTAAATTTTTTAGAATCTCTCCCCCTAGCAAATGGCACAACCAAACCCCCTAAAGTTTGATCTTGAATCACCTTGCTAAGAAAGCCCATCCTCAACTGGTTATGCTAATAAAAATTAACATAATTTAAAATATTTTTAAATATAAACTTTATTTTAATAATATTACATTTATAAATAATAATAATAAAATATTTATTTAAAAAAATTAATTATATATATTTTTATTAAAATTACTTTTATATATTTAATACACTTAAAAAAGCCTTGTTTTGGATAATTTCATTATTTCTCATTTAAATTTGTTAGGAAAATAATATAATTAAATAAAGTCCACATATAAAAAATAATTAGTGAAAGCCGACATATGACATCGAGATCTACATATATGAGTGAGGTCCACATACATAAAGATAGTTAGCTTGAGGACCAGCCATTCAACTACTCGTGGTGCTAGAGAATATCATTCGTTCGTGTTTTTTTGTTTTTTGTTTTTTTTTTGTTTGTTTTTTTTTTTTTTTTTTGAAGGTGGCAAAACCTATCAAACTCATGTGTCAAACCAACAGTGAGGACAACCATCTCTGGCTGCTATCCGTGAATGTCGATTTGACTCATCACTGTTATCAAGGAAAACCATGCCACCTGTAATAACCCGTTGGTGGTCCGTAAGGGAGCAGGCTTTCGCTCCTGCCAGATGCTTCTGGGTCTTGGGCCGTTAACCTGTTTCCTTACGTCCGAGGAAGACGAGCTCTTAGCCAAGCTGAAGCAGTTTTACGGCATAATATCATTCGTTTGTTAAATCAATCATTCATTTATCATATTTTTATTTATTAAAAAAATTATTAAAAAAAATTACACAAAATTAAATATAATATTTGTATATTTTGAAATTGCTTTTTAATAGAAATATATATATATATATTATAAATAGAAAATTATCGTATTTAATTAGATAAAAATATTCATTTATTTTTGAGAAAATATTGATCATTTTTCATTTCATATAATTGGTTAGTTTAGCTTTACTTTCTTCATAAATGGGAAATAATATATTATTCATATAGTATTCATCTATTAAATAATATCCCTCATTTATCACATCCATGACTTTAGTAGTACCATCTCATCTAGTGGATTTAGATATACATAAGAATTAGATGAATTAAAATAGGTGGAAAACTTTCTTAAGGGCTAAACATTTCTCTCAAAAGTATGTTTACTAGGAAAGGAGGTAAGATTCCTACATCCCTTAACTCATTTTCATCTATCATTGGAGGAGCCATTAGTAATTTTTGTTTTTTAGGGAGTGGGGATGAAATTTGTAGGGAAATTTCACCCCAAAGAAGGAAATTGAATATATTTATAGTACCAATACCATTTACTCACCAAATGAATATTTTATATCCTTTAAAAGAAATAAAATATATATCTTTCAAAAATATCCAAAAAGAAGGATTTTATTATGGTGGAAAAGAGGTTTGTATCGGTTATAGGCATGAATGAGGGAGAAGGATAGATTGGTCCTTGAATGAAATATCTCATTTTCAAGCTACGAAACAACATAACAAGATAGTTATGACTGGAAAAGAAAATGACTATTCAAGGGACTTTTAGAACAAGAAACGACCACTCAAATATTCCAAAATGATTATGCTCTCTTACAATATAAGAGATTTCACTACAAGGAAAGGAGTACCTAGTGGAGGTTTTTGTAGAGGTTTTTAAGTTTATAGGATTTGACAAAATCATCAAAAAATATCTACTAAAACCTTTCCTAATGATTTCAGATTCAAATTCAACCTCCAAACTTTCATTTAAGGTTCAAAAAATTATTTTCATTTATGTTTTGTCTAAATATGCACTATACTCTAAAATCCTAGGTGTCTTCACTCTATTTGTTTTGATTTCTTGTCTGCTAGTTTGTCCTTTTTGGACATGGATCTAGAAGGGGGAATCCCCATCCAACTCTTAAAGTCACAACTATTCAAGTGTTGTTTCTTTAATTTGATCTAAGAAATCCAAGGAGAAATTGATGATGTCAAGTTTCATTAAAAGAGAAAGCTCCATCCATATTATTATTCCCCACTTTAGTTCCTCATATAAAAGAAATAGGTTTAGCGAAACATGGCCTAATTTATGATTCAACTAGTTTCTAGCCATCCCCTAGGTCAATGTATTTTTGGACTCTAAAGAATTGGAAGGTAATGATCCAAAGAAACCTTACTCATTACCTATACAATCCTGGTTTTTATGCATGTTGTAGGAACCATTCCTAAGTACAAAATTTACACTATTTTTTTTCTCTTTCTAAAAATCAAGATAAAAACACATGATAAATAACACACAAATTATTCATACACATGCTGCCATACATGTATCTTTTTATTAGCAAAAATAAGTTATGCATTCCAAGTCACTAAGTTACAAACATAATAAGAAATGGGAATTTTCTTTTTACATTAAATCATCCTTGAATAATAACAACCAATTATAAAGAAATATACAAATAGTTCAAGATACATATATCCACAGCCAAGGAATTCACAACTATACATCATTTCTTAATTACAAACAATCATAATAATATAGGAGAACTTTTTCTAAAACCAATGATACCATGCACCAAGGGAATGGATCTCGATGTCAAATCCATTTATTTGTTTCACTCTCTTGATGTATTCCTACATGTGTGGAAATTTCTACATCCCAACCAAATGTTGTTGACTCACCAATTGACCATCTAGCCTACTTATTGGGTACTCTTCTTCCTTGTGGACCCCTAATCTGCAATAGGGATGTATGGAAGAAGAAAAACACTAGCAAGTGGAGGAGATCACTTCATCCTAAAAGTTTCGCACTCAAAGAGCCTCCACTTCCACCAAAATCACTATAGAAATCAATATGCGCTCTAACTACACAATAGCTTTAGGATACTCATGCAACAATAGGGCCAAATAGAATCCATTTCTCATAACTTTCTCCTTCTTTTATACAAGGTTTCAGTGATGACACTTATCACTTCATGAAAAAGTAATTGTTTTCATTAATTCAATAATTTGATTATTCATCTATCCATGTGGCAACCTCTCACCAAAGCTCTCCTAAAATTATTTACTTAATTTATAATTAAAAATGTTATTCTCCCTCACTCACACATGTTTCCCAATTTCTTCTCCTGGTTGTCCCTTGATTCAATTTATACTCCCTCTTTTGTGGTCATTAACTTAAGTCAACAAGTAGTGATCAAATTTTGTCCCCTACTATTCCCTAATTTTCCTCAAGTTGAAGTCTTAGTTGGATATATTTGTGTTATTTTCTTTTCACATGGAGTTTCTCTCACGGAATTCATTTTCTCTAATTTGATATTACTATTCTTTAATTTCATGCACAACCCTCTTTTCTTAATGAGAGTAAATTAACATTGGAATAATGTTTCTAATTAACTATATATCCTCTTTCCCCTTTGTTATTAGAACAACTTATATATATGGGAGTTATTTAAATATACATTATATATTTTAAATTTTTCAAAAGTGAGGAGGGCGGGGTTACTTATTTGGTTCAAATTTTATAATTCTGCCTATTCTCCCTTTTCTCAAGGTTTTCTTTTGATTTAATTATTTTAATTCCAAAAACACACTTACTACATTATGTGAATTAGTGCTTATCATTGTATGATCACTGACCCTTAATTTTCTTCCAATTTTTTTTTTTTTTATGCCAAGGGTGCCAATTTAGTCATTCCCTTCAACAACTTCCTTTCAAAGTTCCAAGGGTGCCATGCCACTTTCCCCTAAGGCAGACAGGACTATAAGGGGAAAACTTGGTGTGACGATGAATACCACTTTCAACTCTTATGTCATCTTCTATAGTGAGACTAATGGTGTTGAGAATCAAAGGATCTCCCATGATGCGCACCCGCTAGTAAATCGTTGTGAGTGACCCACTCAGGGGTTTGCCCTCATAACATTATGAGCTTTAAGGTGAAGGTATCCCAATACCTTCCATCCCAAATCACAACATGAGTGGTAGCGGGTGGAATCAAGGACGTTGCCCCACCTCTCCCATGAAGTTTTGTCTATCCTGTACAAACCCATCACCCATGTGTGATTCATTCATCCAATTAACTGACTTGTGTATACAACCATTGTGATTCCATTAATATTTATAGCATAATATCAAACCAGAGGTTGTTGAATCATCACATGTACTTGTATCTGGGTGGTCCCCTACCACACTCAGTAATCATCAGTAATATCTACTCATAATGTTAGTCATTGATATATTTGTACGTCCTAAATTATCATTATCACATAATCATCAACATAATTGCTAATTGTAAGCAAGAAGCTCGTCCTAAGAATATGTAGAAAAGAAAACCTATAATATATTCATCAACATGATTACACAGTCATAAAAAATGTCCATTAGATCCATAACCAAAATAACATCAAACTGGTACATCACAATTATCATCACATCCACTAAAAATAAAAGTAAAATAACCAGATCCTTGACCTAAGGTCCTCAAAGAATAATGTATGTGCCATAAGCCTATATCAAGGCTAAGGTAACATCAAACTCGGTGAACCAGAGCAGAGAACTACATACACCCCCTCTTAACTATAGAATTTTTCTTGAAGTCCTCAAAATAGGAAAGGAAAATGGTGACACATCTCCTCGTCACATCCTCTTGTAAACTCTCGTTAACCTCCTTGTACTAGGTATCCTCAATTTCTAAATTGAGCTACTTCTCCCTTGGGTTTGTCTTTAAGGGAATTGCAAAAGATATTTGAGGCCTCCTACTTAAGGAATCAACCACCCTATTTATTGTTTTCTTTATGTAAGTAATATCAAAGTCATATTTGCTTATTAATTCTGACCACCTTCTTTGTATGGCATTTAAATTGTCTTGTCTAAATATGTGTTGTAGTCCACAATGGTCAATGTTTAATTCAAACTTCCTTCCTAGTCAGTAGTGTCTCCAAATATTTAGTGTGTATATAATAGCTTCCATTTATAGATCATGAATTATTTGGTTTTCCTCATGGGTTCTAATTTTTATTAATGCATATGCTATTTATCCTCTTGCATCAATATGCAACAAAGTCCTTCCTTGGAGGTGTTAGTGAAAACTAGGAATTCTTGCTCCATATCTAACACCTTCAAGATTGGTGCAATTGTTAAGAATATTTTTAACCTCTATAATTCCTCTTCACATTTTTCAGTCGAAATAGGTGTTTTATTCTTTCTTTTGAGTTTGGTGATTGAAGTTTTTATCTTTATAATCCCATCAATAAATATGCAATAATATCTAGCCATGCCCATGAAACTATGCATTTCGTGAACATTGGTTGGTGCTAGCCATTCCATGTTTACCAGGTCTATGGAAATACCCTCCCCAAATTCAATGTGTCTGAGATAGTTGATCTTGGATTGACAAAAGGAATATTTTGACAACTTTACATATAGTTGGTTTTCTCTCTAACATTGTAAAACTATTCTCAAATGTTCATCATAATCCTCTGGGGCTAATTGAGTAGATAAACATGTTATCAATAAATACTTGTATGAAATTATCTAAGTATTTCCATAATATTCCATTCATCAAACTCATAAAAACAACTGAGGAATTTGTTATTCCAAAGGGTACTACTACAGATTCAAAATTCCCAAAGCTTTTCTTGAAGGTTGTTTTTGGGGCATCTTCTTCCTTAATTCTTAACTGATGATATCTTGATCTAAAATCTATCTTTGAAAACATAGTTTATCCCCTCATTTGGTTGAACAATTCATCTATCCTCAACAGAGGATATTGATTTTTTATTGTCACCTTGTTCAACCGATAAGAGTCAACGCACAATTACCAAGACACATCCTTCTTTTTAACAAAAATTATACGGGCTTCCCATAGAGATATGTTGGGTCATATAAATCCTATGTACAATAATTCCTTTAACTAGATTTACAAATCTTTTAATTATGGATTTGATATATGATATGGTGACTTTGCAATAGGCTCTATACCTAGTTTATGGTCGATCGTGAAATCAATGTCCATTTTATACAAAAATAAATGTATGTCATCATACCATTAACAATTTCCTATATTTGATACATTATACCCTTTCTTAAATTACTGATTAGGATGAATGATGATAATTGATCTGTAAAATATCATGGATATTCCACTCAACAACTCATCACAATAGAATTGATAAAACTATATTTAAAAAAATCTAAAATCTACACTATTAGGGTTTATTTCTCTTTCAATTTCTGGATCTACAGGTTATTTTTTATTGCATATGCATGTATGCATGCAAATTAAAATTTATGTATAAAATAGACAACACTTAAATAAAAACTCACAGATCATGATTTTACACAAAATATAACCTTGGAATCCATTTTGGGAGAAAACCCAGCTAGAAGGCGAGGCAACTGTAGTCTCCTTCTTTGGATAGAAAACGGATATGAATACAAAGAAGTATGGTCTATGGCCTATGCACTACTACAGCATGCAAATTCTCTCAGTGTGCTCTATCCTTATCCCTCTCAGCCATTTTGTGTTGGAATTATTATGTTGGCGTTGATGTCAACCTCAATGATGACAATCATAGGATGAGATGATTGTTAGTATTGGCATTGATGATCGATATTTGAGTGTGTTTCCTACTAATTTGGAGTTGGATCTTGGGTTTGGAGCCTTGTTAAGAATATATATGGGTGAAGCTTCCTAGCTAAAGTCAAGGTTGGTGATTATATCTGGAGGCATTTTGGTTACAATGGATCATCTCAAGCACTTGTGCATAGTGCATAGTTGGATATCCATCTAAGACACCTTGTAAATGGTTAATTAAGTTTAATTAAATTAATTAGCCTAGGAATTTCAAGTTGGAAGTCTTTTTGTAGTCATATATATGTTCCCCTTAAGTTTTAGGGGTCCAGTATGAGTTTAAACTGAGTTGGAAATTAGATCACTCAGTTTACTGAGTTAAGTTCAATTAAATTAGTTCTAAATTTTTTTTGGAACTAATAGAGGACTAATAGTCAGTTGCTGCACTAATGCATTCACTAGTGCTACTCCTGTTAACTGAATATTTCCTCATGAGAAACTCATGCATGTTAGTTCAGGGAAAGACCTAGTTGAGACTAGAGTGTAGGGACAATGTACTAGCATTTGTATGATTTATTGAGTTATATAGATTATGCATGCAATCAGGAATTGGACCTAGTTTGGATTGCACAGTTTTGGATGCACTAGATTCCCATTAATATGGGCCATTCATTGTGTTGGGACCTTAATCTATCTCAGGCTGAGAAAGGTAGGATCTAAGGTAACATCAAACCATGCTTAACCTAGTAGCTAGCCCTACCAGGTCGGGAGAGGGCTCTCTCCTTGTCAATCTCAGGAAAATATGGCCAATAAAGCTTGAGATGACTGATATAAAGACTGATTTTAGGCTAGGTATGTGAGCTAAGGAGTTTGAATGAATTTAATTTTGTTTTGCTGGCTCAAATGTGAAATGCAGATTTGGGTCCAGAAAATGGACACAGTCTTGCGGAGATCTCTATGGGGCGAGGTAGGCAAATCGTTTAGCACTTCAAATTGAGTGAGATGGAGAGATTTTAGACTGGTGAGGAGTTGGAGAGGGCATGAAATACTCATGGATCCTCTTCAAACAACTGAAAACATAAATAACTAAACAAACCCTAGGTAGAGCACTGCACCTTCAATGATTTCTACCTTTATCGTTGTTTCATTTAGTTAAGATGAACAGAGAGAGATGATGGCATACATAAAACACATGTGAAATTGCAATTACAGAAGGAAAAACAATACCAAATCAAGTTGTCACAAGAATCCCATAAAGTGCTGCAAACCCTGGTCTATTCCTTTGCCAAACTGTTGAAATGAGTGTACAATAATGCTCAAAGCATTCACAAGATTCCAACCTTCTGCCAAATTCCAACCCCTACACTATAAAATTCATAAAATATATACATTTTCTCATCCTTGTACTAAGGGAATTGAGCTCAACAATTTTCTTCAAAATAGAATCAGTTATATTAAACTTGGACCGAATTTCTGAAAATAGGTGTTGAATATGAACTCGTATCTCCTAAACCATAGCACCTATTACAAAACTGAAAGAGGTTTTTCTAGATAAGGTCATGTTGGAGAAAAAATTCTCTCAAATTTTGGAAATTCTTTTCCAATTGCTCGTAATCTATGCCACAAAATCATCTCTAAAACATAAAATCATTAAAAATTTAAATCTGTGAAAATGAGCTGTAAAGATCTAGTCACATATCCCAATTCATGACACCTGTGAATAAAATGAAAGAGGTTTTTGTTATATGGATATCTATTAACAAAAACCTCCTTGGGTTTTGTAAAATTACTTTCCATATTTTGTAAAATGGCACCACACTAAAATGACTAAAATAGTAAAAAATATGAAAAATTTGCTTTGTTTTAATGTAGGCTCCAAATATCACTGTATATCTCCCACATAGTAGCACCTGTGCATAAACCGAAGGAGGTTTTTGTTATTTGATATGTGATGAACAAAAAGTTCTTCCATTTTTGAAAAATTATTTACCATTATTTCAGAAACTTATTTTTTACTAAACTTGTCATTGTGTGCAGCAACTGACCTCAAAACATGCATAACCAAGAATCACTCATTCATTTCGATCATATCTTCTAATCCGGGAGCCGGTTATGGGAGTGTGATATACCATTGGAAATATTTTTCTAAGCTTCTTCTAATGGACACACTTGTGACATGTTTTGTGCTGAACATCATGTGAAAAACATCTAACAAAACTAGACATAGTAAGAGCTCATGTTGATCCCTGGTGACAGGCTGCGAAGACTGGAACTAACATAGTGATAGGAATTGCGCAAGGAAATAGGGGCTTGGAGAGCTGCATAATTGGCTAAGTATTGGACAGGAGCTTTCTTGTGAGCTGAGAGAGTTGAGCATACTTGTGTGGAATTGTTCTAGTGAGAATATACTTTGTATCTTCACTCATATTTCTGATATATGCAATATAGATAGCGGCGGTTTGAGCAGTGTCTTTCCCCAGATACATCTTGTTTTATGTGCTATTGATTTATCTTCTTCTTGTTCTTATTATTTTCATCGATCTATTGGCTTCCGCTGGTTGAAAGTAGAAGTGTATTCTTGTCCCGTGCTTTAGTACGTTGCATGAGCTTGTGAATCTACAAGATTTTCTACACAAATGATGGTGTGGAACAGTCCATATAGGTGACATGTGAAGGTAGTTTTGGAATTTTTCGAGTGGTCGAGTGGGCCAAATTCATATGACATGTGGCACAACTTAGAGGCTGCCACATGGAATGATGACATCATGATGATGTAAGCATGAAATAAGCTAATGATGTCACACAATATCGTGATTCATGTTGGGGGGCTCATGCTTGTGAACGTTTTCCTGTGTTAACAAGCTATTGAGCCCAATATATGACCTAGGTTCATATATTTAAACATCCAGACACATCCATGGATCATGAGATTTTGACTTCGTGCAAAACTAACAAAGACCCAGATTCATATTGCAATTCAATTGTGTGGATGTGGGGCCAGGGCACAATGATGATATGGAGTAGTGAGAGGTGACTAAACACCATCAACTAAAAAAGATAATCTAGGTGATGTAGTTGTAGCATGTTGTGGTAAGGCAATCTAGATATTCAAACACTCAGACCTTTATATTTTATAAAAATGCTAGAACGCAAATACTCCAAAATACTGGATACGAGTCTAAGCACCTATAGAGTTAAGTCCTTGGTCTTGAGGTCATGGTATCATACGCCAAATAGATTAAGGTTAATGGAATAAAGATATTAAACTAGTGTGAAGATCAACACTCTCCATGCTTAAGCCATTTTTCATGGCTCAAGTTCACATGTGCTAAGAGTGGTAATGAGGAAAGGAGCTTCGCTTTTCTCTAGAAAGAAAGAACACAATTTTGACATAACATTCAGGTGGTGAAGAGGGCTAAATTTAAGGGCATGACACAAATGAAATTTGGTGTTCTATGTGCCAAAATTCAGTTATGTGGTAGTTGAAGAAATATCTCAGTGCAGAGATAATAAATGGAAACATGATTAATGGAACTAGTTGGCAGTCCAATTTAATTTTAGAGGCTATAATAAAGATGAATTTAGCTTAATAAATTAAAAGCAGACCTGTAGGTGATTGAATACAGAGAAAAAAATTGAAGTAGAGGAGATTTGAATGAGTGCATCCTATACATGAAGTCCAACCTCGAGCTATGCAATATGTAATGATGTTCATTCTCAAACATTGTAAATGTACATGACGTTCATCCTCGAGTTTGGAATGAATTAATGAAGTGCATCATCCAATTGTGTGAGAATGAATGAGATTCAACTTCGAGCCATATGTAACATAATTGAACAAAATTTTGTTGAGGTTGAGTGAGATATTTTCTATCCCATTGGTGATTGCAAAATGATACTAAGCATAAGCTATTGTATTGTGAGTGTGTGTGCTAGAGGGATAAAGTTTGATTGAGGCAATGTGTGGTTGTAGAAGTTTACAAGAAGGTCAAAATACTATGGTTCATGACTATGAGATAATGGAACATATATGAAAATTTGTAAATAAATCTAAAAGTGAGGAGAGCTACAGAGTAGAGAAAGAGACAAAGGATGCTAATTGTGTTGTGATATATGAGGCTGAGTGAGATCCAAATCATAGATAAAAAAAAATTGATTGTAGAAAGAGCTCATGTGGATTGAATTTTGAAAATGATATTAAATAAGGGTTTGCATGATATAGTAGGTTGGTTCTTGCACATCAAGGAGTCAATTCTTCCTTTAAGTGGGTTCTTGAGAAACAAATTCGGGATTTTGTGCCTCCAATAAGTAGTAGCTTGTGAATCATGGAGTTGGTGTTTCCTATTTGTTGGTGGTAGAAAAAAAAATAGGGAGTTGGTGTCAGTAAAACGAATAAGGGAGTTTGTTCTTCCTACTAGTTCTTGTTAGAAAAATAAATAGCGAGATGGTGCTTCTTGTTTGTAGATGCTCATGAAACTTGATGTCATCAGAGCTGGTGCTTTTGATTTACATCATAATATAAACAAGCTTTTGTTATTTTTCTCCTAGAAGGGTTTCCATATAAAAATATTTGCATACAAATGTGCATGTTGATTATGATGCTACTATGTGGTTCATGTGTTGATTTATGATGTTGCTTACATGTTTGTTTTCCAAGTAAATTGAAATTATAAATTGGAATATATGCACATCTGTTGGCTCGAAAGAGGCATCAGGGGAAAAGACCCTAGGTTCAGGCACAAGAGGCCAACAATGGTCTGCTATAGTCTAGGATAGCACTGGCATTTTCACCTCACCCCAAAGGGCAAGGAGTCTCACCCTGAAGCACGCCGCGACCAAAAGGGAGAAGGGTTTAGCATGGGGTCGAGAGAATATCAACTGGGCATAGGCGATCACACACATATGCATCCATAATACATGAAACAAAGATAACAATACCCATAACTCATACGCATGGATCCATCATAAACAACACAGAACTAACAACATCCTTGCATCAATCTATGAATCACCATTTACATGCAATAGGTAGACTATTTAAAATTTTAATAGGCATACATTAGAATTCTTAATAACCATCAGCTCTGTTTATATTAATTTAGCATAACAGAATACATCATAATCCGGCATTTTTCCATAAGAAATACATAGAATACCTGACTCAGTAGCTTGGGTCAGATCAGCTCCGCAACCCAGTTCCTCAGATCCTAGCTCTTTCTGCTTCAGCTTCTGCACCTACGTACCTCTTCTGCAACCAACTCCTTCTACTTCTGGTGGGTTCAACAACAACCTTCTTCCTTTCTGTTCTTCCCCTTTTATATCCTTCTCGGCTACCTAGACTACCAGTTCTCGCTCGGCTGCTTCCTCTCTTGGTTGCTTCTACGCCTTCCCGTCTCCTTAGCTGCCTTTGCCTTCCACTGCCACCTTGCCATCACTCCTCTACAACTGTTCATTCCGCCACCCAACCATTGCTGCCATTTTTCCTTTTCCCGCCCTTCGGTCAGTCAAAATCATTCAAAATTAACGAAGGCTCTAATAGGCCCCAACCACAATTTCTTGACTCGTCCTCGAGTCAAGTCATTTTGACCTCTGGCAGTGCTGCTGCTGCTTCCATGTTTTCTACGAGTGGTGGTTGTGTTACTACTGGCGCTGTCTCCACTGTCTGTTGTGCCGACACTTTTACTGCTTCAGTACTTGCTTGCGTAGTAGGCATCTCTTCTGTCTCAATCCTAGCTTGTGGAATGGCATTGGTTCCTGTGGTCCTTTCTTGACCTTGTGGATCCTCCATTCCAAATGAAGGCTCCAACTCTAGGACTGCGATAGTTGTTTACTGCCTGAACTCAGTGTATCGTTGAACTTCCAAGTCCCAGTTGGTGAGGATTGCATCAGCACCTTGTGTGAACTCCTCGGCTGATTGTGATGTTAAATTTGTCGGCCGCTGTCTCTACTTGTCATCCCATTGTTGTTGCTTGAGTCGCAAGCCTCCTTCAAGAGCAAAACCTGCATATGAACCAAGGGCCGTAGGTCTCAGATTATCCTTTTTGTCCTCACTAATTCCTCCTCAATGTTGTCAACCTGGGCCTAGAGGATGTCGATTTGTTCATTGATTTGCTGTAGCTGAGCATGGTATGTGCAATCCCTTGTGCTAGCAAAGAGGGACTGGATCTATTCTCTTAACAAGTAAAATTAGTGGTTCTTCAGAGCTAGACTACCTGACCAGTTGTGGACCTTGCCCATTAAGGCATATCCGTCAGTGAGGGCTTCGACCAAGGCTTTTTTCTTCATTTCTAGCTCCCTGACCTTGCCTTCAACCATCTGCGCATAGATTTCCATAGGATCTGGTAGTGTGGATCTGACAGTCTCTAGCTTTTGCTTCATTTTTGAATTTGTTGTTGCCAGGTGCGTGCACGTCGTCTATATGTGATCGAAACAGTCGATCAACGTGTAGGTGGACATGTCCACCGGTTCTTTTGTGTTGGCTTCGGTGACGGTTGGCCATACGGACTAGAACCATGTGTTATCTGATCCACCTGGGCTTTCAATCCTGTGTTTGCTTCCTGTAGGCAATCTCATTCTTCCGTCACCATGAGCAACTATATATTTTGTTGCTCATGTTCTTTGGCCAGGTCTTCATCAACACTCTCAGCCTTGTGGGTTGCCTACTCAATAAAGGAAAATAACTGGGCAGATGACCAGTGATGGAGTGTATCAGCCCATATTGTGTCTGGTTCCAGGAATTGTTGTTGTAGGGGTAGGCCACTTGTAATGGACTTATCTAAATGGGAGGCGGGTGAATGTTCTTGCTGTGATGGTGGAGTGAACTGTGGTGTGGTTGGAGTGATGCTAGGGTTTGGAGGGGTTGTGATCTTTATATGGAGAGCAAGAAAGTATGGAGGAGTCCTTTCTCTCTGCCAACGAGTATCCAGGCATCTCCCTGCTAGTGGGTCTAACTGAACCATCAATGTTGTACTATCTGTTGGTGGCATCCCTATGGTTGAGGTGGTGCCTTCTATCTGACCAACCGATTGAACTTCTGCTTCTATAGTAGTCCGTCGGTGGCCGAACAGGAGGATCTCGGACAAGGTTGCGAATGTGGAAGCAATTTGTAGGGATGACTTCCACGACAGCTGTACTGCAGTGGATGTGGTGGTAGGGATCTCCATGACTATGGTGGTTGCGAGAATTGGTTATTCGACCTCAATAGTGGGGTCGACGACTGGAGCTAGCTGGTTAATTTTTGGCTTTTCGGTAGCTAGCATCTTGACTTAGGGGGGTGCAACTGACTTGCTTCTTTTGTGGTTTGGGGACCGACATGTGGGAGGGAGCCTGGGCTACTCCCGCAGGGAGTGCCATAGAGAGAGGTGGCATGACAATGGGGAACAACATGGTGGAACCTTGAAAGTGCTCAGGATAGTCACTCTCACCTGGCTCAAAGCTGGCAACTGTCCTTCTTGCTTTGAACATTTTTTCTTCCATTTGGAGCAGCATCAGTTGGAGTACTTCATCGGCTGCTCGTTTTCTTCTACTTTCTACCCCATCTCCCTCTCGGTCCTATGGCATCAGAGCCCCGAATAGGTACCTTGGCTTCCCTTCTCTTACCTCATAGGCCACTCCTGGCCAAGACTCCACTTCTCTGTGTAAGGCTTCCTCCATTAGGATAAACCTCTGTGGTCTTAATTTGAATGTGCTTGGGTTGACACACCGTGGTCTTAGATAAGTGTGCGCATGGGAGGTGCCAAACCAGAGGTCACCTGAGAACTCATCCAAGAGAGCCTTGGGAATCCTTTCAGTGGACTGAATGGCATCCACCATCTGCTCGTACCAGCTCTTGAAATCCCTCTCATTGATCTCCTTTGTGTTGGGATCTCTCGATGCCCTCCATGGTTCGTACCTGAGCGCAATTGGCTGGTCTTCAGTAATGGTTGCCATTTGCCTCTCTGGTGGTGGCCTCCATTTCCACATGGCCAATGCCATTACCAAGTATCCGAACACAAAGCCTGTGCTCCTCCTGTAGACATATTCACATTTCTTGAATAGTTCGTTGAGCACGAAAGCTGACCAGTTGAGTACTTCTCCTTGGCATCAGTGTTCCACAATCAAAACAGTGTCTAGGGACTCTCGTTTCTCGTGAAATGCCTCATTGTCTTGCCTGCAATAATATAGCAAGAAAACATGATATTATCTTTGTTGATTTTGTCCAGCTTTGCACCCTTCCCTCCTCGCTCTATCCCGTATCTGAAGTAGATGTTGTCTTCTATTTGCTTCTTCCCCTACTTGACCCCAACCTGGAATTCTGTGCTGACTACATTCCCCACTTCTGCCAGCCCTGTGATTCGATAGATGTCCTTGATGTGAATGGGGTATTCCCTGTCCAACCATAGCAACCCTCCATGCATCCTACTTTCCAGTAATTTGGTGCACTTCATGGTGGCAAATTGGGTGTTGAATACGGGCAAATTTTGCAGGTGGAACAGTGTGGACCTTTGTATCCCTCTGAATCCCCCTATGATTCAGGAGGCCCTAATGCCATCCTCCTTTCGAAATTCTTCCGCATATACTTCCCTCTTCATTGCTGGAAACCGGAACTCGTCTGTGAAGTCATTGTCGATGAGATTCGACCTATCATAATTCCCATATGGATCATCCATTACTTCAATTCTTGCATCTAGAGCATTTTGTCGGACTGATATGATTCCTTTTTCCATTGCTTTTCTTCTGTGGTAAACAATATGTACTGGCAGTCTTCTGCTTCTCTTCTTCTGCTCTTGTTCTTCCGAGAAATCCTGGAATTCTTCTGTTGTTTGAAACTTCATCATTCCCTACATCCTCCTACAATTTATATAGCCAAATCTTACATGACATCCCCTGTCTGATGAGGCTTTCATCAACTCATTACTCTGGCGACCTTTTCATGTATTCTAGCTATATTTTTCCATTGTTGGCCAATTGGTAGGTGCCAACTATGACGTGGTCTAGAAGGTACAGAGTGGGCTGCATGGTACCTTTATTCTGCCATGATGGGCTTATTTATTAACTAATTCTATGCTTAACGGGAAATATTTTGTGACCCTATCTTGATAGTTTCCTTATTGATTACTTAATCAGGAAATAACTACTAGTACGGTGGATGGGACGGGTACTTGTGCGGCCATCAATTCTAGAAAAGGTTCGGACCTACATGTATTATGTTGATGAGGGTGACCTGTGTAGCTACTATCCCTGCTAACTAGGGATACCAATGCGATTTGACACTATATGGCCACTGAAACTACCCGCCCCCCGACCACAAATATGTCGTCGTATCCCAATCATGGCTGCAACCTTATAATAATTTTTTTTATTTTTACTTGTGGAAGAGTTTCAGGCATGTGCCATTCACCCATCCCTGCAGCAGGACTCCATCGAGTTGTACGAGTCGTACCATGCCCGATTCTTTTATTTCTGTGATTATGAATGCCCCTAACCAGTGCATCTATAGTTTTCCTGGGAAATTTAGGAACTTGATGTCATAAAGGAGCACTTAGTCTCCAACTTCAAATGATTTATTCTTGATGTGCCTATCATGCCAGGCCTTTTGTCTTCGTTTCTTGACTGATTGATGGAATTCTGCTAGGAACCAAGTTTCATTGAGTTCCATCAGCTGGCTCAGCCTGTTCCACAAGGCACTATTATCCATCATTCCTATAGCCTCTGAGATTAACATGCTGGGCAGTATAAATTCTGCTGGCACCACCACCTCTTTATCAGAGACAAGCTGGAATGGAGTTAGTTTGTGAAGTATTTTAGCTATTTTCTTATATGCCCACAAAGTTGCTGGAATTCTTTCATCCCAGTCATCCTGGTTGGTAGATATGATTTTTGTTAGCCCTTTTTTCCAGTAGTTTGTTAAATGCCTCTACTGCACCATTTTCTTGCGGGTGACTAGGACTACTCTTATTGTGTTTTACCATAAAAATTGTTAGCATAGCTTCAATTGCTTCGTTCAAAAAGTGAGTTCCCTGGTCACTCGTGAGGTTTCTTAGGCATCCGAACCTTGAGATAATATTTTAAAAAATCAATCTTGCTGCTTTTTTGCTGTGCAGTCTTTCACTGGCGCGGCCTCTGCCCATCTTATGAGGTATTTTTTTGCTGTGATTATGTATCAGGCTCAGGAGTGTCTTGCCGGTGGAGAAATTTTCCCAATGTAGTCTACTGCCCACTTGTCAAAGATCTGCACCATGTGGATGGGTGTAGTGGTAGCTCATCGCATCGGGAAGGCTTTCCGACCCTCTAACAGACATCACATTCATTCCCAAATGCTTTTGAATCCTTATTGATAGTGGGCCACCATAATCCTACATGTAGTATCTTTCTTGCGGTGGCCTTGCCTCCTACATGGCCTCCCATGACCCTTGTGTGGCACTCCCATAGGACGGCCTTTCTTTCGTGCTATAGGACACAGCATCTGAGTATTTGGTCCAAGCACATTTTGTAGAGGTGTCCCATTATGAGCTGGTAATCTATTGCTCTGACCATTAAGTTCCTCCTTTGTGTTGTCGTGTATCCTTGTGGGCAACTGCCTATTGTTAGTAAACTAGCAATCTCCTCTAGGTGATTGGGAATGGCTTCTATCCTGAACAAGTTGGCATCGGGCAACCGATCATCTATTGCTCTGTTATTCTCCCCTATTTCCAGGTGAGACAGGTGATCTAGCCCTACATTCAATCTGCCTAGCTTAACAATCACTTCAAATGTGAATTCTTGAAATAGTAACAACCACCTACATATTCTTCCTTCTAGTACTGACTTGTTTACTAGGTACTTCAGCATGGAATGGTCTGTGAAGAATTTGAACGACGCACCTAGCAGGTAGTGCCTGAACTTTTGGAGAGAGTAGACCATTGCCAGAGCTTCCTATTTTGTTGTTGTGTAGTTCTTTTCCGCCATGGAGAGCTTTCTGCTAGCGTAGTATACTGGATGGTCCATATTTTCTCCCGGTTGCGCTAAGACTGCTCCTAGCGCTATCCCAGATGTGTCAATGTGGACGTGGAACATTTTGTTCCAGTCGAGGTACACTAATATGGGGGCACTTACTAACCTTTCTTTCAGTTTGTTCAGTGCTGCTTGACAATCCATGGTCCAGATGAATTCCTCCATCTTCCTTAGTAGTTTCTCCATTGGGGCTGTTATGGCTGCATAGTTTCTGATGAACCTTTTGTAGTACCCCGTGTGGCCTAGAGTTTCTCTTAGTTGCTTCACATTGTGCGGTGGTTCCATGTGGACAATTTCTACTACTTTGGTAGGGTCCATGCAGACTCCATCTTTGCAAACAATATGGCCCAGTAGAGTTCCAAAGGGGACTACGAAAATGCATTTTTTCAAATTTAAAGAAATCTGCAACTATCTGCATCTTTCAAACATCACTCTCAATGGGCTAGTATGCTTCTTCAATAGGCTGTATACTGTCCAGTCATCCATGTAAACTTCTAGAAACTTATGAATTTAATCTCGGACTGCATCTATTACAATCCTTGAGAAGACTATTGGTGCATTCTTTAATCCAAATGACATTACATTGTATGTGTATGACCCACACTTCATCATGGAATTTTTTTTCCTTTTACCTTCTTCGGCTATCCGGACCTGGTGGTAGCCTGAGAACCCATCTCTGAATGAGTATGCCTCATCCCCACAACATTGTCTAGGAATTCTCACTGAATGGCATGGGGAACAGAGCATGCACACATGCATTGTTTAGGCTCCTGTAGTTAACGCATACCCTAATTTCGGTTGCATACTTCTTGTTCTGAATAACTATGGGGCTTATCCAATCAACTTTATCTACTGGAAATGTGATCCCTCCATCTAACATTTTGTGAATATCCTTTTTAAATTTCTCTTTTAGCCTTGGGTTCAGTCGGTATGGTCTCTTCTTTATTGGTTGAACACCTGGTTTCAGAACAATTTTCATCTCTCCCAGGTTACCTTTTATCCCCTTGAGTTCTGCCACTAAAGCTGGAAATAGGTCCTGGTATTATTGTAATAAATAAAAAATTTATTTGGTGGTCTATTCATCCCAGTAGTCTCCCACTGATGCTATCTTGGGCTTATCTTCCATCCCTACATTCTGTTTTCTCAGCTTCACTGGTAGGAGATGGGCACCTTCCGTCGAGGGGTTCTCCTGAATTCCTCTTTCTCCCTTCTTTTCTTCAAAGGCTAGGTGTCTAAGCCCCTCCAATCCATCCTCCTCTAGTTCTGCATCAATCTTGTCGTAGGTCACAAATCCTGGCAATTCCATATCATTCAAGCACTACAAAAAGCTTTCTTCATGCTCCCCTTCAACTACCATCTATAGGGTGAACAGAACAACCTTTACCGCCTGGAGTACCTGTCATTTGTGCTTGACTATTTTTGAATGAAAAATCACCGATGAACTGTGCTACTAAGGCATCCCAACTAGCCATTTGTCGTTGTAGCTCCTCCTGGATATACCAAGCTTGGGGGATGGTGCTAAGGTTATGCATAAAAGCTTGTACCCACAGGTTCCTTGGCAATCTTCGGCTTTCCCAGTTGGTTGTGCAATATTTGATGTGCTTCTCGGGACTTGAATTCCCCGTGTATTCCCTTTCGTCTTATGGCCGTTCTTCTTTCTTAATAAATCTCTCCTTCAGTGCTTGCTTAGCGTCCTTCCAGTCTTTTAGTGTTTGGCTGTGCGCCTTCCACTATCTTGCTGGCATTTCCATGAGTGCAATGTCTAGCAAGGGACTTTTCTAGTCTTCTAGTACATCCTGGTCCACCCTGTCTAGGAACCGATCTATCGGCTCAAGGCCATATTAGTTTAGGTTGTCTCCCCTTACCATGTCTCCTCAGTTCACTCGACTTATCATTTCACATCGTCGGGTTGTCAGTTCACATCCACCCTGCTACCATGCATCCCATGCAACTTCTAAACCAGATTTTGAGCTTTGAATGCTTCTCCAGCTAACTAATCCTCTGGCTGTAGGATTTCTGTAGTCTTCCCTTTTCCTTGCCATGAGCGTATATAACTGATCTAGCACCCCTTGTTCCTATCTATAATCCATTGGCTCTATAAACTTGGTTCCTTGGTAAGGATCTAACGGCTGGATCACCCTTAGCCCTTCTGCTTCGAAAATCATTAGCTCCTTCTTCAAATCTATGACAGCATAGTTTTTGTATGCCCAGTCAATCCCCAAGAGTGCTAGATATGGGATTTTATCCCCCATAATATCTATTACGTCGAACTTAGTGTGCATTTTCACCCTTGCCACATCAACCTCTACATTTTCTAATCTCCCGATATGCAATATACAATACTGATTCACCATTCTTAATTGAATTGGCGAGTACTTCAGTTGTGGATTCCCCATCGCCTCCCAGGTCTTCCAGGGTAGGATGTTTACATCCAACCCTAAATCTAGCATGGTGTCCCTTATATGGAATCCTGCCACCTATGCATTGATTCAGAACTCCTTTCCACTTCTTCTCTTATTCCGCTTCACTCTCCAGGAGGATTTCTCTATTTAGGCTTCACATGGTTGTTCTCCATCCTCTTTTTCTATTGGTACCGTGACCTTTAAGCTTTTTTGCAATTCCTTTAGCATGGCCTGATCTTCAACAATTTTTAAGAACAATTTAAACCATTCCCCAATGGGCTTGGTGGGAGTGGGCCCATGGACTTGCAGTCTTCAGGTGTCCCTATCTTTAGTCATTCCCTCGAACAATTTGGTTGCTTCTTGATAATATTTCTTTTGGCGCTTGGGCTGATATGCCCTTCATCGTGACGCTACTTTACCGATCATGGAGGGTTCCTTAGCGTAGCAATCCTCCCCTGTCTTTTTCCCTCCTCGGGTGACTATATTAATATTTTTCGTGGGGAACCCCTTGTCGATCCGAGGCTCAGAATTCACCAGGTTTACCCCTCGCTGTCTGGTTCTCTCTTCCCATTTCACAATAAGTTCTGGGCAGTCCTCTGTCGCATGGGTGGTAAATCTGCACTGCAAACACCATGGTCTTCTAGGGAGTAAGCATTATCTTATGACATGTCCCTCCTGATCGTAGTTGTAGCACCTTAAGGGTCCTTTACCTCTCGTTCTTCCTCTACATCCATTTCCTCCTCACCCCTCTCGACTCGCTTCATTGACCCTGAATGTGAATCTGTCCAGTCTTTTTGCTAGAGCATCCAGTGCTCGGCACTAATTAGTGTGATGAGTGGTCAATGCACATACTGGTAGTAGTTTTTATTTGTGACATTAGAATACTTTTGCAGAATTGGGCGCATTCGCGGCAAGTGTCCATATGTCTTACAAATCTTGCAAAATTCTACGTTATTCCTTCTTGGGAAGGGTCCTTGCATTCCTATTACCACAACTCTTGTGGTGGGAGGGTTTCCTAATGACCCCGCCACCCCCATGTTTGGTTAATTCCCCACAATCGCGGGCACTCCGTCGCAACATGCCATTCCACTAGGCAATGGGTGCACCAAACATTGGGCCTAGCTGGTCGTACGGGTTAGAGATCCCTCAGCTTCTCGGTCAAGTTCGTGATCTAGTTTTGCAAGCTCGTGATCGTTAGGTCTTGTAGACTCGTGCCTCCCTAGTATTCATGGGGATATCCTGTCATTACTTCTTTCAGAGAGGCTTGTTGTAATGCATCCTAGAGGGCTCCTATCTTCTGTTGTGTCAACAGTGTTTTGGTCAAGGGCAAGAGTGCCTTGATGAACTAGTCCCACTGGTGGTTTGGGTCTAGGGTGTAACTTAGCTTGGCAATGGCATCCTTAAACCTTTGCATGAGCTCCCAAGTCGTCTCACCCTCCCTCTGCTTAATTTCCCATAGCTTTGATAACCCCTGCTGATCTCTCTGTGGTACCTTGAATTCTTGCACAAATCCCCTCTTAATATCATCTATGGTGGGGTTCTGGTTTTTCTCTCCCACTTTACGAACTAGCGTAGAGCCTATTCTCTTAGTGTGGTTTGGAATTCCACCGCCCGAACGTTATCCAGAGTCTGATGGTCCCTCCAGATGGCTTTGCAGAGGTACCAGTGTTGCTCCACATCCTTGTTCCCCTTTCCTACAACTTCCTGGTATCTAGTAAATGATCCTGTCATACTTCTCTAAGTATGGGCTAATAACACAAAACCTTTGCTTCCTCACAGTTAGGATCCCTATAGTCCCAAGTTACTATATAGGTGGTTCTTGTATCACCTCCAATATTGAGACAGGTCTTGTATCTCTCCTGTGCATTATACACTCGTGTTGCCTTTGCTAAGTTAGTGACAAATTCTTCTGGTTTGTGATAATGTACCAAGGGAAGGTCAGGGAAAACGCCACTTATATTTCAAGGTTGGGGCTGCTGAATTTTAATGGATGCTTTTTCCTCATTGAACAACCTCCTCATCCCATCGCCCACATTGTTGTCATCTTCATGCCAACATGGGTGTTGATCTTGCGATCCTACTTTGCAACCTACAGAGAGGATTCCCCACCCGTTCCCTATTGCGATTCCATTTCTGCAACCTTCCGAGATGGTCCTCCTCTGGTCTCCTGTTGCGATCCTATTTCCGCAACCTGCAGGGAATGTCCTTCCTCCTCTTCCTGATTCCAACATCCCCTTTTCCCACACTCGGGTTTCCTAGCACCGTCTTCTCCCTTCATCTCAACTCGGGGTTTTCCCATCACCACTCCTATTTGGTGGGGTCCCCTCCTTCTTTTCCCTAAAGCCTGAGCCGCTCTTTCCTGCCACTTGTCCACTAGCAGTGCCCTCCTTTGTGCTCTAACATCCCTAGCTCTCTTCAATCCTTCTGCATCCATCCCCTCACAACAAACCTATCCCCTCCGAGGCAGTATTTTCTCCTCTAGTTCCTTCCCCCGATACTAGGATTTTATTCTTCCATCTCGGCAGTGGATAAATATAGTAGTCCTAGTTCTACCAAAAACATCTTAATCCACGTCAGGAATTCCCTTATTAATTCCCCCCATGCTCGAAGTTGAACACCACCTCTTCCTTTGAGTAGGACTGATAGCTCTCTACAACAAACTCGACCATGTATCCCTCCATGGTAGTCTTCACCCAGAAATCAACTACTCTCGTCTGGTCGTTATCTAGCTGTTGTAATAATGCAGTGTCAAATGAAGATCAACTATGTCGGACTATCACTGAGCCACTTGATTGACTCGATCTCTTCAGCTCCCTCAACCAATTGTATAGGTCCTAAGGGAACTTGCACCAGAAAATTTCATACTAGTCATTTGAGCTATCAGCGTATAAAATCCCCTCACGTACTTTACTGATCAGTTGATTCCTATAGGTAGCTTTCTCTACCAGAAATTGATTTACTGTGTGGTTCCACCAGTCTCTAACCTCTCTTTTAAACACCCTCGACACCATATCCTGAACCAATTCTCTTAACTTCAGGTCCTGGCAACTAAACCATTTGTTGGCTCGAAAGAGGCATCAAGGGAAAAGACCCCAGGTTTATGCACATGAGGGCAACAGTGGTCCGCTGTAGTCTAGGATAGCGCTGACATTTTCACCTCATCCCAAAGGGCATGGAATCTCACCCGAAGTGCGCTGCAGCCAAAAGGGAGAAGAGTTTAGCATGGGGTCGAGAGAATATCAATCGGGCACAGGCGATCACAAACATATGCGTCCATAATACATGAAACAAAGATAATAGTACCCATAACTCATACGCATGGATCCATCATAAACAACACAGAACTAATAACATCTTTGCATCAATCTATGAATCACCATTTACGTGCAACAGGTAGACTATTTAAAATTTTAATAGGCTCACAAGGCATGATGCTTAATACATTATAATTATAAATAACCATCAACTCTGTTCATATTATTTTATCATAACAAAATACATCATAATCTAGCATTTTGCCAAAAGCAATACGTAGAATACCTAACTCAGTAGCTTGGGTTAGATCATCTCCACAACCCAGTTCCTCAGATCCCAGCTCTTTTTGCATTAGCTTCTGCACCTGTGTACCTCTTCTACAACCAACTCCTTTTGCTTTTGGTGGGTTCAACAACAACCTTCTTCCTTTCTGTTCTTCCCCTTTTATATCCTTCCCGGCTGCCTGGATTGCCAGTTCTCGCTTGGCTGCTTCCTCTCTTGGCTGCTTCTGCACCTTCTCGTCTCCTCGGCTGCCTTTGCCTTCTGCTACCACCTTTCCATCACTCCTCTATAACTGTTTGTTCCGCCACCCAACCATTGTTGCCATTTGTCCTTTTTCCACCCTTCGGTCAGTCAAAACTGGTGAAAAGCATTGAAAATTAATGAAGGCTCCAACAACATCTTATATGATTTATTCTTATTTCATTTAAGTAGTAGATATGATTAAGCCTAGAAATCATGAGTATAAGTAAACAATTGGTATAGCTTTGAATGTTCCTTGGTTATCAATTGGAAACTCTATGTAAATTAGTATTTTTTTGGTTTAGTAGAAGAAAACTTTTATATATTGGAAAACTCTTTAAGAGAAGTAACCAGGGGGAGTGAAACTTCTAAGTGGAGAAGAGCTCAAATATTGGTTTCAATGGAGCTAATATTGAGTATTATTGGGGGGAGTGTGAATAGTCACATAAGCAACAACAACAATAGTGCCATGTGTAGTATAGCTATTGGTATAGAGATTCTTTGGAAGATGGAGAGTGAATAGGCATTGAATTCTCACAAGCAAAGGAGAAGTAATGAGTTTACTGCAATAGTGGAGAAGTGAACAAAGACTAGAGATGTTAGTTTACTTTATCCAAAGGTTGTATCATTAGAAAACTATTATATCCTATTAGGGGGATTAATGTCAATAGCCAATAGTGTCAATAACTAGATGAATGGTCAAGTGAGATCTATCTATTTAGGAGGAGCATATCAAACATATCCAGTACTCTAGAAAGGATCGACAACTACAAGAAGCCACAAGGGAATTTGAGTGTTCTTGATTGTCAACCATTATTATCCCAAGTTACATTGATGTCAAAAAGGGAGATATTTTTCTCCTTGAAAGGTTAGAAATAAAATCTAATAGCAAGAGCTATGATCACTAATGATTGATTTGCAAATGTGTATGGATAAGCCATTGAGTTTGTAGATGAGAATGGATAGTAATAGTCAAGCACCCTATAAGAGAGATATGGTTAGATATATAGGGGATCTAGATAGATGTTTCCATTTTCCATTGATGTTGAGGGGGAGAGAGATATCAACCACAAGGGGATATTTCCATCAATGCCATCATTATGTTGGCATTGATGCCAATCTCAATGATGACAAACATAGGATGAGATGATTGCCAATATTGGCATTGATGAGATGCAACTCAATGTGTTTCCTACTTAGTTGGAGTTAGATCTTGGTTGTGGAGCCTTCGTAAGAATACTTATGGGTGTTTTTTCCTTGCTAAAGTCAAGGATGGAGGCTATATTTGGAGGCATTTGGGTTAGAGTGGATTAGCTCAAGTACTTATCAAAAATGCATAGTTGGATAGCCCTCTCAGAGACCTTTGTAATGGTATATGGAAATTTGGAAAACTCCTAAGGGATAAGGAGTTATAACGAGTCAAATTTGTCAAGGTTCCTGAGGCTCATGGTTCCTCCAAAAAAAAGAAGGCATGGGACAAAGAATTTTCCTGTTATCTAATTAAATATTTGACAACATGCCACAAAGGTATTTGGCTGAAGATTTTAGTAATGCTAGAAATCTGTGATTGACATAACTCCCGGGATGGAAATTTTTTCGATAGCTGACAACTCCATGGAATGGTAAACAACAGGTGTGGATAGGAAGTTTCTTAACACTTGATGCACAATGTTATGAAACCAGCTCACAAAAAGATAGAAAAGATAGATCAACGCCTTAGAATTCATCCTCTTCGAGGGGGCAACCTCCTTTACATTACACAAATGAATGATTCTTTGATGATTCAAATGACAAAACCTCCTTTCTATATATAGGAAGTTAAGGAGTCACAATATAACCCAGCCGACCTAACAATAATAATATAAAGGCACAAAAATAACAATAGAGGGATTCTATGGGGCACAGTAATAACAATATGGGGACAATAGGGGCACAACAATATTAATAAGGGATATAACTACAATAGTAATGGGGTAATCACTAGTATTATAGGGACCTAACATGCCCCTATCCTTCAAAAAGGTGTTGTCCTCAACGCTTGAGTAGTTATGGATGCTTTTGTATAAAATTCTCATCCTCCCATGTGGAATCTTCAGTGGATAAGTTCTTCCACTTGATGAGATACTCCGAAATTGATCGATTCCGTAGCTGTCGAATTCTTGTTTCTATGACTGCTTCCGGTTCCAATATAATTTTTCCTTTCTCGTCAAGTTCTGGTAATATTGTTTGAACTGGGAGCTTGTCGCCTATAACCTTCTTTAAACATGAAACATGGAAAACTGGGAGCTTGTCACCTAGTACCAATCTTTTGCAACACATTGTATGGACCGTAATACTTTGGTGATAATTTATTATCCTTCTTAGCTTGCTTGAGGGGAATTTTTTTTATGGTTGTAGTCGTAGGAATACCCAATCACCTACATCAAAACTTCTTTTGTTGCGATGTTGATCTGCCTGCTGTTTCATTCTATTCTGTGCCAACACAAGGTTATCCTTTAAGAGTTGGATGAATTGTTGTTGATGCTCGTTGTGATGTTCCACTGCTTGAACCTTAGAATTTTCTCTTAAATATGATGTGATGAATGGTGGCTGATATCCATAAAGTGTCGTAAATGGGGTTGTTTTTTTTATTTTATGGAAGGAAGTGTTATACCACCATTCAGCCAGAGGCAACCATTTGACCCATTGTGTCTGTTTATCAGATACAAAGCAACGAAGATATCCTTCCAAACATTTGTTTACTATCTCAGTTTACCCATCAGATTGAGGATGATAAGATGAGCTATGAGCTAACTGAGTACCGAGACAAGAAAATAATTCTATCCAAAAATTTCCAGTGAAACTGGGATCTCTGTCACTTACAATAATCTTTGGGTTTCCATGTAGCTTTTGAATTGTTTCCATAAATGCAGTAGAAATTGTACTGGCTTTAAATGGATGTGATAATGCACAAAAGTGTGCATACTTGGTAAGTCTATCAACTACCACCATGATGACACTCTTTCCCTCAGACTTGGGTAAACATGTGATAAAATCCATTGAAACCTCCTGTTGGCTTGGAATGGATAAAGGTTGTAATAGACCCAGGGTCTTAATTGTTTCAACTTTATTTTGTTGGCAAACCAAACATTCTACCACAAACTTTTGAATATCCGATTTAAGTCCATCCCAAAAAAATTCCTTCTTAACCCTGTGGTCTGTTTTTAAAAATCCTGAGTTCCCTCCTAAGGGAGAAGTGTGCAATTCCATAAGAATCTTTTATTTGAGTTTGGAATTCTTACAGAGGTATAAGCGATCTTTGTACCATAATGAATCATTTTGCTAGCTAAATGTATTAGATGTAATGGAATCTTGTTGTAACTTTTGAATAAGTGCCCACACTTCTTCATCATTCTTCCATTCCTCCCTTGCTTCATTTATCCAATCTGGTTGGATAATAGAAATGGTGCACAACAATGCTTCCACATCCTCATCCTTTCTTGAGAGTGCATCTGCCACCACATTTTTCTTCCCTTTTTTGTAGATGATTTCAAAGTCATAACCCAACATCTTTGTGACCCACTTTTGTTGCTCTTCAGAGGAAAATCTTTGTTCTAAAAAGTATTTAAGGCTATCATGATCTGTTTTTACTTTGAAGTGTCTTCCCATTAGGTAGGGTCGCCATTTCTTAAGTGCATGTAGTATTTCCAACATTTCCTTCTCATAAATGTCTTTGTGTAAAAAATTTCCCTTGATTGGATGACTTTCAAATGCAATGGGTCTTTCATCTTGCATTAAAACAACACCAATTCCATTTCCTAAAGCAACACATTCCATAATAAAGGTTTTTGTGAAGTCCGGTGTAGCTAAGACCGGTGCTTGGCACATTGCCTCTTTAAGATGTTCAAAGGCCTTTGTTTCTTCTGGAGTCCATGAAAATGCATCTTTCTTCAATAATGTTGTTAGAGGTGCTGCTATTCTCCCATAATTTTTAACAAACTTGTGATAATACCCTATCAACCTGAGAAATCCTCGCAGATGCTTTATGGATGTGGGGATTTTTCATTCCTTAATGGCTTTAATTTTTCTAGGGTATACCTTAACTCCTTCATGAGATACAATATGACCCAAATATTCCACCCCTTGTACTCAAAAGAAACATTTGGATCTTTTTGCATATAATTGTTTCTCCTCCAATAGTTGTAGCACCCTGTCAACATGTTCAACATGATCCTTCCAAGACTTGTTGTAGATTAGTATATCATCAAAAAATACTAACACAAATTTTCTAAGGAAAGGTTTGAAAATGGAATTCATCAAACCTTGAAATGTAGAAGGTGCATTGGTAAGGCCAAAAGGCATGAACAAAAATTCATAATGGCCCTCATGAGTTCTAAATGCTGTTTTCGGAATGTCTTCAGTCTTCATTCTGATTTGATGATATCCTGAATGAATATCCAACTTAGTGAAGTAAATTGATCCATGCAATTCATCTAGTAATTCATCAATGATAGGAATGGGAAACTTATCTTTAATAGTGAGCTTGTTGAGCTCCCTTTTATCCAGACACATGCGCCATCATCCATCCTTCTTGTGCACCAATACTACTGGAGCAGAGAAAGAACTTTGACTAGGTTGAATTATACCAGCCTCTAGCATTTCTACAACCATACATTCAATTTCACTCTTTTGGGCATAGGGATATCTTTACGACCTCATGTTTGGAGGAACACTTCCTGGAATCAGATGAATAGCATGATCATGATCACGAATAGGTGGGAGATTTTTGGGAGTCTCAAATACCTTGGAATGATTGTCCAAGACTTTTTGGAGATCATGGGAAATAGATTATTTCGATGTGGAAACATCTAGCGAACATAATTGTGCAATTACACCTCTTTGTTTCTTTTTTAGAAGCTTTGTCATACCGTTAGAGCTAATTATCTTTCCCGATTTCCCTACAATACCCCTTAATTCAACTTCCTTTCCTTCCACAGAAAATTTCATCAAAGTTTCTTGAAAATTAAAAGCTATTGTACCCAAGGATTGTAGCCATTGGATTCCTAGTACAACATCAACACCTCCCAGTGGAATGGAAAGCATTGGGCTAGTCAACACATATTGTCCCATGGATAGCTTGATATTATGGCACTTTCCAGAGAAATTTATTGTTCCTCCATTTGCAACCATCACTTGACACTCTAGTGCTGGATATAGGAAGCAATTCAATTCTTTTGCTACCTTACAATGAATAAAATTGTGGGTACTTCTTGAATCAATCAATACTATTATCTTTTTCTTCTTGATTTGTCCTTCTATCTTGATTGTTTGAGGAGTGGTAATTCCAGCCAATGCATTACAAGATATGGTCGGATTCATTTCTTCTTTATCTAGGCTTTGTTCTTGGAGTATATCTTCTTCTTTTGACCTTTCTTTCTCCTTTTCTTCTTCCTCTTCACAATCTATGTAGAATAATTTCTTCTCAGCACACTTATGACCTTTAGTGTATTTGCTATCACAACTGTAACAAAGCCATTTTGCTCTTTTTTCTTCCAATTGTTGTGGTGTCAACCTTATAGGTTGTGGAAGACTAGGGGCAAAAACACTTCCATCTTTATAGTTGTGAGTGGTATGCTTCTTGGTTGCCATAATTTTGCTTTCCATTTTTCTTGCTAACTTGAATGCCTTCTCTACTGAATCAGGTTCCCAAAGGAAAATATCATGTTGGATATTATCGTTTAAAGTCCCTATGAACACATCAATCCTATGCTCCTCTAGAATATTTTTTACCCTTATGTTCAATTTTTGGAACTCTTCAATGTGCTCCATTATTGAACCCTTTTGTTTGAGACTTATCAATTGGCTAAAAAAAGTGTTGCTTTTTGTATCCTCATAATGTGTTGTCAATTCTTCCGTAAAAATTGCCCAAGTGATAATTTGTTTACGAGAGAAAAACCATTGATACCATACAAACTTATTTGGTTCCAAATATAAAGTTGCAATACGTACCTTTTGTGTGTTTTGCACATTATTGAGATTGAAAAATTGCTCCATTTGTAATATCCATGTTGTGGGATCCTTGCCATCAAACTTCCTCATATCGATTTTTGGAATGTGGTGGGTCTTCGATCCAACATTAGAGTCTATGAAATCATGATTAAAATTTCTTTTGTTTGCATCATGAGTTTCCTTTACTACCCTTTCACCAATTGTAAGTATTTCTTGTAGAAAATTTGTCAAATCTGTCTTCAAATCTGCCATGTCTGTCTTCAAAAATGTCTTCAAATCTGCCATGTCTCTCTTCAAATATGTCTTCAAATCTATCTTCAAATAGTCCATCTTAGCTTCCATGCCATTCATATTAGCTTCCATGCCCTTTATCTTAGATTCCACACCATTTATCTTAGCTTATGTTAGCTTTTGTAAGAGTGACATTTGTTGCACTTGGTCTTGTAATTTTGATATATCATGTAGCATTTCTTCCTCTTCTTCACGAGTCATGCTAGAGCTTTCAAGTTGCTTACTAGGTGTTTGAATTTTCTTTCCTTTGGGCATCAGCTACCGATAATAATGCTCTACTATGCCCTTTAAATTCCTTCAAAAAAAAATTTCAAACCAAGCTTAAGCAAAAATTTAAAAAAATCTACACACCTTTTTTCACTTTGTAGGAGCTTGATATTGCCTCTGATGTATCTCTGTAATTTTAGATCATCCAGTTCTGAAATTACGAACTACAGTATCCCTCTGTGTCCTCTTTCCAATGCCACTAGTCTGATCCAAATTGGATTCTCCAAGGAAGAGTTATGCCAAATCTCCCACAGTGACCTGATTATAGACTAGTTCAGTAGAGCGAACTTGTACGACATGCCATGTGTCCCTGTTTCAACCTTTGGCTCTAAAAAATATATACAAGAAACTACAGTCCATCCTCTTTCTGTACCTTCTTATGAAACTTCAATCTGATGCTCAGAGAAAAAGTTATGATGATTTTCCCCAGGTCACCTGTTTGGAATGTAATTCAGGAGTCTGCAAAAAGACCAACTTCCTCAAATCATATCTCCGCAAATATAGCGCGAAAAGCTCTGAAATTCGGACCCAAGGTTTAGTGCAATTTTGTCTCAAATGGGTTTTTTTTTTCACTTCTGAAACATCGCAGAAAAAAGTTATAGTGAAAATTCCACGATGACCTATTTGGAGCAGAAAAACCCTAGAATCCAAACCTTTGATACCAGATGTTATGAAACCAGCTCACAAAAAGATAGAAAAGATAGATCAACGCCTTAGAATTCAGCCTCTTCAAGGGGGTAACCTCCTTTACATTACACAAATGAATGATTCTTTGATGATTCAAATGACAAAACCTCCTTTCTATATATAGGAGTCTAAGGAGTCACAATATAACCCAGCCGACCTAACAATAATAGTATAAAGGCACAAAAATAACAATAGAGGGATTCTATGGGGCACAGTAATAACAATATGTGGAAAATAGGGGCACAATAATATTAATAAGGGATATAACTACAATAGTAATGGGATAATCACTAGTATTATAGGGACCTAACACACAAATCGTCATTCGTTCCAAGAGAGGTTTAGAAATGGTGTGGTGGTGAGTAGATGGATCCCGGGAGAAATAGTTTGTTTCATTAGCATGAAAAATAACTTCATGTCCTACCATGATAATTTTTATGGCTTGGAAGAACTAATGAAGGGTGCGCCACAATAGACAAAGTTTGCTAGATGAAAATATAACCAATACTATAAAATAACATAAATCCACATCTCGAGCCATTTTCAATTAAAAAATCATTTTGGTGAAAGAGAACCCTAAACCTTTTGTCTGCATAGGATGAAGTGGTGGAAGCTAAAGGTGGAAACACATGATTGGAAGAGAAATGATGAAATGGTAGTTGGTTGGAGGACCAATTAGCATAGGTGACACATAGGGTGACATGTGGATGAGTGTAGGACCCTCTTTGAGTGATCAAGTGTGCTTGGTGTGGATAGTCCATATATGCTATGAGACCTTAACATGCATGAAGGATAAGCGAGCATTCACAATGTGATGAATCCAATGGCTGATAGTGGTATGATCCAACTACTCGTATCTACATCGGGATGTATACATTCATAAATTTTATGGGAAATGTTAAACATGATGAATGGCATGGAAAAGTGACATGGTAGCACACATGTTAGAAAAGTTTACATGACCCAATCAAAAGATAACATGTGATTGAATCATGCCATGGCATACTCCCCTAATGTGTAAACATGATTTTAATTGATGATGTGGCACAATATCAACATTCTCGCAAGGGGGTCATGTTTGTGAACATTTTCTTGTGATTTTTCGAAAATTGATTGGTAACAAGGTAGCAAGCCCAATATAGGAACTAGGTCAAGACACTTGGACATAAAGACACATCATGGGATTTGAAGGTTTTTACCTCATTCAAAACTAAAGAAATTATAGATTCAAATTGAAGTTCAATTGTGTGTATGTGGGACTAGGGAATAATTATTATATGGAGCAGTGAGAGGTGGAATAATACCATCAACTAACAAAGACGAGCTAGATGTTGTAGTGACAACATGTTGTTGCAAGGACATCTAGATATCCATACATGCAAGCCTCCAAAATGTTTATAAACGTTAGAGTGAAAATTCTCTTGGATACCATATATGAGTCTAAGTTCCTGTAGAGTTAAGTCCTCAGTCTTGAGGTCATGGTATCATACACCAAAGAGCTAAAGGTTAAGGTTGCAAAGATATTAAGCTAGTGTGAAGTTCAGTGCTCTTTGTGCTTAAGCCATTGGTCATATATCAATGTCAGATGCACTATGAGTTCTAATTAGAAAAGGAGCTTTGTTATACTATGACAAAATAAGAACACAATTTTGAGGTAGAAATCATGTGTTGTAGAGGGCTAAAGTTAAGGGCATTTTATGAATGAAATTTAGTGTTCTTTGCACCAAAATTACATTATGTGAAAATTTAAGAAATAACCTAATGCAGAGGCAATAAATGAAAACATAATTTATGGAATTGGTTGGCGGTCCCATTTAAGTTCAAAGGTTGTAATAGAGAAGAAATTAGATATGAGAAATTGATGGCAGACCTGTAGGTTTTGGAATACAGAGAAGCAAATTGAAGTAGTGGGTATCTGACTGAGTGCATATTGTACATGAATTCTATCCTCAAGTTGTGCAAGATGTAATGAAGCTCATTCTCAAACTATGTAAATGTACATGAAGTTCATCCTTGAGTTGTGAATGAATTAATGAAGTGTGTCATTGAGCCATGCGAGAATGAATGAGGTTCAACTTTGAGCCATGTGTAATAGAGTTGAAAAATATGCTACTAAGTTAAGTGTGAGACATTTTTTGTCCCATTGGTGAGTTCAGACCAAGATTGAGCATAATGTTTTGTGCTATGAGCGTGTGTTCCAAAGGGGTTATGGTTTATTGAGATAGTGTGTGACTATATAAGTGTCGAGGAAGTTTAATATAATAAGAGTCTTTGTATGGTCTGTTATCACCAAATAGGACCCTGATAGGCTGCTCATCAAGTCAATCTCAGTGTAACTATTTCAAACCAATCTTTTGGCTGAGGCTTAGCCTTCTCAACTTGAGAGGGCTCTCTCACTAGGTTTAGGGTTTTTGATTAATGATTAGACGGCTAACTCTAGGAACAAAATGAATGGAAGTATAACTTATTGAATGGTTGAAAGTATGATTAGAAAACATCTATTGGGCTATGGAGTTAAAATGGTCTTCAAAAAAACAACATGATCAACAAGATATGGAAATCAAGGCACTTAGAATTTAGGTTTATGAAGAAAACTGTAACACAGTGAAACAACACAGTTTACAAGCATGTGAAGGAAGTTAGAGATGTTTCCAATGAATTCTAAGTATCACAAGTGCGTACCACTACAAATAAGTAATTCTATAAAGCCATAAGAACCTCAAACATATAAACCCTTTGTGAATCTTGAGTAGTCAAACTGATCACTGTATTAAGTATGAAAAAACACAATTTTTACAGTAACACAATCTTTCCTTTACTAATGAAAACTCCAACCCTACTAATTTCATCCCTTGCTTCATATATAGCTTTTACAATAAGGATTCCATGATCCTTCATCAAGAGAATTCGATTTTTCTTGACCTGACACCTACTAATACCTAAAATAGACTATTAATTACAACTAGCTGTTAACTAACAGTCCTAGAGTCCTAATACAACTAGGAGTGTAACTCCTTATTATGCTAGCAACAACCTAGGATGTGGAATAAATTCAGTTTTTGACAGCTGCTCCTTCTAGAATTTCGAACTTGGTGATGGCCATAACCCCCAGCTGGCCTCCAATAGCTTCTCCTTCATCTACCCTGAAAACTAGGATACTGTCCCTTGCTCTGTTCCGGCTGAAAAATAGGTGTTGGGACAGAGTTTGTTTCTCCTCATAAAAAATATATTTTACAAAACTGAAGGAGGCTTTTGTATACCACTTTGTGCTGAACAAAATCCTCTCTTGGTTTTTTTAATACCTTTCCTACTGCCTAGAAACTGTCTTTGAATATCAGGTGTAAACTGGAAATTGTGATTTCTAAAAAATTGCTCCTACAACAGTTTCGTAGCACAAGTTGAGTCATCAACCTCTCCCAGCTCATAATGAATTTGAAGAAACTTAAAGAGGTTTTTGTAGCTAATTATGTTAGGAACAAAAAACTCTTTCACTTTTTGATGATATGCTTTCAGTTGCTCAAAAAACCTCCTGGAGGTTGACTACTTATAACATTTTTTTCTGCTGAAAAAGGCTGCTTTAGTGATTTCGTAGCACATGCAGTGCAAATTATGGGTTTTGCACTATGAAAACTCCTAACTACAAATCCCTAATTTCATATCTCATATAGTGCATTTTCTGAGTTTTTCGCTACGAAAAATCCTAGGCAATTTCGTAGCATATGTCAATTTTGAAACAACCTAGCACATGACTCTTTTGAAATAATGTGGGATCTATGATAGGAGAAATAAGGTTGTTGACCTTTATTTAATAATGGAAACAAGACTCCAACTCTATGATTTAGACTCTAAAACAAAAACAATAAAAATGACTTGGCCAAGACTAACATAAAACTTTGGAACCATACCTGTTGTCCAAAATTTTAGAACTTTTTACAGTGATAACAATGGCTCCACTTGGGATAGTGTGCCCTTGTGGTACACTAAGAACATGAAATTCCAATGCTTTGTCCACTTATGATAAAAATATAAATTTGATTGACAAGCATCCCCTTCAAGCTACTTGGGCCTTCACCTCGGGTTTAAGATTGATGATCACTGTAGAAGAAAGAAATCTGTATCTACTAAAAAATTCTCAGTCAACCTACCATGAGCTTATTTGCACATTCCTACCTACCCTCTCAACTGCAACCTCCATTTGTAGCTCAAGGAACATGAAACTTCCATTGAAGCCAGTCATTAATCTGATCTGACACTTGAATCTCTTGGTTGTGTTTGAAGCAGAAATAAACATGACACCGAAATAATCAAGTCAGCATGAGTTGTAACTAATCTTCAAGATAAAAATATAACTGGAAATATGAACAACAAATCTTTTCCATGTAATCAGCTATAGGGTCAAAAAAAACATGATTAGTTTGATGATTCTCATAACATTCTATATCTTCAGACAACTGATTCCCAGCCACACAAAATTCCTTTCATATGATATCCAACTGCCTTTTCACATGATTCCCATAGACAATGTAATTTTCCTCACTATTATGATCATTCTTTGAAGTAATCTGCTGCAAGGAATTACATAAATGATCAACCTTTTCCTCTGCCTGAGGGTTATAAAAATTTCTTCCAGTATTTCTTCTTGGTGTTTGCAATTATTTTCATCTTCATTATGATCCGAAGACTGACAAGTCTGCTACATCTCTACATCAATCTCGGAGGATGTAATATGATTTTCATAAGTAAACCCCTGCTAATTTTCATGCTGCATTTCATGGGATGTTATCCTTTCTTCTTGGTGTTGAAATGTATTGTTATGAAGAGCCTCTAAATTTCTTCATCCATGAATTCATCATCATCATAAAAATCCTCCAAATATTGAATAAAACTCGCAGACTGTTTACAGAAATCGTTGACCAACAATAAGGAGGGATGATACTCTTTATATATGTCATAGAATACATCATGTAAATCAGCAAGATAATATAATGAACTAGTTTCCAAGATTTTATACCAAAACCATGCTTTTCCTTCTAAAGTGGTCATAAACACCTTCATGAGACAATCTTTAGGGAATTGAACCTTAAGACTGCGTACATGCATATGGAACCTAACCAAATGAAGAGCAGCATTGTCTTTCTTTTCATCTTTGAATATTGGAAGATCATCTAACCAATCGACCTTTGGCATAGGATTTGGAAAACCAGGGATATGAGACCGATTCATAGGGGCATACCTGGCATTCATTCTTGCAATGGAACTCATCTTGAAACTTCATCAAGCTATTGTTCTTCTAGCAGTGAAGTCACCTTCCAATTTTTTATTTGATGTGTGGAGTTTCCAAGGTAGATTGCAGCCTCAAAAACTTTCTGAGCTCTTGCTACCTTCAGAAGTTCAACTTTCTTGGTTTCGGGAATGAATAATCTTCAGACTCCTGACAGATGCACCAAAATGTTATCACCAAAATAGGACCCTGATAGGCTTCTCATCAAGTCAATCTCAGTGTAACTATTTCAAACCAATCTTTTGGCTGAGGCTTAGCCTCCTCAACCTGAGAGGGCTCTCTCACTAGGTTTAGGGTTTTTGATTAATGATTAGATGGCTAACTCTAGGAACAAAATGAATGGAAGTATAACATATTGACTGGTTGAAAGTACAATTAGCAAACACCTATTGGGCTATGGAGTCAAAATTGTCTTCAATAAAACAACATGATCAACAGGATATGGAAAACAAGGCACTTAGAGTTTAGGTTTATGAAGAAAATTGTAACACAGAGAAACAACACAGTTTACAAGCATGTGAAGGAAGTTAGAGCATTTTCCAATGAATTCTAAGTATCACAAGCTCATACCACTGCAAATAAGTAATTCTATAAAGCCATAAGAACATCAAACATATAAACTCTTTGTGAATCTTGAGTAGTCAAACTGATCACTGTATTAAGTATGAAAAAACACAACTTTTACAATAACACAATCTTTTCTTTACTAATGAAAACTCCCACCCCTACTAATTTCATCTCTTGATTCATATATAGCTTTTACAATAAGGATTCCATGATCCTTCATCAAGAGAATTCGAATTTGCTTGACCTGACACCTACTCATACCTAAAACAGACTATTAATTACAACTAGCTGTTAACTAACAGTCCTAGAGTCCTAATACAACTAGGAGTGTAAATCCTTATTATGCTAGCAAAAACCTAGGATGTGGAATAAATTAGGTTTTTGATAGCTTCTCCTTCTTAACTTCGATCTTGGTGATGTCCATAACTCCCAGCTGGCCTCCAATAGCTTCTCCTTCATCTACCCTGAAAACTAGGAAACTGTCCCCTGCTCTGTTCTAGCTGAAAAATAGGTGTTGGGACAGAGCTTTTTTCTCCTCATCAAAAATTTATTTTCAAAACTGAAGGACACTTTTGGAGACCACTCTGTAATGAACAAAAACCTCTCCTTTTTTTTTGCAATACCTTTCCTACTGCCCAAAGACTGTCTTTGAATATCAGGTGTAAACTGTAAATTGTGATTTCTGAAAAACTGCTCCTGCAGTAGTTTCGTAGTGCAAGTTGAGTCATCAAATTCTCCAAACTCATAATGAATTTGAAGAAACTGAAGGAGGTTTTTTTATTTCAGTATGTTACGAATAAAAACCTCTTTCACTTTTCCAAAATATGCTTTAAGTTGCTCAAAAAAACTCCTGGAAGTTGACTACTTAAAATAGTTTTTCTGTTGAAAAAGGCTGCTTCAGTGATTTCGTAGCGCATGTAGTGAAAATTCTGGGTTTTTCACTATGAAAACTCCTAACTACGAATTCCCAATTTTGTAGCACATATAGTGCATTTTTTGAGTTTTGCACTACGAAAACTCCTAGGCAATTTCGTAGCTCATGTCAATTTTGAAACAACCTAACACATGACACTTTTGAAATAATGTGGCATCTATGATAGAAGAAATAAGGTTGTTTACCTTTATTTAATAATGGAAACAAGACTCCAACTCTATGATTTAGACTCTAAAACAAAAACAATAAAAATGACTTGACCAAGACTAACATAAACTTTGGAACCATACCAGTTGTCCAAAATTTTAGAACTTTTTACAGTGATAACATGGTCCATGACTATGATAGAAAGGAATATATATGAAAAGCTATAATAAAATCTAAAATCGAGGAGAGTTGCAAAGAAAACATAGAAACAAAGGATGTTGACTGTTTTGTGATATATCAAGATGAGTGAGCCAAAGTAGAGATAACAACAAGTTTTAAAATGAGATGAAATAATGGTATGCATGGTTCAATAGGTTAGTGCTTGCACATCAAGGAGTCGATGCTTCCTTTAGGTTGGTTCTTGAGAAATAAATTATGGGGTCGGTGCCTCTTGCAAGTAGTAGCTTCAAAATCAAGGATTTGGTGCTTCTTGCTGGTTGGTTCCAGCAAAATAAATAGGTAGATGGCGCTTCCTCCTGGTTGGTGCCAATAAAACAAATTAGGTATTTGGTTCTTCTTGCTGGTTGGTGCCAATGAAACAAACAGGGAGTTGGTGTTTCCTATGACTGGGTGCTCATGAAACTTGATGTAATTAGAGTTGGAGCTTTTTTATCTACATCATAATACAAACAAGTTTTTGTGGTTTTCCTCCTAGAACGGTTTCCACATTAAAATATTTGAGTACAAATGTGCATGTTGATTATGATGTTGTTGTGTGGTTCATATGTTGATTTATGATGATGCTAATATGTTTGGTTGCCATTTAAATTGAAATTAAAAATCATAAGTAACAGTTAAATTTTCCTTAATATTGATTCAACCCCCCTTTCACTATTAATCTATTTTTCAACATTTTTCTCATCTATGGAACAAATGTACTCAACAAGAATGGAATACCTTTTCCTCCTAGTGGCCCAGTTATAACAAAACCTAATAGTCTACTAGTGGTTAGGTTTGACAACCTCAACTCTTAACCAATTATAAATTATTGTTCACTATAATCTCATGGATATTCCCTTTAGTATAATTTATTGGGGGTAATGTGGCATCCTCTTGAATTATGGTGGTGAAAACAAGAATGTCAACTTGCGATTGGCATAACCTTTGCATACAAACTTTGATTGAGGCTCTTCTTAGACCGTTAGAAAAGTATTTGTGTGTAGAATATGAAAGAGAGACGGTGCACTAAAGTATCAAAATTTTACCCAAGAAAAAGATCATTTGGTGCCTCAAAATTCTCGTGAAAGGTTTCAAACACCAATCCTACTAATAAAATTGGTCTTGTAAGACGATTCCTCCACTTTTTGCACTATGAAAGCATTGGCAAGGATGAAAAAAAATATAATTATCAAACACAAATCACACCTCCCCATTTTGGGAGGCTTTTGGTCCCCAAAATATTCTACTGAATGAGGTAAGGAATTTTTTCCTCCACCTTCTCCCTAGTGTACCATTTAGCCTTTCATAGAAACCATCCTTTCAACCCAATCTACCAAAGCTCATGCTACTTCTACCTTGTAGTTATAGACCTCTTCTAAAAATCTATATCTTATGTCATCTCCGATTTAGTATCTGGTTCCAAATCCTCCACAGAATGTAGGACATGTTCTTCTTCCTAATCTAGAATGGAAATCTCATAGTGTTTCATATTATATACATTCAAAACTAAGTAAATGTGTATGTATGGGGGTATAATGAGTCTACAGGAATTATGTTCCACCTTTTCTTATATCTGAAAGGTACCATACTGTAGAGAATTTATTTTCTTACCAGGACCCTGCAACCTTTACTTTTTCAACTATAACCATACTTTGTCTCTGACATTGAATGAATTCTTTGTTTTGTGTTGATCATGCCTAGCCTTGTATTTTTCCTATGACTTCTACATTTTTTCCTTTACCTATATATGGATCTTCCTTATCTTCTCAACATTTTTTTCTACCATCAAGGCATCCCCTATAAGATCCTCCCTTACTCCTCCTTGCTTCCCATATGCAATATCCAAAGGTAAAGGTGCAAATATTCAAAAACAAGTTTCAAATGGGGACTTACGAGTAGAAGTGTGGACTGCTCTATTATAAGAGTGTTGTATATATACTGAATTTTCATCCTGGGTCTTCGAATGCTTATGATTCTAACCACTCAAAAGTTGCACTAAATTCTTTTTGACTACTTATGACTAGCTATATGTCTGAGGATGGAATGTTGTAGACCTGTTAAACTTTTTGTCCATGTTCTCCTACAATGTAGTCCAAAATGAAATGAGAAATATTATGTCCCTATATAAATCGATGATCCTTGTATCCCAAAGTGCACCCATACCTATCCAAAGAATAAGCTTGTTGCTTCTTTCCCACTAATGGTCTTTGTACAGGGCACCAAAGCACACATATTATTGAACCTATCAACTACCACAAATAGGTTATCATGTACCTTCCTGATTGTTGGCAAAAATCCAACAAATTGGATGGAAATTTTTTCCCATGGATGAGAGGGTATAGATAAGGGATGATATAGACCTTGTTTCCTGTTACTAGGCTTTCTAGTACAAGAAATAATGGACCCTCCTATAAACCTAGCTACATTTTATTGCGTCATGGACCAATACACATACCTCTACAGTTGGCCACTGTCTTCTTGACACCAAAGTGTATTACAACCTTGGAAGTGTTACCCTATATAATTAGCTACAATCTCTCACCTTTAGGAACACATAGCTTATCAAGTTTGTAGAGTAACGAATCCTAAAGATGGTAGTAAATGGTGTTACCATCATTGTGCACATGAATTTGACTCTATAATTGTTGAAACACCTCCTTGAAGTCCTCATTCTATGAATATGACTCTCTACATGTGTAGTGGGTGAATGTCTCCATGTGCATTAGAGTTCCCCAATTTGTGATATTTTATGTGGGTCACCTTGAAAGCATGTCAACCAATTTATTTCTACTTCCCTTATTATACTTGATCAATAAATATAAATGTTGTATAAAATCCATCGACTTGTAATGCATGGTATATTCTAGCTTACTATGGGTCTGCAGGTACTATAGTGGCTGGTGATATGTGTGGATTACTATCTCCTTTCCCATTAGATAATGCTTCCACTTATTCACAACTTGTACCATGGAATAGAGATCTTTATCGTATGTAGGGTAGTTAAGAACAACCCGATGAAATACTTCAAAATGATATCATATAGGCCTTCCTTCCTACATCAACACTACTACCATAACATACTCACTTGCATTTGACTCCACTTCAAAATGTTGTTCAATCTTGTTAATGCTAGAATTGGTGCTTGAATGATTTTATTCTTTAACTCCTCAATGGCCCTCTATTGACCCTTTCTACAATAGAAACTCTTGCCACTTACTGTTATTTCATGGAGTGGTGTTGCTACCACTAAAAATGAGGTTATGAATTTCCTTAGGTATTATGATACCCCAACTAAACTCCTAACCTAAGAAACATTAGTAGGCACGAAAAATTTCATGATGGTATCCATCTTGGAAGGATCTATATTCAACTCTCCTCCACCTATCACATACCCCAGATAAACCAAATACTACCATGTAAACTCACAATTCTTGAAATTTTCTAGCATTTGGTGCTTCTTTGATGTCTCCAACACTCATGTCGAATGTGAGATGTGCTCCTCTGAAGTAAAATTGTATAATGGTATATCATCTGAAGAGAAAATAACAAATAAATATATAAAATGGATCAGTATATCATTCATTAACCTTAGAAATGTAGTTGGTGAATTGTATAGGCCAAATGGCATGACTCACCACTCATACAAACATTTCTTTATTTTGAAGGTTGTCTTCCATGTGTCTTCTTCTCTGACTTGGACATGGTGATATCCAAAATTTAAGTCCATCTTCGTGAAGTATTTTTCTTGCTACAACTATTCCAATATATCATCTATTATAGGAAAGGGTACATGTTCTTGAGTGTGATTTTTTTCAATGCCTTCTAATCAAGACACATCCACCAACTCCCATCCTTCTTTGGCACAATGATGATGAGTGACCAACATAGTGATGTACTAGGTTGAATGACAACCTATTCCAATAATTGCTACAATTGTTTCTTCACCTCACTCACTTCTATACATAGAATACTTGTACAACCCAATGTTTGGCAATGGGGAATCCATAAATAGTTGGATCTCATGTTGCACTTCCCTCTTCGGGTGGTAACCCTTTAGGTTCCTGAAACTCATCCTTATATGATTGTAGCATCTCTTCTAGTTGTTGTTTTTGTTTCTTATTATACCCCTCTAGGGAAGCCTTGCCTCTTACTTACTCTTTCACAAAGTAATTTTCTCTTAAAAACAATAAAACACACTTCTTGCTAGAGCTAATTAGTTTCTTGGCATAGTTGGCACTTAGCAATGAAATTTTTGACTTTCCTTTGTGCACATTGATGATGAAAATTTTTCCATCCTTGATGTGGTAGTATTCATTAGCTCTTCACATGAAGATTACATCACACATATACATGTATGGACTTCGAAACACCACTCCAAATGGATCAAGGGGAACTTCATCTAGTTCTACTTCATTAATAAAATTAACACTACTAGAAAAATTAATTTTGCACTATTTTGTTACCTTTAACTCTACATTCTTATTTACCCATCATAGTGGTTATGGGCTTGGATGATAAAAATTTTGTAATCCAAATTTATTTATCAAATATACTTCAATGAGATTCACTTATGATCCTGAGTCAAAGATAGCATCAAACTTTATCTTATTGACTTGTGTCTTAATGTGGAAGATTTTAGTTATTTCTTTCTCTTCCTATTACTCAATGCTACTGAGATCCACCTCCTTCTATGCTGATGTATAGATGGTATTCTCATCCACATATGACATTATTTAAAACTAGTTTCTCGACTTAGTGGCCATGAACTTATTCTTCTTATTATCTTTTTTTTTTCTTCAAGTTAAGCTCTAGATGCAACTTCCAATACTTCACCTCTGTATGTCCATCAATATTACATTGGTTGTTGTGTTTGCTGGGATCCTTTTATTGGTGTGTTGTGTCTACCATCCTTCTATATTTTCCCATTTCCAAGTCTTCCCCTGCTTAGAAGTGATCCATAAAATTCCATGAATATTCTACTTGATAGTTCGTCACAACAGATTTGATAATATTATGTTATTTTTTTTTAAATTCTTCACTATTACAATTTTGTTAAATGTCTAGATTTTTAGATTTACTGTTAATAGTGCATGCATGAAAATGAAAATTATGAAAAATATAGAGAAAATAAAAATAAAATCTCTCACACACACATAAGACACAAGATATTTTTTGGGAAACCCTTTCGGGAGAAAACCTAGTTGAAAGGTGAGGTTGCTCTGCTCTCTTTCTCTGACTGGAAATATGGCTACAAGTACAAAAAAGTATGGCATGTGACCCATGGGCTACTAAAGTGCACATATCCTCTCTATTTTCTCTAACTCCTATCCCTTTTATCTATTTTTTCTCAACTATGTAACAAATGCAATCGAAAGAATGGGATTCCTCTTCCTTCGAGTGGCTCGGTTATAACACAACCCGATAGCCTACTAGTGGTTATATTTGACTACTTCAGCTCTTAAACAGAGTTACAATATAGACTCTTGTAGAGTATTTTACATCATAATCACATTGTTATCCCATTTACCATGAATAATTTGGGCTGATGTGACATCATCCCAAATTATGGGTGAGAAAACAGGAAGGTCAACTTCTGAGTGGCATACATTTTGCATGCGGACTCCAATTTGTATGCTTCTTGCATTGTTGGAAATATCTATGTGTGTATAATAGTATGAAATGGTGTCATGTAATAGCAAAAAATTTTATCACCCAAAAATTACATTGGATGCTTCAAAACACTCCTAGAAGGTTTCAGACCTCATTTTGCCAAAATGGGTCCTTCCGGTAAAAACGGTCTCGTGAGTTGATTCCTCCAATTTTTCCACTCCAAATGCATTGAGATGGATGAAAAACAATACAATGATCTAATCTGGATCAAGAAGTGTCATGTTCCTTCTTCTACATTGATCTACTTGATTTCCCTTTCTTTAGGACTCTGTTCTCTAGGTATTGTGCCTCTACATAAGCCTCATTCAATGATATGGGCTTAAACGATGCCAATTTCTTCTGCAGATGGATATATAGATCCCTTAGATATGTGAGGAGTAAATTTGGGTTATTTGGTGTGATACCCAACAATATCACCATCTTTCTAAATTCTATGGTGTACTCATGTATACTTTTCCTGTTCTTTTGCTTGAGGTAGTGCCATTAGATCCACTGGTCCTCTACACACCAAATAGGGTAAAATTGTGAGTTCATGAGGGTTTTAAATTTTTCCCACTTAGTCACTAAAGGATATTACTCCAACCTCAAGGTATTTGTATGGTTTTCCCACCAAGACAAGGCAGCCTTATAATTTTAGTAGTGAAAATGAAATATTTTATTCTTTCTCAATATGATGAACACTGAAATACACTTTTAATTGCTAAAACTAGTGATTTAGGTTTAGAGCAATGATCTCACCTTGAAATGACTTAATATTGAAAGTCTCTTCCATTTTGAATAGGAGTCGTGAATGGTTCACGATAGTCAAACTAGGTTGATCTCTTTCTAGTTATTTGTTTGATTGGCTCTTCATTTCATTATGATCTGTAGATCTACCCTCTGATCTTTCCTCTTCATTAGAACCCACATATCCTCCAAATAATAAAATATTATTATTCAGGTATGACATTAGGAGATTCACATTATGGAATATATCTGCAACTTGTGCTTATAGTTGTGAAAACATCTCCTCTACATGATCATGAGGGTTATTCATAGGTTCTTCGACCATGACTAGGGATTTTTTACTTTTTTCTTATCTGAACTAGATCCCAAAAATTATCCACAATATACCCAAAGAAACTTGATTTGGTACCAATATGATCCATAGATTTTCGTGGATATTCCATTGAACAGTTCGTAACAATAGATTTGATAAAACCATATTTAAAAAAATATGAAATCTACACTATTAGGGTTTATTTCTCTTTCGATTTCTTGATCTATAGATTATTATTTATTGTGTATGCATGTAAATTAAAATTTATGTAGGAAATAGATAATATAAAAACAAAAATTCATAAACCGTGATTTAACAAAAGATATAACATTGGAAACCCTTTTTAGGATAAAACCGAAATGGAAGGTGAGGTCACTCTACTCTCTTTCTATGAATAAAAAATGGCTGCAATTATAAAGAAGTATGTTTTGTGTCCCCTAAAATGCACAAATACTCTCTCTTTGTTCTATCCCTTATCCCTCTCTGCTATTTTTCTCATCTATGGGACAATTTCACTCAAAGAGAATGGAACCCCTTTTCCTCCTAGTGGCTCAATTAAAACACAATATGATAGCCTAGTAGTGGTTATTTTTGGCTAGATCAACTCTTAAACAAAGTTAAAATATGTAATTTTGTAAAGAATTATTCACCATAATCATGTGACTATCCCATTTTCCATAAGTTATGGGGGTTTTCATGACATTCTCTCAAGTTATGGTGGTGAAAACAAGAATTTCAACTTCCTAGTGGCATAAATTTTGGATTTAGACTCCAACTGAGGCGATTCTTGCACCGTTGAAAAGTTTGTTGTGTGTAGAATATGAAAAAAAGGTGAAATGTTAAGGTGGAAGGGTGTTTCCCTCAAAAAATTCCATTTGATGCCTTAAAATGCTCCGAGAAGGTTTCAAACCCCAATTTGTGAAACTTGGTCCCACTGGTAAAATTGGCTGATTCCTCCACTTTTTCCACTCTGAAAGCATCAAGATGGATGAAAAAAATATAATGATCCAATATGAAGCAATAACATATATGGTAAGCATATGTACAATAAATATACACATGGAGGTTCTTTGGCACACACATCTCTATTAAATAATCATCATAGTATAATTCACTTATAAGGTTAACTCACACCTATCTATATATATATATATATATATATATATATATATATATATATATATATATGTCCATTAGCTTCATATACCCAAACCCTAATTAAGATCAATTTATATGTACAATTTTATAATTTTAAACATTACAAGTGAGCAAACACATCCATACAAAATGTCTTCATTGGCTATGGAACACCAAATCTTGCAATTATAAAGAAAGATACCAAATGTAGCATCTTAAGTTTAAAATCACCCCTACTTAAACTTTCCCTGGTTAAAATCTAATACAAATTTTATTTCTTTCTTTAGTTCCTTTTAACCTAAATTGTTATAATGTATTCACTTATTTTGTATGTTAATGCCCCACCAAATATTATATAATAACATTCCATCATTTTTTCTAATTATATCTCATATCGTTCACATTTCCTCTTAACCTTGATTGCATAGAGTAGTAATATAAACTTGTATATAACAAATTTTACAAACCTCTCACTAAAGGGTGGAGAATTAAATTTCTTAGCTTTCAATAATTTATTTCTAGAATAATTATAACAACATGGTTTAATACAACCAATTTTCAAATCACATGAGCTTCACATAGGAGTTATTATGGATCTATTGATGGAAATTAATACATAAATAAATAATGGCCACTCCTTGTTAGAATGTGTGTGTGTGCACGCTTGATTTGAATTCCATATTTGAATGATAAAACTAACATCAATTATATGGCCATGTGTGTAACAAACACATAAGCTCGCATCTCAAAACAGTCATAAAATTTTATTCATTTGTATACACTTTCACATATATTACATATGTACCTGACCTTACATTAGATGTAAATGTAATTAATATATTGAAGATACAGGATAATCTTTGGATTTTGGCTACTAATCATGCGTAATGGGTATTAAATGCATTGATTTACATTTCATTAAATGTATAACCTAACCCTAACCAAGGCTTTGGATGGTTCTTAACCTTGAGGTGTCATCCTCTAGGTGCACATGTTTACTTTTGTCCACATGTGAAAGTTTCCACCACTGATCTGAGGGAAGGGTATGAGACGACTCAAATCATCATACAAGGAATATGGGTAACTACCCACAGGGTAGACGTGGTTAGTAGTCATTTGTTTCGCTGCCTCTGCAGGAAGGCTAGCTTCGCCACACTCTTGTCTCAGTCCTTGCCGGATTATTACATAACCCTCCTCAGGTAACTTGGGATATTCCCACTATCACAACTTATGAGATAGTGCTAGTTTGTTAAGCTTTTTTTTTACTATGTGGCACCAATTCTTGGTTAACCTATCTCACTACTACAGGGCTACGAATGGCTGCCACCTCTTCATTTTTCCTTTCCAAGAGCAGCTCGCACTGAGTTCAAGTTGCTTTCTATTAGGTCCCTATACTACTAGTGTAATCCCTTATTGTTATTATTGTTCCCTTACATTATTATTTTTATGTTGGCTCTGATTATATTATGACCCCTTAGACTCCTATATATAGAAACAAGGTCTTTTCATTTCTATCATCCAAGAATTGTTCATTTGTGTAATGTAAAGGAGGTTTCTCCTTGAAGAGGCTTAATTCTAAGGCGTTTATCTTTCTTTTCTATATTTTTGTGAGCTAGATTCATAACATTTGGTATTAGAGCTTTGGATTCTAGGGTTTTGCTGCTCCAAACAAGTCAGCATGGAATTTTCGCTATAACTTGTTTGCTACAAAGTTTCTGATGCTAAAACAAAAACCCATTTGAGAATAAATCGATTTGAACCTCGGGTTCGAATTTTAGATCTTGTCTCACTATATTTTTAGAGATATGATCTAAGGAAGTTAGGGTTTTTGCAAGCTCCAGAATTTGATCTCAAACAGGTCATCGTAGATTTTTCACTATAATATTGTTTCTACGAAGATTAAAACTCTAAAATTAAAACCCATTTGAACCAAAATCTTGGAGACGCTTGACTAAAAATTTTAGAGCTTGTCTCACTATAGTTTTGGAGATATAATCTAAGGAAGTTATGGTTTGTGCAGACTCTTGAATTACATTCTAAACTGGTGACCTTGGGAAAATTGTCATAACTTTCTTTTTGAGCATCAAATTGAAATTTCATAAGAAGTTACAGAAATATGACGGACTGTAGTCTTCGGTGTATGTTTTTCATATCTTAAGGTTGAAACAATGACACTTGGCACTTCGTACAAGTGTGCTTGAGTAAACTAGTCTATAATCAGGTTATCGTGGGAGATTTGACATAACACTTCCTTGAAGAATCCAATCTTGATCAGACTTGTGGGGTTAGAAAGAGAACGCATAGTTCTACTGTAGGATTCCATTTCAAAACTTGGAGATCTGAAATTACAGAGTTACAGTTGTTTTAAGATCGAGCTCATAAAATCAAGAAAAGGTGATATGAGGAAGTTTGATGGCAAGGATTTGGTAAATTGGATACTATAGATGGAGCAATATTTTGATCTACATGAAGTGCAACTATTACAAAAGGTATGTATTGCATCTTCATATTTAGAACTGGATCAATTTTTATGTTATAAACGGCTTTATTCTCGTAAACCACTTGTTACGTGGTCAATTTTCATGCAGGAAATGATAGCACATTATGAGGATACAAAGAGAAACACCTTCTTTAGCCAATTAATAAATCTCAAACAAAAGTGTTCAATGGTAGAGAATATTGAGGACTTTCAAAAATTGAATATAAGGGAAAATGATATTCTAGAGAAGTAGAGGATTGATGTCTCCATAGGGACTTTAAAGGATAACATTCAACATGAGGTTCATCTTTGGGAACTTGATTCATTGGAGAAGGAATTCATGTTGGCAAGAAAAGTGGAAAGCAAAATTATGGCAACAAGGAAGTCTACCTCTCACAACTATAAAGATGGAAGTGTTGTTTCTCCTAGCCTTCCACAACCTACAAGGTTGACACCACAACAATTGGAAGAAAAAAGAGCAAAAGGGCTTTGAACAATTGTGATAACAAATACATTAAAGGTCATAAGTGTGCTGAGAATAAATTATTTTAGATAGATTATGAAGAGGAGGAAGAAAATGATCAAGAAACATCAAAAGAAGAGGATACACACTAGGAACCAACCCCAGAGAAAGAAGAAATGAATTTGACCATATCTTGTAAAGCTTTGGAAAGAATTACCACTCCTCAAATTATCAAGATAGAGGGACATATCAAGAAGAAAAAGGTTCAAGAAGTGAAATATCACATCGAGAAATAAGAAATGAATCCAACCATATATTGTAATGCATTGGCAAGAATTACCACTCCTCAAACTGTCAAGATAGAAGGACATATCAAGAAGAAAAATGTTCACGAAGTGAAACACCACGTCGAACATCAAGAAATGAATCCAGCCATATCTTGTAATGCATTAGAAGAAATTACCACTCCTCAAACTCTCAAGATAGAAGGACATATCAAGAAGAAGTAGTGAAAGATCACATCGAGCATCAACAACAAGTTCTCCAACTTTTAAAGGATAACGCCACTTTGGTGCAGAATCGAATGAAACAACAGGCATATCAACATCACAATGAAAGAAGTTTTGATATAGGCTATTAGGTATTTTTATGGCTACATATCAAGTGATCTATTTATGAGAAGGAAATGTTGGCAATACTACATGCACTTAAGAAATGACGACCTTACCTAATGGGAAGACACTTCAAGGTAAAAATGGATCATGATAGTCTTAAATACTTTTTAGAACAAAGATTATCTTTAGAAGAACATAAAAAATGGGTCACAAATATGTTGGGTTATGACTTTGAAATCATCTACAAAATAGGGAAGCAAAATGTTGTTGCAAATGCACTCTCAAGAAAGGATGAGGATGTGGAAGCATTGTTTTATGTTATTTCTATTATCCAGCCAAATTGGATAAACGAAGCAAGGGATGAATGGAAGAAGGACGAAGAAGTGTGTCCACTCATTCAAAAGTTGCAGAAGATCCCAGTTCAAACAATATTGCCAGAACTTGACGAGGAAGGAAAAATCATATTGGAACCTAGAGCAGTCACAAAAAAAAGAACTCAAGAGCTATGAAATCAATCAATTTCAAAGTATCTCATCAAGTGGAATAACTTACACGCTGAAAATTCCACATGGGAGGAAAAGAATTTTATATAGAGGCATCAAGAACTACTCAAGCGTTAAGGACAACACTTTTTGAAGGAGAGGGGCATGTTAGGTCCCAATACTATTAGTGTAACCCCTTATTGTTATTATTACAACCCCCTTATTATATTGTTGTGCCCATGTAGTCCCCATATTGTTATTATTGTGCCCTTACATTATTATTGTTATGTCGGCTCTGATTATATTATGACCCCTTAGACTCCTATATATAGAAAGGAGGTCTTGTCATTTGTATCATCCACGAATTTTTCATTTGTGTAATGTAAAGGAGGTTGCCCCCTCGAAGAGGTTTAATTCTAAGGTGTTTATCTTTCTTTTCTATCTTTTTGTGAGCTGGTTTCACAACACTTTATCTTTGAGCTTGGCAATCTCAGGGTTTCCTTATCATCGTTTGGTTCATGGTTTTCCTCTGGAGTGTCTAGACCTATTCAAAGGAACCCTTCCCTATGCATCAAATTCAAGTATAAACACTTTCCCCATTTTTTCATTGTTCTAAGTTGTTGATTTGCTTTATTTATTCATAAGCCTAACTGGGTGTTGTGGTTCTCATGCATGGGAAGAGTAGGGTTCCAATGCGGCTCTCATGAAATCAGTTTCCAGGATATCATCCTGCACTCATACCCTTCTACATTGGTTGACCAATCTCCTCTAATCACTGGGAAGGCTTGCCTGTTCTTTAATGAGTTTTGTTTATGAAAACCCTTAAGGGATTGTACCGCAACCCATTTGTGTATGGTGTTTTCCACCGAACTATTGCTTGTATAAACTATTTGCATTTTTTATTATTATTTATTTTTTTAACCCTTCTAGACTTAAAGTGATTGTTTTTTTGCATCGCATGCTTTTATTACTTTGAACATAAAATAGGTTTGGCAAAGGTTTCCAAGTTGATTGAAGAATACATTCTATTTTGTTTGACTGTCAGCTTCATTCTGATTCCTAATTGTATAGAGACAATGTTATTACAATTAACCTTTAGTCTTGGTAGCTGATTTACATGCTTAAGCAGTTTTAAAGTGCCTTTTCCTTTATTTATTTATTGTGAGTATGATATGCCGACCTTCGGTGGCTTGTCGAGGAAAAGAATCAATCACCTTAATTTGGAATTTACAGTTTTTCCTAGGTTGAGACTTGTTATATGATAGCGCACTGTGTGTAGAAATTTTGAATAATATAACACTTATTCACAGAGATTATCCTGATTATACACTATTACAGAATGCATGCATAATACATAACCTCCTATACGTTGATCATCAATTTTGCGGAATTAAAAACAATGAAACAGCAATCGCATGTGCACATTAACACAGTATGTACTAGGGAAAGCATACAGCTGAAAACCCCCAACTATCTGTATATTATAATGATAGAGAACATGTAAAAATACATAGTACAATACTCCTCACAAGTACTCAGTACTATCTCCACCTGCTACACACAAACTAGCTTGGATCTGAATCAAGTCATAGGTTCAAATCTCCTGCACTGTGTGCAAGCCTCTACTGCGCAATCCAATGTGAGAATGTGAGAATAGATATGATCCAAACTCGCATTCCCTTTTGTTGTACTATGAAATCCTCATTGGGAATCTCCATCATTGATTGTGAAAATCTCATGCACAACTATAGTCACAACTGATAGCAGTCTCACTATTTCACCCACCTCTAACACTTGTCTCCACTGAACTGTCCATGCAATGGGTTAACTGATGTATTCTTTAGTTGATTTATGAGTTAATAATTAGTGAATTAATTAACAATTAATTCACATCACTCATCACTAGTGTATTTGCAGTTAGACTAAATACAACTAGTTCAACTAAGTCAAACTGAACACAACTCCATCAACTCCTCAATCAACTCCACCAAACTCAATCACTTGAGTTCTAACTGAAATCCATCATGCAATAGCTCAACTGACCCATAAGAAAAGCATATTTCCTTCTAGCAGCTGCATGTTCCACATCCGTAGCTCGAACTGAAGTGCTCCAAGAGGATAAGATAATGTTTATAGTCCAAATATTATTAAGAGCTAATAATATTCGACTGTTCTATTTTTAGCCTGGCAGTCTAAAAATAGAAGTCCATCTATTTTTACCAACATGACCAATCATCCACAAATAGCATCCTGCAACTCATAGACCATGATCCATATGTCTAAAAATAGACATAGTCTAAAAATAGACTTTGCGCCAAAAATAGCATGTGGGCCCACTTAGTGAAGGCGACTTCTTTTCACTAAGCTCCATCATCTTGTTGCATTTTCAACACTATGTTGTGTCTCTTCATTACTTAAATATCTATGATTTTGACTAATGTTCCCATTCAATATCATTGCTTTTTTTCCCACCAAATGAAATGTGAACGGAATGATTTCTTTGCTAGCATTCTTGGTCTCACATACGTTAATTGTTTAAGCTAGCATGCACGTGCATACTGCAAACTAGCTGACTAGGTTGTCCAATTCTATTTTATAGGTTTTCTATTTTGATGTGTAATTGAATAGTTAGCAGGGTTATTCTGCAGTTTTCTTTAAGGGCTTTCTTTTCTCTTCAGAATATTCAAAATTGATATGTATTTTTTTACCATGTCACTCATAGTGACACGACCTTATTATGAGCATAATGAAATATGAGCTACTTTTACGTTTCTCATAACATCACTATGAGAACTACAATTAATCCAGTGACCCTTTTACATTTTTAGGTTTAATTCACTCTTTTATTCTTACTGTAATTATCATTTAAAATCTACATTGTAACCAATAATCCGTTTCTTATTCAGAACATAAAAAATACTCTTACTGTAGTTCATTAAGCTTGTCTAGTCAGTTTCTACAACATTGATGATTATTAGAAAGTACTACCAGGAGGGTTTGATTACTTATCTATATTATTTTCCATAGTTCAAGAAGATGAATTCAAGTTCCTTCATATGGTCACTGCAATAGAGAAATTTCTTTCTTATTCATTTTATTTTCATAAAAGAAAATCAATACTATAGGAATCATAAGAAGAAAAGGTTCAACAATGTTTTTAAAGAAACCCTTTCATCATTTATTCTAAGTCAAGTATTTCTACCATTAAGAACTGGTAAAATAGAACTAATTTACCCATTGAATTCTACAAGAACTCATATGAAGAAATTATACCAAACTTCTTTTTCATGTTTTCTTCATTTATTGTTCTAATAGCTATAAATCAACCTAATGAAAATTATATACTTAGAATACTTATCTTCATTTTGACAAGGAAACTCCTTGTCTACGACCACACCTCCCTGCCAATGAGAATGGCTTGATCATCATTTCACCTCTCGAGCTCTCCCAACTCTCAAACAATGGTGATAAAGTAGGGTTTTTCCTTACAACTTAGTCAATGGAAATCAAGGTCTCACTTGACCCAGCATGATGTATATCTGTGATAGAGTTCGAGCCTTCCACTGGTCCTTACCAACTCAAGAACCTAGCTCTTGGGTAGCACATCGCATCAACATATTTCTCTATTTCTCCTGCTAACTTTTTTAGAAAGGAGAAAATACCAACACCCTCCTCCTCCCTGAATTCCTTTTTTTAAAGGGAATCCCTTGGAATAAGAAGTAATTGTTTCTTCCAACTGTCTTGCGAGTTAGGAACTCTTCTGGTCCTCCATAAGTTTTCCTTTGCTCAGATAACATAGATTCTTGTAAATCCTAATCATTTCTTTTAAATAATAATTAAAAAGTCTTTCCTAACTCAATTAGGTCTTTAACTAACCAAACAACCTGTTAACCTCCATAAGAGGTAATTACTTAACAATTTGTAAAAGATAGAAATAAAACCAAGGTATCTGGGGGTGTTACATCTCCCCTCCCTTATGTGCAACACCATCCTTGGTGTCCTCCCAGTCCTGAAGCAAAACATGATAAGCTTGTCACATAAAGCCTTCTTCTTCCCAAGTAGCTTCATCTAATTTTTCCCTGGAACTCCATTCTGTGGTTTCCTGAACATATTTCTGGGATTGCTAGGTTTTGCATTTTTAAGACTGAAGGCATTCTTTTGTCCTTTTTTAGCTATCTAGCCTTTTCTACCTTATCCTTTTTGCTTCATTTGTTGATAGCATATTCTAGCCTTTTGTATAGCTTCGTCCATGGTTTTTGGACTATCAAATTCTATTCTCTCCTTCATAAAAGCTGGTAAACTACTAACAAATCATTTCATCTTAGATTTTTCCTCACGTATATAAGGTAGATACCTTAATTGCGATGTGAATTTGGTCACAAACTCATCCATGGTTTGTTGCCCCAATCTAAGATCATGGAATTCTTTGGCTTTTTCGTCATAAAATCATTTAGTGAGGTATCTATCCTTAAAATGTTTTTGAAATTTCTCCACATAACTTCTTGTTCATCAACTCCCCATACCATTTTGACTTCCTCCCACCACAAGGTAGCTTTTCCTTTTAGCTGGAAAATGGCGAGCCTATTTTTTAGGTTATCTTCGTATTCATAGATCTAGAAATACTTGTTCATTCTAATTAACTAGGCCTCAATTGATTCTTCCTTTTCTCTGTCATATATCAGGAGTTTTATCTTTTTAGATTCTCTAAGTAATTTGGTCTTCTATCTCTTATTACGTTTACCACCTGAAACATTTTATGACCCTTCTTCATTCTCTATCCTAGAATATTTCGCTCGCTATTGATGTTCTTCATTCCTATTTTCCTCCTCCCGACTAGGAGTTGGGTTCCTTTGGTTATGTTTGTTAGAAAGACTCTTCAATATTCTTTCTTGTTCAAGTCTTAATCTTTCATTATCTTCCCTCAAATTTTCTATCTCAGCTCGAAGTTGTTTCACAATTTCTAGTAGCATTACATCTGTATTACTATGGGTTCCTTCTTCCAACTAGACCCACACTTCCATATTAGTTCCCATATGTGGTATGAATTCTGTTCTAGTCACCACCCTTCATGATGGTGTAGACGACACTCCTCTACGTATACTCTACTCCCCTCCGTGAAACAAAAATATTTTTTTAACTGAATTTTTCCTTAAGGCCACAGTGTTGAATCCTGGGCTCTGATACCACTTGTAACACATAAGCTTGCATCTCAAAATAGTCATAAAATTTATTTATTTTTATACACTTTCACATATATTACATATGTACCCGACCTTACATTAGATGTAAATGTCATTAATGTATTGAGCATACAGGTTAATATTTGGTTTTCGGTTACCAATCATGCGTAATAGGTTTTAAATGCATTGATTTACATTTCATTAAATGTATAACCTAACCCTAACCAAGGCTTTGGATGGTTCTCGACCTTGAGGCGCCATCCTCCAGGTGCACACAATTACTTCTGTCCACATGTGAAAGTTTCCACTGTTGATCTGAGGGAGGGGTATCAGACAACTCAGATCATCTCACAGGAATATGGGTAACTACCCACAAGGTAGCCATAGTTAGTAGTCATTTGTTTTGATGCATCTGCGGGAAGGCTAGCTCTGTCACACTCTTGTCTCAGTCCTTACCATATTATTGCATGATCCTCCTCAAGTAACCTGTGATCTTCCCACTGTCGCAGCTTATGAGACTATTCTAGTTTTTCATGTTTTGTTTTTGTTGTAAGGAACTAATGCTTGGTTAACCGGTCTCACTGTTGTAGGTCTACGAATGGCCACCACCTCTTCCTTTTTTCTTTCCAAGAGCAGCTCACACCGAGTTCAAGTTTCTCTCTTCATGAGCTTGGCAATCTCAGTATTTCCTTATCACTGTCTAGTTCATGGTTTTTCTACAGAGTTTCCAAGCGCATTCGAAGGAACCCTTCCCTATGCAACAAATTCAGGTATAAACACTTTCCCAATTTGTTCATTGTTCTAAGTCATTGATTTTCTTTATTTATTCATAAGCCTAACTGGGTGTTGTGGTTCTCATGCAAGGGAAGAGTAGGGTTCCAGTGTGGCTCTCAGGAAGTCAGTTCCTAGGATACCATCCAACACTCATACCCTTATAAACAGGTTCACCAAGCTCCTATAATTACTAGGAAGGCTTTCCTGTTCTTTAATGAGTTTTGTTTGTGAAAACCCTTAAGCAATTGTACCCCAACCCATTTGGGTATGGAATTTTCCATCGAACTACTACTTGTATAAATTGTCTACGTTTTTATCATTATTTATTTTGTAAGCCCTATTGTGTTTAAAGTGATTGCATTTGTGCATTGCATACTTTTATTAGTTTAAATAGAAAATGGGTTTGGAAAAGGTTTCCAAGTTGATTGAAGAATATGTTCTGTTTTGTTTGACTGTCGGCTTCATTCTAATTCCTGACTATACAGAGACATAACTATTATTATGGTTAACCTTTAGTATTGGTAGCTGATTTACATGCTTAAGCAGTGTTAAAGTGTTTTTCCCTTTCTTTATTTACTGTGAGTATGTTATGCCGAACCTCGATGGCTTGTCGAAGAAAACAATTAATCGCCTTAATTTGGAATTTATAGTTTCTTCTAGGTTGAGACATGTTATATGATAGTGCACTGTGTTGTGTCTCTTCATTACTTAAATATCTATGATTTTGACTAATGTTCACACTCAAGATCATTTTTTTTTTCCACTGCATGAAATGTGAACGGAATGATTTCTATGTTAGCATTCTCAGTCTCACATATGTTAATTGTTTAAGCTGGCATGCCCATGTATACTACAAACTGACTGACTGGGCTGTCAAGTTCTATTTTATAGGTCTTTTATCTTCATGTGTAACTGAATCGTTGGCAGGCTTATTCTGCAGGTTTCTTTAAGGGCTTTCTTTTCCCTTAAAATATGCAAAAAGGATATGTATTTTTTTACCATGTCCCTCACAACGACATGACCTTATTATGGGAAAAATGTAATACAAACTACTTTTATGTTTCTCATAAAATCACTATGAGAACTGCAATTAATCCAGTGACCCTTTTAAATTTTTAGGTTTAATTCACTCTTTTATTCTTACTGTAATGCTCATGTAAAATCCACATTGTAACGAGTAATTCTTTGCTTGTTCAAAACATAAAAAGTAAGCTTACTGTAGTTCATTAAGCTTGTCTAGTCAGTTTCTACAACATTGATAATTATTAGAAAGTACTGCCAGGAGGGTTTGATTACTTATCTGTATTATTTTCCACGGTTCAGTAAGATGAATTAAGGTTCCTTCATATAGTCACTCCAATAGAGAAATTTATTTCTTATTCATTTTATTTTCATAAAAGAAAATCAATACTATAGGAATCATTGAAAGAAAAGGTTCAACAATATTTGTAAATAAACCATCTCATACTCTGTTCTTAGTCAAGTATTTATACCATTAAGAACCGATAAAACAGAACTAACTTACCAATTGAAATTTACAGGAAGTCATATGAAGAAATTCTACAAAACTGTTTTTTCCTCTTTTCTTCTTTTACTCTTCTAATAGCTATAAACCAACAGTTTGAAAATTATATAGTTATAATACTTATCTGCATTTTGACGAGGAAACTCCTTGGCTATGACCACACCTCCCTTCCAATGAGAATGTCTTGATCACCAGTTCTCCCTCTGATCTCTCCCAACTCCCAAATAGTGGTGACAATGGAGGGTTTTTCCTTACAACTTAGTCAATGGAAATCAAGGTCTCACTTTACCCAACCTAACATATATTTGTGACAGATTTCGAGCCTTCCACTAGTCCTTACCAGTTCAGGAACCTAGCTCTTGGGAAGCATATCACATCAACCCATTTCTCTGTTTCTCCTACTAACTTTTTCAAAGATGAAAAAATACCAACCCCCTCCTCTTCCCTGAATTCCTTTTTTTAAAGGGAATCCCTTAGAATACATAGTAATTGTTTCCTCCAACTATCTTGGGAGTTAGGAAATCTTGTGGTCCTCCATGAGTTTTCCTTTGCTTAGATAACACACATTCTTCTAAATCCTAATCATTTATTTTAGATATGAATTAAAAAGTCTTTCCTAACTCAATTAGGTCTTTAACTAACCAAACAACCTATCAACCTCCATAAGAGGTAATTACTTAACAATTAAAGATGTTTGTAAAAGACATAAATAAAACCAAGGTAACTGGGGGCGTTACAATGTGTTACTAATATAAAATGTATATTATACATAATCACACATGAATACATATTTATTTGAATGCTAACTTGCATTTCACTCCTATATAATAATTGTCTGCATTGAATTGAAATCGACATCCCTGAAACTACTTACTATCATTTATCAACTACAATTATTTCTTTAGGGCAACTATTTATCAAGATAGATAAATTCGAGTCTATTATATACATATGGATGACGCTTATTGTATATCATTCCAGTATTGTTGACTGGGCAAGGAAACTCATCGGAATGTGGCGTTTGTAGGAGTCATAAGAAGATCCTGAAATAATAAAGAGAAAAGTGTCGATGAACAACTCTACATGGTATATCCCCCACTCACATAAATGGATGAAAAGTGGTTCACCCTTCTCTCAGGTTCTCTTTTAGATTGATAAATGAAATGTACTTGGTTTCCCTTGTACATAAATGCCCCATCTAATGAGTAGAGCTTAAATCCCTCAATTCTTTTTTATATAGGACACAAATACTCAAGCAAGTTATAGCTTGATAACATTGGGTTTGACTCAAGATATCAAAAAATAACATGGTTCTAATTATGATTCAATAAAGTATACACATAATTAAGATTAAGAAACTCCTGACCATAGTAATAATGTGGATTTTCCTAAAGCCTATGACTAGGTTTTTGAAGGTCAATCTTCTAACATAATGCTAGTTTATTAAAGTAAAATTGACTACTAAATAGGTTCATTTACTATTGATTTCCAAATCAATGGTGTTAACTAATCAAATAGCCTAGCTACTATAATGCCAATTTTAAATGAGAATTTCTAGCTACATCGCTAGTCTCTTGAAGGAGAAATTACCAGTAAATGCTAGGTTATTTCTATATATTGACCGAGACAACGAATAATTCTTGATTTATAATTTTACCACCTATAATGCCATATTATTGCAATATTAGTGCATTATTGATACAATCATAACATAATTGTTAGTTAAGTAACCCATCTTTAATGGTTAAATTAATTACTAAGTGAATAACTTGGCAATTTTACGAGCTCTCAACCCTTACCATGATATCACAATCAAGAAGTACTTATTGTTGTATTATCTACAATAAAATATTTATTTATTATAACACATCTAGAAATCAAATTGATAGTTTATTTTTTGACCAAAAATTAACAAAATCTATGTCTAGTAAATCATGAGCTCTCAACACTAAATTGAACTAGGGATGGATGCTACAAGTGCTTCTTTCTCACTGAACTTTGATGTTACTGGCACTACACTACATCACCTGTGCTTAAATACTGAATAAAAATGGTGAGTTGTGATTTAATTTCAATTTTCAATTCCATATGTTTTAAGATAGCTCAAATTCACAAAGATTGACTCAACTCCTGCAAAAGAAATTATATATTATATTTGATTTCCAAATATAAATTCACTAAGTCATAATAATTATTTAATGATATCAAACTATAAAATCAACCACTGTTATGCTACTTATGTGCGAATTAGAGGACACAAATTCAACCAGAGGATCAAAATTCGCATTTCTATCTTGCCTTCTATCCATCACTTGGAGCTAAGCATAGAAATGGCTTGATGTGCACATCACATTTTTTTGTGTAGTGTACGCTACATGAAAATTCTATTAGATCCTTAACTTGCACGATGTAAAAGATAATGGTAAATTTTCTTGCATGTTAAATAAAACACACATACATGTCACATAATTTTTTTATGGATGCAATATTCATGTACAAAATATGGGTGTGTGTCAAAACAAAGTATGTGTTCCATTTGGGAATTGTGGACTTGTGATAGACAAAAGAGAGACACAAGAATTGTTGTTATTAAACTTGAACTCATTGTGGATATAGAAGGTCATTGTACTTAGATTTTTTTTTATTGGGTCACAATTTGAGGCATATGAGGATAAGGATGGAATCATTAAGTTTATGAAACTAAATGATTAGAAGTGAAAACATTGAATCTTTTTAACTTTAATGTGTTTGATAGTTTATCGGTAATTTTTGTCACAATTGAGTTATCAAAATAAGAATTTTGTGATTGTAACCAAATTCTCAAGATTCGATGAGTAGTATAGTTACTAGTAGTGGAATAAACACTAAAATAAAAGGATATCAGAGAAATCTAGTTGTCCAACCTTACAATTATCTGAGAAATGTACTAGAACTTATCTACTTTTTTTTTCCTTGACAATGAGATTTTATTTCTCAATCGCTACTCGACCCACTACCTTGTAATCAAAGGGGAAATTATGCTTGTACGAATAATGATGCAAAGAGAAAAAAATGTTTCCACAATGACAATTGAAGCATGTCAATCCAACGAACATCATCATTTCCAAGTAGACGTATAATTCTCAGTTTTAAGAGTGACACACTGAAAAAAGAGAGGTTGAATGGGGAAGTATATCACCAACTAATTCATAGATAGGGTATTCCTTCATCTAAGTGATATAGGATGTCTATATGGGATAACAAATATTACCTTAGATACACATATATTGGATTAGAAATTACAAATTGGTCTCCAAAGTAAGATACAATTTCCTTAGATCGCTTCATGAAATATGTAGAATAACAAAAAATTCCTATTATTTTCGATCAACTAGTTTGGAAAGCGAGTAGAAATAAGGTGGAAAAAGTAATCCTCATGCTTGTAGTTCATTGGAAGAAAGTCAAAAAGCATGAGGTTATCCTCAAAATATTTTCTTCCCTCATTAACTTAGGAAAGGTCTAACTTGAGCTCTAAGGGGAATCTATTCCTAGTGTAATTTCCCCTAAACATTAGGTTTATCACTAAAGAAACAGAAGAGAAATTCCATCAACATTACCATGGTGTTCTCAATATTTTAAAGAACAAGAGCATGCTAGGAAATTACCATTATGGAGATGTGGTGGAGATCTATGAGGCTAGCTATGGTGGTGCTCTTACCTCTCATGGATAACATAACCATTTTTTTCCCTTATCCTTCTTTAAATACTTGTCATTGCTCAAGTGGTTAAGGGAACCAAGAAGTCAAGAAGAGACTTCCTTCACTCGATGCTAGCTTGTGGATCTTTCTCAAATAGTCCACTCACACACTCCCTATCTTTTGTTATATGCTCCTTCTAAAAGATCTCTCTTGCAAAATTGGGGTTTTCTCTAATAATGATGGTGAGGAAAGCCACATTAATATAAAATATTCATAACCAATGCTCCAAATAAATAGTCTAAATACTTGTGGTGCTACATAATTTGGCCAAGGATTCCATATCACAGTTTTCAATTCATGGAGCACTCAAGACCATCAAAATAGATGCAAGGCCTCAATACCAAGTCTATAGTCACTTATCAACTCTCCACCTTCAACCATTGCAAGATAATGACCACCATAAATGAAGAGTTTCTAACCATCATCCCTTGCAACATCTCCATATGAAATTAAATCCACCCAAAAACAATTGCATCTAAAAACCTTCTTGATCCATTTTATAGCATGGTCCTTTGCACCAAAATCTATGTTGATAATAGTGAGGGGTATCTCTCCCACAACTTGGTTAAATTTCATAGCTGTATAGCTAATTTGATAATTGATATCTTCAAATATGTCTAAAGTCATTTGATGAAAACCCTAGGTTTCCTAGATACCAGGCCTATCTCTTCTATAACCCATGTTTTTTAGATTCTCTTGCATTTCTGTTCATTCAACAAGAATATGTCAGTATACATAGTTTCTTGATGTTTTCAGTCCAACATATTTAAATTTCTTGGATGTCATCTCAAAAACAAGCCCAAAGGCTATGCCAAATAACATGGTTATAGGTCACTATTTCAACTTGAAAGGTCGAGTATCCATGGAATCTGTTAAATGATGTTGTGCATATTTACATTACTAATTATTTTATAATTGTTCAAATATATTGTTGAACATTCTAGATATCTAAAGAGATATCCTTATAAAGCGTCAATTCAACAAAGAATCTAGCATATAGATCATTAAATAATGGCTTTGAATGATGTGACTCTAGAAAGCACAAGGTGGATGAATGGATGGCTACTTGTAGAGCTCACTTTTACATTTCAACATCCTGTTTCCTTCCACTTGTGCATCTTGCATTGAATTTCAATATTGTTTTATAGAAACCCCACACTATTGGATAAAATTCGAGGGGATGTTTTAAGGTTTTTGCAAAGAGAAATGAGCTTTTCATTTTCAATTATGATAAACAAGGTTAGATGTCACTATTATACAAACCCCAATAATTCTATCAAGTGTAGGAACCTGCAAAAACCTAGAGCATGGCACATCAATGCTGGAATTTATTATAGGATAATAAGAGGAATCCCAATATATGATTCAAGTAAATACATAGTTTCCCATCCATTGTTTTCCATGCGAAAATGTACATTATTCCTCTTAGAAAATTTGGAAGAAGGGAGGAGAATAAATATTTGATCCCATTCACCTTTAATAGTAGCAACCATCAATGATAGTCACATCAGTATATTTTCTTCTAGTCTTAGTGGTGAGTTTAGAAAGAAAATTTGGTGAAGGGAGCAGTGACCACTGTGTGCCACTCCAAATATATTTCTTCTTGACTATCACAAAAGAAGAATGCCAAGTCTCATTACCTGTTGCCATGAGAGCAACCTTTTCTGGTTCATTGGTCAATACTCTAACAAGTGGTACTAATTTAAACAATCTATACATATATAATCAAGTGATGTGCCCAGGTTTAGTCTATGAACTGTGGTCTAATACCAAGTGTACGAACCATTTATATGTATGAAAATCACACATTTTTTTTAAAGCCAAGATAAAAATACATGATAAATAAATAACACACAAATTATTCATACACATAATGGAATACACATATTTTTATCAACAAAAATTACTTATGCATTCCAAGTCACTTAGTTACAAACATAATAAGCAATGTGAAATTTTATTTTTACATTAAAACAAGCCTTAATAATGATAATCAATCATAAAGAAATATACAAATAGTTTAGGATACATATATCCATAATAAGGAATTCACAACTATACATATTTTCTAAATTACAAAAAATAATAATAATATATGATAATGTTTTCTAAAGCCAATGATACCATGTACAAAGGGAATAGATCTTGATTTCATATCCATTGATTTCTTGCACTCTCTTGATGTAGTCCTTGTGCATGTGTGGAAAAATTTTCATCTTGATTGAATGTTTTTGACTCATTGGTTGACCTCCTAGCCTACTATTTGGGTAATATTCTTCCCTGCTTACCCCCAGGCTATAATGGGTTTGTATGGAAGAAGAAAAACACTAGAAAGTGGAGGAGAACTCTTCAACTCAAGTGTTTCCTGCTCAAAGAGGCTCCGCTTCCATGAAACTCATTATAAAATTCAATAGTAACTCTAACTACACAATGGCATTAGGATAATCATGCAACAGTAAGTCCAAAGAGAATCCACTTCCCATAACTTTCTCCTTCATTTATAGAAGGTTTTAGTGATGACAATTGTCACTTCATGCACAAATAATTATTTTTGTTAATTCAATAATTTGATTATTCATCTATCCAAGTGTTAGCCTATCATCAAAGCTCTCCTAAAATGATTACATACTTTTTTATTAAAATTGTTATTTTTCCTCACCCACATGTGTCCCTATTTTTTCTCCTAGTTGTCGCTTGATCCCAATTTACACTCCATATTTTGTGTTCATTAACTTAAGTCAACATGTAGATCTCAAATTTTGTTCCCCAACTACTCCCTAATTTTTCTCAAGTTGAAGTCTTAGTTGGAGATATTTGTGTTATGCTCTTGCCACATGGAGGTTCTCTCATGAAATTCAATTTCTCTAATTGTATATTATTATTCTTTAATTTCATGCACAACCCTATTTTCTTAATGAGAGTAAATTATCATTGGATTAATGTTTCTAATTAACTATATTTCCCCTTTCCCTTTTGTTATTAGAACAATTTATATATATATATATATATATATATATATATATATATATATATATATATATATATATATATATATATATATATATATATATATGATTTATTTAGATATACATTATATTTTTATGGTCTTTTTAAATTGAGGAAGGTAGGGTTACTTATTTGGTTTAAATTTTATAATTATACCTATTATCCATTTTCCCAAGGTTTTCTTCTGATTTAATTATTTTTATTGGACAAAAACCGACTTACTACATTATGTGCATTAGTGCTTATAATTCCATGATAATCAACCCTTAATTTTCTTCCAACCTTTTCTTCCTAATGCTAATGGTGTCAAGATGATTGTTTCCTTCAAGAAGTTCCTTTGAAAGTTCCAAGGGTGCAACATTGATTTCCACTCATGCATCTGTGACTACGAGGAGAAAACCTTGTATTCCACCTCCTCAGGGCATGGTGATAGGAAACCTTGACGATCTTAAGTCTTGAGTTGTGGTCCCAAGTTGGTGTCCCTTTGATTTTCTTTGATAGATGAACTTTCATGCCTAGATACACAAATATATTTCTGCATCCTTCCCTTTTTCATCTCATCCCTCGTCATCCTGTCATGATGTAAGTGAGTACTTGCATCTGAAATTCACTCATGATGAGATGATATCAAAATGAAACACCCTAGTATAAGATAAAGCATTTGGGTCCATAAATTGGGCAGAGGTCAGGTGATAGGTCAGGAGAGAGGGCCCAGTGACTGCACAAATGCGTAGTTCAAGCAGCCAAGGGTCTAGCTTGATCACTGAAACTACATAGTGTGCACCTTAGGCTAGACTAAAGGAAAAATTTGTGTAGTACAGAATGAGGGAAAAAATTGCACAATTCAGACCGAGTGAAAAATTTGTGTAATCGAGACTGGCGAAAAAAGTTCATAGTCTAGGTTAAGAGAAAAGGAGGACTCAGAAACTATGCAACTACATAGTTCAAAGGCTTAGGGAGAGATACTCATGCTTTTTCTTCTACAATGTGCAGTTCAGGCTAGATTGGGAGGAGTGATTGTGTAATCCTGAAGGCCAAGATAGGGCCTAAAGCATAGGAACTATGCAGTGCAGCAAACTTCAGAGGTAGTGACTGTGCATTGCACAGTGCCAAGAGGGAAGGTCACGCCTTGAGGTCTGGAACTGCACAGTTCATAGTCCAAACATGCTAGGTGAAGTCAAGTTTCTAATCAGAAAGCCTCTTCAAGAATGGTTTAGTGTCAGACTAGTGAGATTAGTATGTGAGGTGATAAATTTTCTACTGTGATCTCACACTTAGAATACTTGATGACACAAAAAAATATATCACCCATGACACATGAAAAATGCATTTACCTATGTGTGACAACCGAATGACCAATTACGACAAGTGCAACACTTAAGATACACTTTGCGATGACCTTGACGACACTTGTGTGACAATGCTCAAAACTTTTTGTATGGGTGCAACAAATGTTTGAATGGTTAAGACAACTCCCAAACAAAAATATACACCCTCGAAACCATCAGAACGCGCTTCTACACAATGTGCATCAACCAATCATGTGAAAAGATGAAAGTATAACCAACTTGGAAAGGGAAGAAAAACATTTCAATAAAGTACATGAAATGATTTTCAATATTTGTGACAACAATGTGTAAGACCAAGATATAATTCCATATTCTCTGCCTCGGTTGACCTCTTCTGTACAGGGCCTTGGTTCCTTAGGGTGTATTCATTCATTGTGTAAGTTACTTTCATCTCCCCACTTACCCCATGAATAGACATGGTTCAATTTATGCCTTGTTGGTTGAACACAACATAAGATTCATTGATATCACAATGTTTCGAGTTGGGAAGGGTAGTGTAGCTCATGAGCTTAAGATTTTCAAAGTATAATTTTTCATCTCTGGTGTTTCTTCACTTCCAGCGAGCCTAGAAAATACCCCAACAGAGTCACATAGGAACACAAATATTGCTCCACTTCCAACGAGCCTGGACAATACCTCGACGGAGTTGCTTGCTTCACCTCTCTACATAGGAATCCTTTCTCTTCTTTCACCTTTATTTATTTATTTATTTCAAAGAGAACTGTGCATCAAAACTTATTTACTTTGGGGGAAAAGACGGATCCCAACTTATTGAGAGAAGAAGAGGTTGTTCCTTCAGAGAAGTATATAGACACCTTTGATTTAGGTTTTCTTGTTTAGATTTTTCCCCTTCTGCACTTCTAGTAGTTGGATAAGCATGAGAACACTGAAATATATAGATCGAACGTAGGCATGATTTTTCCATAATAGACATGGGTTCATGGTTGGACCAAAACTCTCCTTACGGATGGATTGTACTTTATGTCAGAACTTCATCGACCAAAAGATATAACCAACACAAGGAAGACACACTGAAAGTTAGCCAAATTTTGAAGTGTCATAAGAATATTTAGGCTTCTGCAACAAACATACTAAGAAGAAAAAAATAGGTCCAGGCCAAAGACTTATTCACATGATGAAAACAAAATGAAACAACAACAAGAAATAAAAAAAAAGAAACAAAAAGAAAGGAAAGACAACACACAACAAGGAAAGAAAACTAGAAGACATGCAAAAGAAGCTAAACCAAAGAATAATGCAATAGAAAAGTAAGGAAGAGAAGAGAGACTAAAGAGGATAAGAACAGGATCAGTGTAAGAAAGGGGAAAACTAAGATGCAGCTAATCCTACTCCTAACCTAACAACTAAAAGGTTGGGGTCACTTATAATGGAATTTCCAATGTAGCCACCGTAATCATTCCTAACCTACAATCACAATGATGTGATCAATTAAAACATATATAAATAACTATGAAAGAGAAAATATGAGAGTTTGAATAACTTACACACTAATAGGAAAGTCTTTACTGTGGGTAGAAAGATGTGTCACAATTGCTACTTTTATCCAAATCACATTCTTCCCTTTTCGACAGAAACAATAATCAAACAAACCTAGAAGACTTCTTGCTAATGCACCTTCTTCTGTGTCATCCTAATTAGCAAGCATGAGAAAAGGCTTAAACCTATTTATTGCAATGGAGCTTTCCGAGTAAGATTGCTCAAAACATTCAATGATCGGAGCATAAAATCATGATGATCCTCTTGAAAAATTGGAAATCTTTGAAAAGATGGATTTTCTATTAGAGGCATGGGATTATAATGAGAATATTGTGAGGGAAAATATATCTGATCATATTTTTCAGTTATGTTGAGATAGTGAGGACCTAACATAACCATTAGTAGAGACTGAAGTGCCTCAACCACTCAACAAAAATATGAATAGTGAGATGTTGAATGATGAAGATCGAAGGATGTAAAACAACTTCCATTGGATATACTAGTGGGAAAATGATAACATGAATGAAAGTCATCAAAGAGAAAATAATGATCAAATGAGATTATTAAAGCAACATATTCCCAGTTTTTTATAAACAAAGATAAACCAATTTGAACAATTTTGTGAATGCTCTAAACAATCGAACCAAGTTCCTTGCAAGACAAATGTGACAAACTGTTTAAGCATTGTAATCGTGAAAATAATTAAAAGGTGATTCCATCACAACAAATACATGAGACTGGTCAGGACACAATGAACATAGAAGAACATGATTCGTTAGATGACTTGTGCATTCATTATTACTTAAGAGGATGAAAATTTGCAATATAACATTCGCAAGAAAAAGGAGCTAACTATTAATAGATGGATATGATTGGCATGATTCCTTTGGAAAAAGATAGTATTTGGAATGATCAACTTCACAATTCCATGATTCTATGAGAGGGACACATTCCAAACCCTAGTTTGATGTGAGAGATTTGCATGAAAATGAATAAACTAGAAAAGATTCCTGAATCTGGTCAGAAGTAAAATCTTGAAATTTGAAAGATCATACCCAAAATACTAAACATTTTTTAAAAATAAATTTTCATCGAGTGAAATTATGCAAAGATAAGGATTGTGGGAGGAAAAATATATCTAGCTTAGTTTGGGGGGCTTACCAGAGTCACAAGATCCTGACATAACCATCAATGGAATCTGAAGTGCTTGGACTCCCTCACAGGTCCTGTAACTTCCCGGGATTGTAAAATCACATCATGAAGATTGAACTAGATCATGCATGGTTTGAGGATAGCTTCTACCACTGGTTTAAACAAAGCCACTACTCACCGGATGGTACCCATCTTTGTCACTAATTTGACTGGATTTTTCAATTTCAACAATCATATTACTCAAGTTGAAAGATTATTCTAATCACAAATTCAAAGATAAATGAATCAAGGAAATTTCATGAGCAAGCTTATTTGAAGAGTTGTCTTCATGCAAGTGAAGAGATGATGAGGGTTGGGAAGAGTACTCAAAGATTTGATTATTTTTATTTTCCTCATGGATAATCTTATCAACTTATGCTAATTGAAAGGTTAACTCATCGGATGATGGACTTGAAGAACATGGATTACCCTCATCGTAAGTAGATGCATCGTAGACGATAGAGAAAAAGGAATAGTGAGATGAAGAGGAAGTTTTGATAAGCACATATTCTTTGAATAAATCAAATTCTAGATCAAAATTAAAATCTTCATGAGAAACTAAAAGATCACTTGATGCACCTATGCATTCGTGATTACATGGATCAATAAAATCATCGCCATTGGAATGGTTTTTTCCCAAGGCTACAGATTGGTTGAAATAATTGATTTCATTTGATTTTGTACCAAGATAAGAATCATCCAAGAATGGAAGCACATTTTTTTGACATAGAGGATTACGAAAAAGAGAGGAAATATTAAAATTATCTCCATCTTCCTTCTCCTTTATCCGAGTAATGTGACTACCTTGTACTTGATCACAATTTGGACCAGCAGCATGAAAATCTAGAAGTGTGAAAGACTAGCTGGTGGAGAAGATTGATCAAGTGGGTGATGGTACAAAGAGTCATGACATGTAGATGATAGAGGATATAATAAATCTAGATCAGATTCGAGACTAGAAATATTAATAGTGAAAAGATCTTGTGGAATGGAGGAGTTAGTCTTCACCATAGGCTTCATGAGCCATTTTAAATTTCCTCCATTAAATATGAATCATGAAAAGAAGAAGTAGAATGAGAAGATAGATTAGGAATTTGGTTTGCATATTTCCCAACTTTACAGCCTTTACAAGGAGGCACCCGCATTAAGATTGGAAAAGGAGGAGGACAAGGAACAAAATGGGCAGTAGATTCCTCCTTTGAAAGTAGGGGTGTCTCATGATTCACAAGAGTCGGGGGAGTAGGAAAATTAGGGAGTTCAAGTTCACCATGTAAAGACATAAGAAGCAAGCACTCAAACTCTTCAAGAAGTCTTGATTCATGTCCTTTTCAAGAATTTCACAACAAAGGTGAAGGAATCGATCAACAAAATCCTCAACTAACTCATTGGGCTTCATTCTTGAGAGATTAATTCTTCTGCAAACATGTCGATAATTATACCTATCAAAGGATTGATGAAGCTCCCCAATGAAGTTATGAAGGGGATTGACGGAAGCAGGTGGAAAGGTATGGCACCATTGATTAACACGAACTTCAAGGGCAAGGAAGAAAATCACACAAGCAAAATCTTCATCATTGATTTCATAAGATTCACAAAATTTAAGAAAATCATAAATGTGCTTGGTTATGGAAGTTTCATCCTCACCATAAAATTTAACTGGGACAAGTGATAGAGAGGCTCATCGGGGATTGAAAATTGATAAAGGGAAAAATTTTAGAAACACCCCGGGAGTAAGATTTGAGGGTGAGCCATTTTAGATAAGAGGTTCAAACTAGATTCAATGGGATCAACTTGGTTTAGGCCCTCCTTCTAGCATCACTGTTGACATTGCTTGAAATCCATCAACCAAGAGGTCTCCCTAATGTGAAGTCTCAATTAGACCTCACATCATTTGTTGTAGGAGCCCCATCCAGAATATCGGTCTAGTTGCCATATATCTCAAAGATTTGCCTTGGCTCTAACTCCCAGCATGAGAGATGGCTGCATTAGTGCCTTTAAAAAGCAAGAAGGTGTGCCTACTGAGTGCTCAGTTGCAACTATGTCAAGTTTCTTCTACTGAAGAAGGGGGTGAAAATTAAGCCTCTAAGTGAGAGGTAATAGTACCACCCAAGAATAGACACACATGAACCAAAATGGTCGATTTAACATCCAGAAAAATAGTCCACAGTGGATGCAACGGTCATTACAACCAACAAATGAAGAAATATATCTATAATATCATGTGCAATAGTCCACAAGGATGGGATAACAATAACAACCATTACAACACATTATCAATAAGATAAGTACTAAAATAACTGAAATAGTTCAACTATCTTAGCACATGTGAAAGAAAACATGAAATACAAACATCTGTAGAACAATATTACAAACATTCATAGTCCATGCATGAAGAATGCGTTGGAATTGAAGGCTTCTATTATTAAGTAAAAGTTCCAAGACACATGTTTACAATGTACATCACTAGCTCTAGTAGTGGAGCATTGGAGCCACTCCTTGCTCCTCAAAGAACTAGCTTATCTCTCTAATGCCTTGCAGGGGGAGCCAAGTTGAAAAGGTCATTTGCTTACATAATGAAGGTGTATATATAACCAAAGTGTGATGCTTCATATTTGTGACTCCTTGACTACCCTCATGAATGTTCAAATTCCTATGACTTTTCAACTTACATGACTCTCCATATTCATGTGTGTCCTTTGGACTTCCACTTTACAATACATTTTGAATATAATATACATGGTCCACAATGATGATGTGGCATATGACAACTCATGACACATCATGACATGAAATTGCTGACATGGACTGCTTGATAATGTGGCAATGTCAAGCCATTGCTACTGTTGTGTCTTTGATGTCTTCTTGAGAACACCTTGTCTTCCACCTCCTCATGGCCTGGTGATAGGAAACCTTGATGATCTTAAGTCTTGAGTTGTGGTCACAAGTTGGTGTCCCTTTGCTTTTCTTTGATAGATGAGCTTGCATGCCTAGTTGAACAAATGTATTTCTACATGATTCCCTTCTGCATCTCCTCCCTCATCATCCTGTCATGGTGTGAGAGAGTACCTGCATCTACAATTCACTCATGAGGAGAAAATACCATTATGAAAACACCTTGCCTAAGATAGATCATTTGGATGTATAAACTAGGCCGAGACCAAGTGATAGGTTGGGAGAGAGGGCCTAGTGGCTATCAAGTTGCATAGTTCAAGCGGCCAAGGGTTAGGATTGATCAATAAAACTGCACAGTTCGTAGCTCAAGCTAGAATGAGGGAAAAATTTTCATAGTCCAGCCTGAAGGAGAGATTTATGCAGTCCAGACTAAGTGAAAATTTTGGGTAGTCCAAACTGAGGGAAACATTTGCACAGTCCAGACTAAGGGAAAATTTGTGTAGTACCAATCGAGGGAAAAAGTTGTGTAGCACATATTGAAGGAAAAAATTGTGTAGTCCAGACTGAGGGAAAATGGGGACTCGATAACTATGCAACTATGTAGTTTAGAGGCTCAAGAAGAGATTTTGATGCTTGTGCATGCGCAACGCACACTTCAGGCCAGGTTGGGAGGAATGATTATGCAATCCTGAAGGTGAAGACAAGGCCTCAAGCAAAGCAACTACACATTACAACATCCTTGAGAGGTAATGACTTCACATTGAACAATGCCAAGGGGGAAGTTCACACCTTGAGGTCTATAACTATGGAGTGCATAGTCTAGGCCAGCTGGGTGAAGTCAAGTTGTTGGTTGGAAAGCCTCTTCAGGAATGGTTAAGTGTTGGACTAGTGAGACTAGTGTGTGAGGTGATAAAGTTTCAACTATGATCTCACACTTAGAATACTTGAAGACACAACAACATAGATCACCCATGACACATAAATAATGTATTTACTTACATGTGACAACCTTATGACTAATTATGAAAAGCGTGACACTTAAGATACATTTTGCGACGACCGCGACTACACTTGTGGGACAATGCACAAAAATTTGTGAATGAGTGCAGAAAATGTTTGAATGGTTAGAAAAACTAATAGACACAAAGATAGACCTTCAAAACCATCATAACATGCTTCTACACATTGTGCGACAACCAATCATGTTAAAAGATGACAATATACCCAACTTGCAAAGGGGAGCAAAACAATTCAAGAAAGTACATGAAATGAGTTTTGGTATTTGTGACAAAAATGTGCAAGATGAAGCAAGGATTTTAAATTGAGTGTAAGACAATGTTTTGTAGGGTGTTGTATAAGCTACAAAAACAACTTGATGTGTTTTCAAAATTAGAATGATTATAAGTAGCTTCCATTTAAATGAAATTTATGTCAAGAGTACAAACACCTTACCAAATACTATAATCTTTTCATTCCTATTCAACCCACTCTAGAAAGAGATGAATGATGGCATCAAGTTAAAACTATTCTACCAATAAGAAATCCAAACCCTTTAAATCTAATGTCCCTAAAGGCCCAATTACTACCATGTTGAATATATTTGAAATCTCGTTTCAACTTATTTTAGATATATCTCCCCTTCCTACTACCAACCAAAATTATAAGGTCATTCAATCGCCACTACGAAGAAGATAGTTGAGGGCATCATCTTTGCTATCTCCTTTTCTCTATATAAATCTTAAGTTACCTCTCCTTCCTCCCCTATGGTAATTCCTAGTTCCATTGGTCTTTTTGTCGTTGTGGACGAATTTGATCAGAATTCATAGAATCACATTCTATAATCGAGTGGTATGACTAGTTAGAAGAAATCCCAATAACAACTCAAAGAGAAAGATGAAGACCCTAAATAATATAGGATCCATAAGAAAATTGAGAGAATTTCATCAAAACAAAAAATAAAAGAAAAAAGTAGCAACCATTTAAGGCTTCAATGATCTATTGAGAGCACTTTTGGAACTAGATTCAAAATAATTTCCATTAAAATCAATAGAATGTAGACATTGCCAACTGTTTTAGGTGGAAACCTGAAACCCCTATGAGTGAAATAATGAAATTGGTCTCTTATGGTTGTAGGGAAATGGGAAAATAATATTAGGAAAAATCATTGAGAGATCTAATAAAAGTAGAAAAACTAGTGGAAGGGTAGCCAAGGACTAGTGGTAAATGCTAGAGGGGTGTCAAGCAGCATATGCATACATTGTGGGCTAAGTCAACATTTGAGTTTGCCTTTAACCAAAAACTCAACATTAGATATTGGTAAGAAAAAATTATAAGGACACCGAAGAGAAGGTACATAGATTTAATTTTTATTCTTTAATTCATTATCATGAAAAAAATATTTTTTGGCAGTATCTAAGTCAAATGCAAGTGTTAAGATATGAAAATAATTGCATGGTAGTTATATTTTTCAATATGGTTATCTATGGGTTATCTCCACTAAGGAAAAAAGTGGGGAAACCATAGTATATGGTCAGTTTAGGCACAGGATGGAGGAATTGATTTCATATTGGGACCTAGTTGATATCATTCAAAATAAAGGAAAGCATACATATCAAAGTGTCACATACCCAGTTCCCTTAATGACTTACAAAGGTTACATAGTACCAAATATTTATCTTTTCTTGTTACTAGCTTGACAAGAAGCTATAATACCACTTTGTCACATACATGTTGGGTAATTTAATTGAATCATAAATTACTTTCATTAAATGTCAATCCAGGTTTGTATACATGTCAAGTACACTACACTATATGTGCTAGGAAATCAACTTTCAATTTTAATTCTAAGAGAATAATTCCAATTTATTAATAGAAAGAAATTAATGGTAAACCTATGCAAATGAATCAAAATATTATGATGGAGTGAAAATGAAATCTTAATCTAAAAAAAATTGAATTTTAAAGACTACAAGTGCACGAAAAATATATGAGATGAAATCTAGTCAAAGCACACACATATACTTAATTTTGATGAAAGAAATGAAATGACTATTCTTGAAGGTAGAAAATAAAAGGAAACTATTCTAATCTAGTGAAAGAAAATGCCATCTATTGTAATGAAATTTTAATCTAATGAAAGTAAAGATAATCTATTCTAGGAAAGCAAAGAACACTTTTATACTATGGAAGAAAAGAACGATTATTCTATGAAATAAAGAAATATTATTCTCTGAAATGAAAATAAACTAAATAAAAGAGAGATGCCAATATATCTATGAGAGCAAGGGAAACCTATTTTAAATGATTGAATACTATAGAGAAATTCAGAAATTCAATGTGTGTTCAAAGCGTAGAGTTCATTCTTAAAAAACTATGATATGCTTATGAATGTTGTGCACAAAACTATGCGATGAAATAATCCATTATATCCATACAAATGAAAATGAAAGGAGTGAAAAAAGAAGCTAAAGAAGTAAATACTTTTGGTGTTTTAAGTGTAATTCAAGCGCTTGATGCAATCCTGTAAGGAAAAAGAAAAAAATGAGAAAGAATATGAAATTCATTATAAAAAGAAATAAAACAATTGAAAGAAACAAAGTAAAATAAAGAAATGGTAAAAATTATTATATCACAAGTCTCGCATGCCACAAGGGGTCCTCCAAGTGATGCACGATATTAATAACTCACAGAAAACATTTCTATAATTGTCACAATATACTCATCAAAATTCAATGACAACAAAAGGAAAAATTGGATATTAAATTGGAAATTTTCTGCACATATCTTGTTTAAAATCACATAACATATTCTCCCATTTTAATGGAAAAGGAAATCATATTTATAAAAATACTTAATATAAGTAATTAATACATATAGATCCACAAATCTCTCCTAGATTCATAAATTTCTCATGTGGTTAGAAACAATTTTCTAAAAATAGGACATCATTATATCTACAAAGATATTTTAGCTTTGATAGGAGATACATATAAAAAATCCCATGATTCTTGTCCATGAAATGTTCTTGAATGATGATCTCAAATCTTCCTCAAATATTCAAGATTTTGAAGAGGAAATTTGAATTTAAGGCTTAGTGGCCGAATGTGACTTTGCTGGAATATTTAAATATTCTTGCAATCATCATAAAACTCATCCAACTTTTATTTTTAAGTGAATACATTCTATTTTATTTAATATTTAACCATAAATTCACTCAAAATGCTAAAATAAATTCTTTGGGAAATAATAAGATTAATCCCATATCTGGTCATGAAAATGGTGTTTATGCAAGGTTATGGAGTTGCGAAATATGGTAAAAACTGAAGGAAAGTGAAAGGAAAGAGAGTGAAAAAGGATGACATTTTGGAGACCCAACAATACCCCTACTAAATTTATCATCACTGAACTTTCAAAAACTTGATTTTCATCTCATACATTTTGCTAAACACTTTTTCATGTAAACCTTTCTTCAAATACCTAGTATAGAACCAATTAAGTAGTTCTTTTCTTGTAGAAATTTCATCAAACTTTTTGTTTGCAATCATTTAAGAAAAAATACTCTTATTCCACTTGTAACATTATAACTTAAATATGCCACTAAATCATGTAACTTTTAATTTTTGTTTGAAACCTCATAGAAGAAAAGTTATAGTATAAATTCCCTAATGGCCTATTTAAATATGAATTTAGGAAGCCCAAATTCCTATGATCATATTTTCCAAAATTTCATGACCCAAGATCTAAAAAGTAAACCAAAGGATCGGTGGAATTTCCCCTTTTTATTGTCCACTTTTCAAATTTTGGAACCTCCCAGAAGAAAATTTATAACATAAATGTCAACATGACCTATTTAAAGAAGAATTAGGAGGTCTATCTTCCTCAACTAATGTTGTTATATAAAAAGATACAATCAAATAATATAGAAACTACAACCATGATAAACTCGTTGAATGGTAAATGCATCTACATATAAAAATGTTGAAAGATCAATTAAATAAGCATGCATGCCACTAACCATCTTTGCCAAAAACATCATTAACATACGAATAAATATTTATCTATTGCAGTGAGAAAGATATTGGAAATTGAAGTAGGGAAAGCCACGTTCCACCCCACCATAAGATATGTTGTGCAAACTTTTTCTCAATACAAACTACCCCCATGCTAGATATTGATTCCTCGAGGATAACTTAACATAGGGATATTTCGCACACTCATATTCAAACTAGATTTTAACATAGGAGAACTTAACTGAGGGGTATTTCACACACTCATTTTCAGACTAGAATTTAACACTAGAAGTGAAGGACATTCTCCTTCACACACACAAGCAAATTCAATGATTTTCCATTCCATAGAGTCCTTCTATAAAATATAAAATCCCCTGACCCTTCCCTCTTTAGGGTTCTATGTGCCACACACAACCAAGACCATTCCCAATCCTTAGAGCCATATAGTCCAAAGAAAAACATATGTAACACATTCATTTCTAGTCACACATGTTGTCACTAATTCTCATTCTAATTCAAATTTCGAAGTGGGAAAGAGAGATGTATGAGAGATTAATAGAAGAGAGAAAAATTATAAGCTTAAGAACCAAGAAGAAGAAGAACCCCTTGATTGCTTCTCCCTCTTTTTTTTGTTATAATCACACCTTGACTCTTCATCTTCACAAACTTTCAGCTTCTTCAGAAGAATAACCATCACATCAAAGGGAAATATTCACACAAGGTATAGTTTTCCTCTTAGGTCAAGATTCTATTAGAAATTAAATAACATAACAATGGAACACATAAAATATTGTGGAAACAAAAACATATAAAAAATCACTAAACAAGAGACGCACAAATATACGTGATTCACTTAATTGGGGCTACGTCCACAGAGAAACAACCAGTCCTTGCCTTTATATTATCTAGCAAACTGAAGGGATACAGCCTACAACAAATATGTTGTAAATTCCTCTTCACTCTCACACAAACTCCTCTCTTCTAGGGAAAAAAACCTTAAATTAACATAACTTCAACTATTATATTTTCCACCTAATGAATGACCCAAATTAGCTATGAAATTACAATATTTTACAAGGAAATTTGTATCTATGCCCCCCCGGACCCTCGTGGTGGCACTAGTGGTGGGGAAATCCCATCCACACCCCCCATTAGGGATTGATATCCAAACACAGCTGAAACAAGACCTCTGAATCAAGAAGATAATCAGTCCCCACACCCAAGAATAACCATCACATCAAAGGGAAATATTCACACAAGGTATAGTTTTCCTCTTAGGTCAAGTTTCTATAAGAAATTAAATAACATAACACTAGAACACATAAAATATTGTGGAAGAAAAAAAACATAAAAAATCACAAAACAAGAGAGACACAAATATATGTGGTTCACTCAATTGGGGCTATGTCCACGGAGAAACAAACAGTCCTTGCCTTTATATTATCCAACAAAATGAAGGGATACAACCTACAACAAATATGTTGTAACTTCCTCTTCACTCTCAGAAAATCTCCTCTCTTCTAGGGAAAAAACCTTAAATTAACATAACTTCAACTATCAGATCTTCCACCTAATGAATGACCCAAATTGGCTACGAAATTACAATATTTTACAAGACAATTTTTATCTAAGCCCCCCCTACACCCCCCTGACAGCACTAGTGAGAGGGAAAGCCCATCCATGCCCCCCATTAGGGATTGATATCCAAACACAACTGAAACAAGACCCCTAAATCAAGAAGATAATCAGGCTCCACACCCAACAGTTTCCCCCCTCCCCAAGGCATCATAATCTAAAGGTTGTTCCCTTTCTTCATCTCTAGCATTTTTATTAATAAAAATAAACATTACGTCATATAATATGAATTGACATCATAGCACTAATATTGGAACCCCAACATCATTATGTTCTTAATTACATCACAAAATTCAGGGTAATGAAATGGGTGTCTATTTCTGGGAATGCTAGTGCCTTTTTGATCTGCTAGTCCCACTAGAATTGGCAGCTATCCTAGAAACAAACAATCAAAGCAATTTGTGATTTCCTTTATGTATGATAGATAAGAGAGGAGCAAAGGGACCAACCTGGATCTTCCACTTGACTCCTTGCTTGATTTCTCTCTCCCTTGATAGAGTTTGCCCCTCTTCTCCTACTTATCTCGCTCAATGAATACCTATAGAGGTAAAGTAACAAAACACCGTCAAAGCATCTCGATCTATTATATCATAAACAATGCATAATCAGAAATACATTGATCATACAATGGAATTCACAAATACACGATTGTATGGAGGGAAACTCAAAGAACTTTATTAATAATATAAGGGAGAATTACAACCCAGCTATCTGATCGAGCATCATCCTCCTAGCATCAAAGCCCTCTTTAGCTCATGAAAAGCAAGATCATCCAACAATACAATGCTCTTTCTCAAAGACAAACTATCAGCACTTCTTTACAAATTACAAAATTCCAGCCTCTAGATCTCTTAGATGAGTGATCCATTTATAGATTTCTGCAAGGGTGTGAGTCATCTCTAGGTTTTTGATTAGTGTTATTCCTCTTGTTGTTCATGGTTCCACTTGGAGATTTCTTATATCTCTTACTCATCCCTGGGTGAATTCAGAGAGGCAAGTGTCACAGGAGAAGTTTCTGGAAGATTCCATGAGTATCCACTTAGCAAACTATTTCGGGCATTTGTCCATCCTCGCTCATCACACCCTACAGAAGGCCTCTTCAGTATGCATCGCATCTTGACAGTGGGGCAGTCAGTATGGTCCAGTTTTGGCTAGTTCTGAGTGGTTTTTCAGGTGAAACTTTTGGGGAATGATGTAATTAGTTGACCATGATACTTTAGGGTATGAAACAACACTTTTAGGGGTTAAATATCCCTTGGTTTATTGACATATAATATTGGGGTTGCAGTGCCGAAATATGTCTATAACAGTTGCCCCCTAAATCATGAAGTTGTAAATCTTTTGATGTCGGGTGAAATGTTTTATCATGAGGACCTGAGGTATTCGAACTGGAAGGTGACCTATATAAGATACAATACAATACATCATCATGATATTACTTTCATGATTTGGCTGAGGCAAGCATTCCCATGCTCACCTTTATAAATTCATTTTCATGTACATAGGACAGATAATTGTCTGCAGTTGCAGGCTAGTTCTTCTTATGAAGAGTCATCTTCCCTGGCTTAGATGACTATTTTTGTAGCTTACGTGTACATTTGATGTCTTTATATCTCTGAATATATCACAGCCCAGATGGATGAAACTAGATCCGAGGTCTTCAAAACTCGTTCAATATTCGCCCGATGTACAAGTCAATCCATGTGAAAAGATGTCCTGAAGTCGAACATGGAAAGACATCACTTGATTACCAGCCAATAATGTAAGTTATTAACAGGCGTGAGAGGAATCACCGATAATGATAATGACCCTCAAGGTACTACAGTACAATTCACATGGTGTGAATATATGATCTGATGTCGAACACCACGCAAAATATTTCGGTCGAAGGCCATTGATGTAAACCTGTCATTGGACGTGAGAAACTTGCCATTGAGGCATGCAAGCTTCAAAGTATTGAAAGGGTTGTTTCTAAGTCAACTTCTTGGATAATGAGCTGATGTCGAAAAGAAGTGACCCGTCGTAGGAGGGCCTTAATGTATCCCACATCTATGACACGAAACGGAGCAAATGATTTTCTGGAGGTGAAAACGATCTGATGATACAAGGTTCAGGAATGGCGGTCATGAAAAATGGAGGGTGAAAGTATCGCAGTGGATGAGGTGTTAACTGGATGGTGAATTCTCTGAATGACTTCTCGTGAACATATCAGTGACACTGAGATGGATTGGTATCGTTAACCCCAAAAGATGGATGGTATGGAGGACCAATGGCGATATGATTGGTGAACGAAATGACCCAACCCGACTCGATCATGGCGATGGAGTGAAAGTGTCATGTTCAAGAGGGACCTGCTACCATAAAATTCTTCAAGTTTTCTTCCCTTTTTCCCCAGTCATTTTTGACTAGTACCTCTTTATTTTTGTCAATATTAAGGAGGATAACATATGCTTGTTATATAATTTTCCCTTCGGGAAAACCTGTCATTATGTTTTAGCGAGTTTAGTGACAGTGAAACTCGTTCTTGTCTGGGTGGACAAGTTTGTCACTATTGTTTTAATGAGTTTAATGACAAAGACAACTTGGTCCTTTTCATGTTTATAGAGTTTGAAAAGGGACGAAAAGAGAACTCCAGTAGTTATTTTTCGTAGCATAATCCCTTAAGTCCAAAAAGGATTAAAATAATACAAAAGGGATGACTTTTCGATCACTTTAGCGAGCCGAAAAAGACAAGCACTCGAACTTTTTTATGAGATAATCCCTCAAGTCTAAAAAGTTTAAAATACACAGGAGGGATGGCACTTCCAATCACTTTAGCGAGCTAGAGAGGCCAATTGTTCAACAATATTTTCATATTTAGAGAGTCTGAAAAGGGTTTAAAGTGGACTCGTTTTTTAGGAACGAGTGGTATCTGGGGTAGCAACTAGTTCTGAGTAATTTTGGAACTTCTCAAAACATGGTGATGTGAAGAGGGTGGCTAACAAGACCACTCATCGCAGCTATTCCTCAAAATGGTAAACAATCAAGTGGAAGCATATGATCGGCCAAATGGATGGTGATGGAGGAAACACAACCAAGGTTCAAAAGGTTGGTATAATTTGCAATCACAAGGGTTATTCACCGAAGGTGGGTTCATTTTTGACGAGCTTGAACTCTGGGAGAACATATGCTCATTGGTAGGTTTATTTTTTAACGAGCTTGAACCATACGATAACATTGCTCATTTGGGTGCGGGTTCATTTTTTAGCGACGAGCTCAAACCTTGCGGAAAGTATGCTCAGAAGTGCGGGTTCATTTTTTAGCGATGAGCTCGAACCTTGTAGAAAGTATGCTCTGCTGCCTTTTTATGTAGGCTAGCAATGACCAAACTAAAAAGCTAAAAAAGATATTAAAGCTAAGAAACTGCTGAGGCTAGGTAGGATGGTTTCATCAACTTGTTTAGAAAAAACCTTTCCTTTGCTTCGTCTGCAACATAAATGAAGGTGAATGGTGGATTAGACCAATCACCTAACCTAAGAAGTTGAAATAATAGAAAGCTAAAAAAATCTAAAAAGATAAAAAATGAAATTGGTCATTTTTCGCTTGCATAAAAAGGTTTGCATGCTCCCAAGCATTGAGAAAAGGAGAGTCTCTAGTAACCATATGGGAATCATTGTAGTTAAGCATGAATGTTTTTTGTCAGTGGTTAGACAAAAACAATTCCTTGGCTTTGTTCGCCAATTAGACAAAGGTGAGTGGTGTTTCAAACCAATCACTTAACTTACAGGGAAAATCATATGGTAGGATGGTTTCATCCACAGAATAGACAAAACACTTCCTTGGCTTCGTCAGTAGAATAGACAAAAGTGAATGGTGTTTCAGACCAATCACATAACCTACAGGGAAACCTTATCTTTTTAGCTGGGTTCATCCGTCAAACAGACAAGGGTGCATGCCCCCTAGGCTTCGTTACATTCACCAGACTACTTGCGGTGATTAGGTGGATGGAATGAAGGTTCCTTTATGAGATCAAGTGAAATACTGAACTTGGAACTTTGCTCAGCCTTGTTTCATTTTTTAACGAGCTTGATACAAGACAAGGAACTCTGCTCAAATCCTTGGTTTCATTTTTTAACGAGGTTGACACAAGTGAAGGAACTATCCTCAGTGACCTTTGATCACAACTCATAAGGGGTCATGAAGGAAAGATCTAGTTCGAATGCCCCCAATACATAATGAACAACATCACTTAATTAATCGTCAGTTGATGTAGGTATGGAAGAGGTTGCCACATAATTAATTCGTGGCGAGGATGATACCATTGACATAAATGGGCCATTTAGGAATGATGGTTGACTAGGAGTTATATTTGGACCGGGAAATGAACGCTGGTCAACGGTGAAAATTCTGCCTTCATGCAGGAAACAAATCACTCGAAAGAGTGTTGAAACAATAGCTCCCATGTGATAAACATAGTCACACCCAAGAAGTAAATTGTAATCTAAAGGTCCGGGGACTACCATCACATTAAAATAAACCATTTTTCCTCCCAAAGTGATAGGTAACTGAGGAAGGAACCCTAACGGTCGACTGGTTCCTTTGTTAAAGCCCAACAGATTCTATGTAATAGGCACAAGCAGTGGCAAACGGAGCGCTTGCCAAGCAGTTGAGGAAAGGATACTCACTGATGCACCTTCATCTATAATAGTGCTAGATACAGTCATTTTACAAACTTGTACTATGATTTGGAAGGGCACATAAGAAGGAAGGTGGGATTCTTCCAGTTGATTCCAATCGAAGGAAGTAACTAGAATACTTGGAGGGGGCACCATAGAAACGGAAGAATTAACCCCTTGAGTTACAAGAACTGGAGGATTTTCCTCCTGTCTTGCTGGAACATGTTGACTGCCCCCAAGCTCATTTGAATCTGAGGTAACAAAAAGAACTTAAGTGGTATCATTTTTACTCTCTTTGGGAAAGGTCCAATTAGCTGAAGATGAAATGGGGTTAACTGTTACCTCGATCTGTTGATTTTGGTCGTGTATAGACTCATAGGATTCACTTTCAGAGAGAGTGGTTTCTACTGACGGTTGATTTTGGTCAGTCAGCTCATCAACTAGTGAAGGATTTAGAGATAGTTCAGATGGAAGTCACTGCGGTGAAGCAGGATGGTTATCCAACACTCTTCTGGCTTCATCTAGATAGGGACAAAGGTGAAAGGGGTGTATACCTTCACATAACCTACATGGAACTTTGACCTTTCTTTTCTGTCCATGAACTTCACTATTACTAGTTGATGGAGTGTTACCAACATGATCACCAGAGGTTGATGACACCGGACGATGTGAACAGGAAGACCATTCTTTCAAGATCCGAGGAAAATAAGGACAATTTTGATGAAAATGGTCTTCTGCACAAATTATGCATGGATATTTGACTTTGTGTGGCTTAACGGATGGATTTTCATTAGATGTTGCATTTGAAGCAATGGTTGCTTGGTTTCCCCCTTGCTGAGTTGGCTTCTTCTTCTTCTTCTTCCCTTTCTTCTTCTTCTTAGCCACCTGGTTACTAGTACCAATACTTTCACCAAGAGAAGAGGAAGAGGGGGAGGGAGAAACAAATGAGGAAGAAGGAAAAGGGTCAACTTTAGGATCAACTGGAGGTTGATTTGATTGTGGAGGAATCACAGTATTTTGAATGACAGAGGTTGAGAATAGCCATACTAGCAGGCCAATTGTAATTCCCGGAAGGGACAATGTAGCCATATGAGGAGCACCAATATTTCTGAAAGAAGGAAAAGGACTAGGATTCCCATCAAAAGGGATTCCTTGATTGGTGGATCCCGGATTTGTCTCCATATATCTCAACCTAAGATCAACGAAGGAACATGGATGTTATTCTGAATTTAAATAAATTTTAATGACACTTTGACACAACTTTGCTTTTTCAATTTTTAAGAGTCGAGAAAAAGCTAAAGATGACTCCAGTCCCCTTAAATTTTTAATGAGCTTGAAGTGACAAGTGCCCAAAGGGACCTTTTCTTTTAAGGAGTCAAAAAGGAATGAAAGTGACTACTCTGGAGATCTAGACAAAGGGGCTACCAAACCAATCACAAAACTGCAAAATACACCTTGGTGATAAATTAAAGAGAAATTACCAAGGACTTATGTACGATAGTCAATCTTCCTGAATGCTGTGTTCAGTGCATTGCAATGAATAGGGATGAAAACACGGCTTCCTATGGATAAAGGATATCAGCCTATTGTGGTCTCCCAATAGATACTCGACAGTATGGGGAGCACAAGTCTGTACTAGCACTTGTTGTATCAAAGAGGAGGAATCACCCAACCTTCGATGAAAATGATAGTTACTAGATTTTACGATGCCGGAACACGTCTCTAGCCTAGACCTCTAGATGTGTTGTGTTAGGTTCCGAAGCATTATTAAGTTCATTGAAATCTATTTTAGAGTTGATCTTGCTTAGAAGTTTGCCTTTCAAGGTTCACCACATGATGTATATGTAAAATTCCTAAATATGCAATCTAAAATGATAAACAATTGTTGTTTATGTTTAGTAATGAAAATCCTAGCTACTAACAAAAGAAGGTTACGATTCTTTCAAACAGAAAGCAAAGAGCACACACTAAATGCACTTTTCCTAAATAATTTTTCACACATAGTCTAAATGCAAATGCAAATGCATGTATTTGTTTTTTGTTCCCTTAATCTGAGAAATGCCAAAAAGGAAAACTAAGTATAGATCTAAAATGTTTTCTTTAAAGTGACATTTCGACAATTTCTCTTCAAAATGAAAGGAAGACTAAACGACACTTTTCGATTTCGAATAGAAAATTCTTTTGACACTTCAAAATATCAACAAATCAAATCAAATACATGACAAAAAGTCCAATCAACTATCCAAAGAAGGAAGACCCAACGATACTTCTCTTTTTGATACAAAACAATAGTTACAACACTTTTATTTTTTGCACCAAAACGATAGTTCGATTTAAGAAACTTTTCGACAACGGATTGCAAATGATGGACAAATACATAAAAAATTTTACTAATCCTAATCAATGGAGGTTGAACTATGTAAAGCAAGGAGGTTTCAGTAATGAGGTATTGTTGATAAGCAGCAAAACAATTGAACAGAGCTGAAAACAAGGACAAAAACCCAAATTTCAAGGAGAGAAATAGGACTACTCAGTCATCGCACCTGTGCTTCATAGAAATAGGGATGCATCTCACTTTCTACACTTGGGAAGTGCGATGCATATTGGCTTCCAGTGACAGACAATGCGATGGGCCAGGGAGCGCAACTGAGGTGGGTTTTGGCTCAAATTTACAGCTGAATTCAGTGAGTTAAGATGAGCTATTATGAACAGTAAAGAACAGAGTACAGGGGTATGATCTTGGAAGGTTATTGAGCTACCAATAGGGCATCTATAATGTTTGTAAGTCAAATGTTTGAATCATAAACTAAACCAGAGATTGACTAAAGAAGCATTCATCTACTTCACAATTGCAGAGCAAAAGCGGTTCGAAGGCTATCTAGCTAACTTCAGGCTCTGTCTATAGTTTATAAAACAAACAATCAAAAATAAACAAAAAAACTATTCGATCCCCAGTGGAGTCGCCATTTTGTTTCCAGGAAAACTAGTGTCTTTTCGATTTGCTAGTCCCACTAGGATTGGCAGCTATCCTAGAAACAAACAATCAAAGCAATTTGCGATTTCCTTTATGTATGATAGATAAGAGAGGAGCAAAGGGACAAACCTAGATCTTCCGCTTGACTCCTTGCTTTATTTCTCTCTCCCTTGATAGAGTTTTCCCCTCTTCTCCTACTTATCTCGCTCAATGAATACCTGTAGAGACAAAGTAACAAAACACCATCAAGGCATCTCGATCTATTATATCATAAACAATGCAGAATCAAAAATACATTGATCATACAATGGCATTCACAAATAACAACATTCATAAATACACGATTGTATGGAGGAAAACTCAAAGAACTTTATTAATAATAGAAGGGAGAATTACAACCCAGCTGTCTGATCCAGCATCATCCTCTCAGCATCAAAGCCCTCTTCACCTCATGAAAAGCAAGATCACCCAATAATACAATGCTCTTTCTCAAAGACAAACTATCAACACTTCTTTACAAATTACAAAATTCCAGCCTCTAGATCTCTCAAATGAGGGATCCATTTATAGATGTCTGCAAGGGTGTGAGTCATCTCTGGGTTTTTTAGTAGTGTCATTCCACTTGTTGTTCTTAGTTCCACTTGGAGATTTCTTGGATCTCTTACTCATCCCTGGGCAAATTCAGAGAGGCAAGTGTCACAGGAGAAGTTTCTGGAAGATTCCATGAGCATCCACTTAGCAAACTGTCTCAAACATTTGTCCATCCTCGCTCATCGCACCCTACAGAAGGCCTCTTTAGTATGCATCGCACTTGGCTAGTGTAGAAGTTAGTATGCATCGCACCTTGATAGTGGGGCAGTTAGTATGGTCCAGTTTTGGCTAGTTATGAGTGGTTTTTCAGGTGGAACTTTTGGGGAATGATGTAATCAGTTGACCATGATCCTTTAAGGTATGAAACAACACTTTTAGGGGTTAAAGAGCCCTTGGTTTATTGACATATAAGATTGGGGTTGCAATGCCCAAATATGTCTATAACAGTGTCACACAAAGAGTATGTCCAATTCATATAACTACAAGTCTTGATTTCTTTCTTCATAATGACACCCTATTAGAAATCGAATCTCATATCATGTTATCTCATTTCATATTTCATATTACAAACCCATATCCTTAGCTTGTTAATCACTTGAAGAATATGGCCCTATTCCATTCTATTTTAGCCATTTATGGATTCAATATTTGAGAGCTATGTATGTAAGTATGTGTGTATATATATATATATATATATATATATATATATATGAGGAAATATCCAGGCAGATCCATTTGAAGGGATCACATCCCTTTGGTGTATTAGTACAGTGTAACCACGAGGGAATTGAGGATAATTTTCCCCATGCCCTCCCATTATCAATGTGTGTTAGTGACGGGAACTTGACCAATTGAGCTAACTCTCGAGGCTATCCATATATTATTAAATAGGTTTGTAGAAAACTTTCTCTAAGATCACCAATTTTTTGTTTGGAAATCAAAACTTAGAATGGTTAAATTCAACTTAAAGTCTTGGGCTAAGTCCTCTTTTAAACCTCTATGTTGGAAATATGGACACTCAATCCCAACTATTTACTCTATTCTATTATAAAATCAAAATAGGTGACCTAGAAAAACCTAAGAAAAAGAATTATACATAAAACAACATTAGGATAATTGAAAAGAAGAAAAAAATGAAACATGAAATTATGAAGCTTATGGCTAGAATCAGGGGATGACAACACTTATTTTTCTTAAAAGCAAGTTAAGGGGAAACTTTAGAAAAATAATGTTGAATATATTATAAAGTTTCAACGCACCTCTTCTTTGAATACTTATATTAAGAAGAAGAAATTGATCAAGGGCCCGTTGCTACATTACTCCAAGGTGCCCTTCACTTAGCTTCCAAGGAGGAAAATTAGGAGCTAGGAAGAGAAATTTTGAAGCTTGAAATAATTGAGATGATATGGGGTTTGCAGATAGGAAAATATATAAGTCCAACTATATTATCAAACTACCTTTTTTTCAATTACTATAGGGTGCTCACACAAATTTGATATTTAAAAAACTAGCAATGGGATGTGCATGAATGCACATGCATTCTTTGAAATGTGTACATGTTCTTAGAAAAGCACTTGCTCCTATCCCTATAGCCTTGGTTATTCTTTAACTTCCATTTACATTGGTCAACCCATATCTTTTAGAAATGCATGGGGTTCTCTTCAGCAGTAGGATGCATGCACTTTAGAACACATGCAAATTCATGAGTAAAAGAATGCATGAAATTTAGAATGTGTGCTTGTTTCTAGGCAGGAGTGCACATCAAGTTTGGAATGTACACATGTCCCTAAGAAGGAGCACATACATTTTCTAAAGCACATGCGCATTCCTATTGTAATTTCCAATGCCCCAATTCCCATACATAGTTCTTAAATTTTTTAATGGTACCTATATACTTAGTTATAGGAAAAGGATGCCCCTAAGAGGTCATTTGTGGTGGCCCAAGGTGTCATTCTTGGCCCCATAATCCTAGAAGCTTCCTTTGCAACCTAAATATTGGGTTTGATGCCATAACCATGTCTAGAGTCCAAAGGTTCATACTTAATGTTCATTTCAAAGACCCTGAAACACGTAGTTACTACTCAAAACCACTTAGTGGAATCAACATCTTGAACCACAGGTTGAGATATCATCAAGAGGCCATGTGTGGTTGTTCAAGGAATATTTCTTGACCATAGATGGATAAAATATTCATTTAAGGAATAAGGTTCATGTTTCCTCCCATAACCATGTTTAGGGCTCCAAGACCCATACCTAGTGCTAATAAATGTGAATGCTACCTATATACCTACTTATAGGAAAATAATTCCCTTGAGATGTCAATTGTGGTGGTTTAGGGTGTAATTATTATCCCCAAAATCCTAGAAGATTCCTTAATGGACTAACTCTTACCTTTTTTCCACTAACCATATCTAGTTTATGAAGACTTATACTTAATTTTTAAAAGGGCATAATGTCGAATATCCCCATCTAAAGACAAATGATATCTGCTATAGGGATTAATGCATGTGTGTTTGGTGATGTAGAAACGCTCAAGGATCTTCCCAGGATCCTTGGCAGACAATCAAATTAGTTGTAGTTGTTACAAAGATGCATGCATATCTATGCTTAACAAATGAATATCAAAGTGAGAAGGAATTATTACCTCGAGTATTAGTGTGGTGTTTCTAGAGAGTGCAATGTAGCTAGGCAGAAGACCCTTGAGCCAACTCCAGATCAAAAATTGCACATAAAAAAGACAAGCTTAATATCATAGCATAAAACCTTGATAAACAATGCATGAACATATAAAGATATCTAGTTGCATATATCTAAGTCACTCATGCTAACAATGTTGCATAACCATATAAACAAGTTATAGTACCAACATCACGGAGTGGACAACACAATTGCAATTCTATATTGATGTAGAAAGAGTGATTACAACCATTGGTTGTATCAGCCTTCCCTTACCCCTCTAGCTCCTCTCTCTCTCTCCCTTCTTAACCTCTTTTGATGCCTTAGTTTGAGACTCTACTTGATAGTCAAATAGGAAATCCTTTCAAATGGTTCAACCTCTTTCACAATGGCCCTAGCTTTGCATATATAGCATGTGAGGATAGGTTTGCCAAGTCCTTGAGGAGTTCCATTAGGAAAAAGAAGTGATGTTTCCATGCCTTTGTGCTCTTTCCCATTTTCATACTCCATTAGGAATTAGTAATTCCTCCAAACAGATCGAGTTCTAATGTTTCCCTGCTTTTGTGAGCTGACATAGGAGAGAATCTTGGGATATTTCTTGGTCAACTTGTTCCTTTGACCCATATAAACTCATTAGGGTTCACTAACGCTTTTCTCGAGGTAACAAACAGAGTTAACCTAGGCACTAACGCACCCTTAGCCTTGCTAGCAAGCTTTATAAAGTAGGTTGATAGTGTTTAGACAATGTTAGCTTAACAACTGGGCCTGTGAACTTGGTCAATCCTTTAGTTATCATGTCCTTCTCCTCTGAGCTAGTGAGGAGACCATTTTACTATATAATAGATGCCCCCTAAAGTGTGAGATCAGAGACTGCGATGATGGTCGAAATACTTTATATTTAACTGTCCTTTTCTTTGGAAAAAGGAGAGAGAGGATCAGAGATTCGGGCGGTATGAGAAACCTAATACAAAACATATATAAAAGAAAACTAAAATCATGTCTTGAGTCGGGCATTCCCATGCTTAGTAGCTATGTCAGAGTGATTTTCTCAACAAAGAGATATGATGATGTTGGCCTCCAATAAGCACAATGTGGAACTTATGTCATAAAAGGATGATTCTGATGAATTGTCTCCAAAAAAAAAATTCAACTTGGAAGAGGAAACAAGGCTGAGTGATGCAAGCCTCTACCCAAGGTCTTGATTTCCACCTCACCACAACAGCATATATCGATACATGTCAATATAGGGGTTGAGATTGAACATGAATGAAATCATCTGATTACCAGTCAATAATGGAGACCATTAATAGACGTGAGGATGGCCACTGATAATGGTGATGGTCTTCAAGATGCACAATACAATCTAGCGAGTGTGAATAATTGTCTTTTGTCATCAAGCATTCATAGAATCATTTAACTAGGAGCCAATAATGAAAACCCCTCACCAAACACAACGTAACCTACCAATGATGTCTACAAGTACCAAGGCACTGAAGTGTTTTTGGGTCTTCTTCCTAGATGGAGTGTTGAATTCGATAGGAAGAGATGTTTTGAAAGGTAGGCAATAAGGTTTCCTACATCATCCGACATGAAATGGGACAAGAATGATTGTTTTTTGAGGAATCTTTTGAGCATTGGGTCAAAGCAATAGAGGGCATGATGATAGGATAGTCTTGATGGTTTGATGGAGGAAACAAAAGATAAAGGTTTCCCTTGAACAATATAAGGCATAACAACAGTTTTAACCATGTAACATTATACTCATGAACACCAAAGAGTGTTAGGATACAGAGATGTAAGAGCATCGGGCTATATAGGCTAAACTCATAGGATGGTAAGATTCATATTGAGAGGCCATCACAAGGAAGGTTTATCTGAGGGAGTGCCATGTTCAAGGGATCGACTGCTACAAAAATATTATTTTCAAAATATGGAACACAAAGCAATGTATTGTACACTTTCTCCATCTGATTAGTTTAATGATTCCAGATGGGTAAACTCATTGACCTTTTCATGTTTTAAGAGTTTGAAAAGGATCATAAAAAGAGCGACTCTATGCCCTATATGATTAGTTTAACGAGTCCAGACAGGTAAACTCATCGATCTTTTCATGTTTTAAGAGTCTGAAAAGGATCGTAAAAAGAGCAACTCTATTCCTCATCTATGTAATTTAATGAGTCTAGACAAGGAAACTCGGTGGTCTTTCATATTTCGAGAGTCTGAAAAGATCGTGAAGAATGACTCCAAGGTGGTCCCTTTGTCATAGCTTTTAACTGAGTGCAACAAAGGTTTAATATTATACCTGGAATGGTTCCTTTCTCCATTAGTTAATATACTAAGTCCTCATAAAGAAAAACCTATGCTCAAGAGAAACCTATTCTCAACGAGTACGAGGAGATGGAGTAAAATCAATATTCATAGTGAAATTTTAATGAGTCACGTGACGAAAAACTCAATAGACCTTCATCGAATTTTAACAAGTCAAATGAGGAAAACTCGAGGTATCTTTTTCATTCTAGTGAGCAAGGAAAAAGAGGTAAAAGAACTGCTCATTCCTTCTTCGTAGATTTAACGATCTCGAAGAAGGGAAAAAATCAGGGATTTTTCGATTTAAGAGCAAGAAATAGTCCCAAAAAAGAAAGCGATCATATCGTCGTCGTAGGTTTTTAATGAGCCTGATGACAAAAACGAGCGAGAAAAGTTCCTAAGAAGAATGCTCAGAGGTTCTCCATAAGTGTTTAACGAGCCTGAAGAAGGAACTCAGGGTTTTTTTTCAATTTTATGAGTGAGAAAAGAGTCCCAAAAAAAAAATCCTCAGTTGATCTATTTTAGTTTAGTGAGCTAAAAAAAGAGAGAAAAAGAGTTGCTCAGACCATCGTCGTAAGCATTTAATGAGGCTGGCGATGAAAAACTCGGGGATTTTTCAGTTTTAAAGTGACAAAACATCCCATAAAAGAAAGTGCTCATTGAGAATCGAACATGGTAATTTCTATCGCTCAATCCTGAAATTTATTTCATCAAAACATGAGCAATTTCTGCCAATATGGGGTCATTGCGCATGACAAAATTTCATAGGAAATGGACTACTTCTACTTTAATGAGTTCAATTAAGATAAGTCATGTCTCCAACGTGACTATAAGGGAGTTCCTAAGCCTCCACTTTCACCATTTGCATCATTTGAGAGATGTGAGAGTGTTTTGGAGCTAAAGAGGAGCATATTTTTCACGAATGATTATGGGAGATCCAGGTGACCATTCTAAGTGTTTTCAATCCCAAGTAGATGCCAAAACCCTAATCTTGCATTATTTAACCTTTTTTAGCTGCTTTTTGGGTGGATGTTTGACGATCTGGGGAGCCCTAAATCATTTATTGCACCTAATGCCCCCTTCCAGGCCAGTAGAGAGCATTAAAAGCCCTTTATGACCTAGGGGAGGGCGTTAATCCTCCCTGTTTATCACTAGGGGGGCGTTAGTGCATGAGAACGCACCTGAAATCCCTAGGAAGTGATTTATTGAGCTTTTTTGCCCCATTTACACTAATTTTTGGGTTGATTTGTGCAAGTTTTGAGCCATTATGACTAGTCTATGGAGAGAACAGGCCCATGACCAATAAGAATTGCTGATGCGAAATGATCCAGCTTGCATACTTGCATTGCATCATTGTGGTTTGATGAAGTATGCTCATTTGGACTTGATGAAAGGTTAGGAGGACGTTTTGAGCTGGATTATTCAGTGTTAGGATGAACACGAACAATTGTTCTGGATTGGGGACCATGAGTTGGCCATTGACCGAGATGATATATATTTATTAGCAAGTTTTTCATGCAAAGAAGCACGGGAAAACTTGACTAGTGGTAGGCCTAATCCCCGATCCACCTTAGAGCTGGTCCGAGCTTACTATATCCCTGAGAGCAGACTTGTCAGTAATAGAGTCCCTATAGAGATGATTAGATCCACATCTATGAGGGCCATTTTATGGATGATTGTGCACTTGACAGGGTCTAAAAGTCATCATGTTGCGACAAAGGCCCAACTATTGCTTGCAGTTAACTGTGTCCATCCACAGATATTCAACTAGTGCAAGGTAGTGCTTCATCAGTTAAATGCAGAGTTGACCACATGTAAGATCCAGACCCAACAAAGTTTTGGGTATGGTGCTCTCATTGTCTCCTTCATACTTGAGAGGGTTTCGGTTATGCTTCCATGGATGAGCTTAGGTCCCCTCGATCTGAGGGAGCATAGACAAAGGTGATGGGCATCGCTTAATCCTCACATAGGAGGAGGACCCATTCGACATTTTTTCGAAGAATATTTCTTCGAATGGCTCAGTGGCCAGATTGTGAGATCAATGACTATGCCTATGAGAGCATGGACTTCACGAGTGACCCTAACTTGATTTTTCCTCCTGGTACAAACTCGGGCCCTTGAGGTAAGAAGGATTATTTGTGAGTACTTAAAGTATTTTTAAGCTTTTGAATGTTTATGTTATGTTTTTGTTGATTTTATGGGTGAACAAGTACTGACATGAAGCTTTTTGCTTGACACAAATGTGGCACTGGTGCGACCTGCAGGCAAGGAGGCTAACTACCTGAAGGCGGGGGTGATGCTGAGAGTCTTCGTGAGGTTCTGAGGAACCTGGAGGGCTTGAGCATGGGTGTTCCCCCCCTTCCTATGAGGGAGATCCCCACTCATATGCAGTGACACACAGTTGGTGTGCCTGAGCGGTTTTTGGTTCCTCTTCGGAGGATAGCTAGAGCAGTGTTATCTTTTCATGAGTAGTAGGCTCTATTAGCAGATGCGTGGTATAGCTAGTGGGTGTTTATAGCTAGGCTTAGTAGCCATTTTGTACTTAAAACACCAATTTTTGGGAAATTTTCTGATGTAAAAGACCGGATTTGATATATATATATATATATTGGTATTTTATGATGTAAATCCTTTTTAAGTGTTTTTATAAATTTGTAACTATGTAAATATTTACTTTCATACATGTATCTATAATGAATGAGACAGATGTCAGTCTAACACATAGTTTGCCAATGAATCAGCAATTGTATTATATTCTCTAGGAATGTGTTCATATGTGATAATCCTAGATTAATGTTCCAAGAGTCATACCCTTAAATAATGACGCAACAAGATTGGATTATGAACATGATAATGATTTGTCAATTTCATAACAACAAGCTGAGAGTCTAACCTGACCACCAGATTGGAGATGTCCCTTGATTATGCTTCAATGAGAAGTGAAACTACGGACATGTACTCAGAAATATTGTTGGTGGTAGTACCAAGAAAGACTCCCCTAGAACAAAACAGTTCCAGCTAAGTTGTGTAAATGACCCAAGCAGCTGATGCAGTGTGTCATGTGTGACGACTGACACCATTCGCATATCCTACATATGCTAAGGGTAATGAAGACATATGCATAAAGAGAAATATGTATGAGACAAATAGTTCAATAAATACCAAAAAAATCCGGTCACATCAAAAAGAAGCAAAACTTATAAATACATAAAATTTCAAAGCACATGCTTAGTGTAGTACTAGGCATAATACTTTTTTAGGTAGAGCCCATTTCAGGGCTCAGCGAGTGGGACTCCTTCCCAGTCCTAAAGTTCATATGACCCTTTTGAGAGGGCTTTTGTGATGACATATGTACTGAGCCATAAGGGTTGAAGCGTTCCTGCCCCCAATAGGTCATGTTTTTTATCGTAGAGTAAAACATGATCTCCCTCTCGATAAGAACGAGGCTTGACCTTTTTGTCATATTGGTCTTTGACCCGGCGCTTGTGGGCTTCAAGTGCCAATTCAACATCTCGATGGGTTTGATCCAATTGATTTAGGTATAGTAGAAGCTCTTCTTTGGAAGTGGTGTCAGGAAAGAGTTCAATGGCGATTTGTAAGGAAAGAATCTGACACTCGATTAGTAAAAATACTTTTAGGCCATAAGCTAGTTGATAAGTTGTGAAGCCTGTAGCAGTTTTTACTGAAGTTTGGTATGCCCAAAACAAAGGATATAACATTCGATTCCAGTGGGTTTTATGATTCCCTACTAACCTGTGGATCATCATCTTCAAGATTCCATTGACGACCTCTACTTGACCATTAGCTTGGGATAATAGGAGGATGATTGATCTTGGCAAAAACCGAGCAACGATGTTCAGTCAGACATCATGTGATTCTGAAAATGAGACCCATGGTCTGTAATGATCATGCGGGGCACACCGAAGCAACAGATGACCTGATTAAATAGGAGTAGCACCATGGTTTCTCCATCAGCCTGAAAGGTGGGAAGGGCTTCGGCCCATTTCATGAAATAGTCCATAGCTACGATAATATAGTTGTGTCCAGTAGAGGAAGTGGGGTTGCAAGTTACAAAGTCTATCCCCCATTTGGAAAAGGGGCTGATGGAGATAACCGAGTGCAGTGGGGCCGAAAGAGCACACATTTTCTTTGTAAGCACTTGACAAGGGTGGCACTGTCGGATAACCTTTATACAATCTTTGAACAAGGTTGGCCAGTAGTAGCCTGTGTGTAAAATTTTATGAGCAGTAGATATGCCAGAAAGATGACCACCACATGCCCCAACATGGAAATAATTTATAACTTGTTCCGCATCCTCATTAGTGAGCCAAAGATGAATAACTGTATCAGCACCACAGTGATATAATGTATTGTTAAGCACTAAATAGTGTCGCGCTTGGTGGTAGATGCGACGACGATCACCTGATGCTAGTTTAGGGCAGAAACGTTGCATTTGGAGGTAGACAAGAATGTCACCATATCAAGGGTTAGTAGAGTCAATAAGATAGACAGCTTCATCCAGAAGAGGATCGTGGGCTATCTCGATAGGATCAACAATGGGAAGATCTGATAAAAGTTTGGCGAAGACTAAGGAATTTATCACCCTGGCAGCAGTGAAAACCAAATCAAATTGTTGGAGGATCACTATCCATTTGGAATATTTCCCTCCAATGACTTGACGAGACAAAATGTGTCTCATGGGATTCTCGAAGGTGATGATAGTAGTCTGTCACAACTGGATGTAATGTCAGAAGCGGTTGACAGCAAAGACAACTGCCAAGGAAAACTTTTCCAAATGTGAATATCTGAGTTCGGGCCTGGCTAGGCCTTTCCATAGATAGTATATCACATGCTCACTTAGGTCATCATGAGTTTTAACCAAGACCATTCCTAGAGAGGATGGCGAGGCTACCAGATATAGAAGAAAGTCGCGTCCATAACTGTGATAAATAACGAGTGGGGTTGATATAAGTGCCTTTTTCAAGGCATGAAATGATCATTGAGCTTGATCATCCCACAGGTACGACACTCCCTTCTTAAGTAGGCGCATAAAGCCTTTTGTCAACTCAGCATAATTTACGATGAACCGTCGTAAGAAGTTTGCTTTCCCCTGCAAACATTGGAGCTGCAAAATGGATTGTGGTTCGGGCAATTGAGTAATTACCTTTACCTTATCAGGATCAATCCTAATCCTGTACTTAGAGACAATGAAACCAATTAAGCATCAAGACTCAAGAAAGAAAACACATTTATATGGATTCAGATGTCTGTTATATAACCAACACCTAAGAAAGATAGCTCATAAATGATCTAGGTGATGCGCTCACTTCTTGGAATGGGCTAGAAGGTCATACAAGTAAGCTTGAATGATATGTCTGATATCATGAAATGTGTAGTCCATGGCCCTTTGAAATGTTTCTCTAGCATTATTTAAACTGAATGGGAGTTTTCGATAGGCAAAGATTCCCCATAGGCAAATGAATTCAGTTTTGTACTGGTCTATTGGGTTTATGGCAATTAGGTTGTAACCAGACAAACCATCCATGAATGAAAATGATTCACAACTGGCGCAATCATTGATGATTTGGTCAATGAATGGTGTCAGATAATTATCCTTCGGACACGTGGCATTCAAGTCCTGATAGTCAACACATATGCGGATGGTTCCTTGTTTCTTATCGATAGGAACCAAATTAGAAACCCATTTTGTTAAGGGAATGGGGTAGATGAAATCAACACGTAACAACTTTTCCACCTCAGTCTTGATGGCTACCATTTTGTAGGGGTGAACCGGTCAAAGTCTTTGGTGGACAGGCTTGGCATTGTCATATATCTTGATCTCATGCTCGACAATAGATGGATCTATGCCGGTAATTTCCTCATAAGACCAAGTGAATACATCACATAATTCCTTAAAAAGGCAGGTGAAGCTTGTAATTTCCTCAGGAGTGCAATCGGCTCCAACCTAGATGTTTTACACAATGCCTGTCTTAATAGAAATATCGATGAGCAATGTCTTTGAAATATTGCACATGTTTCCCTCCAAGTTCAAAGTTTGGATAGTTGTATAAGGTGAGGAAATGATTTCAGGTGCATCAAATGACAAGATTTGAAGAGGCATTGTGTCCGAATCAGATATCCAAACACAATGGTGAGAGTCCTCCCATGGTTTCTCTTCCAAACACATGATCTCACTAATAGCTTCATCTGAAGGTAGGACTTGATTGAGGAGATCAAAAGAAGGAGAAGTTATGGGAGGGGAGGTGGTACTATTGGCCGTAACCAAAGTGACCGGAGATTCGGATGCAGATTGAATGGCTCGATAGGCCAATTCAGCAAGTGACAGTGGCATTTGTTCTCCATAAATTTCAATGTCTAAAGGGGCTAGGAGGATCCAAGGATCGTTCAGTTCATGAGGAATGGATGTAACCATAGAGATCATCTGTGGAACCATGGGCGGCGGAAGAGGGAAACAACCCATCAGGGAAGATCCCTTCAATAGACCAATATTGATACTGATGTAAGAGTCAGGTACACCACCCACTGAGGGTACAGAGCCATTGGGTAATGAGAATAATCAAAGGTGCAAAAGGATAGCTAGTCCACTGTGACTATCTTCAATGGAAATAGGATGATGCAAAAGATAGTAGACACAATGGTAGTCATGGCATAAGTCCAACTCAAACCAACAATAGATTATAGTCGAGCTCTCTATCCATGACTTTGATGTCCACCGTTACCGTTTTCCCATTCAAAGTGATGGGGTAGCTAGCTAGGTAACCTTTTGGGATGAAATTGTGGCTATCGAAAGCTTTAAGGGAATTTGACACTAGGGATAGGGTTGGAGAACCAAAAGCGAGCCAACATGAAGCCGACACGATGTAGATTGAAGCACCTTCGTCAATGATAGTTCTATGTATTCCTCGTCCTTTCGAAAATATTTGCACCTGAAATGCAGGTTGCTGTGAAAGGAGAGGTTTACATTTGTCCATGTAAAATATTGCAATCATGGAATCCTAAGGGTCGATACCACCAATTGCCGAAACCAGAGCTTTCCTTTGTGCTGGTCAGGTTTGTAATACTTCGAGCACTGACATAGCTGATCGTGCTCGTGCCAAATCTTCTACAATACTGTAGTTTTGGGAGACACGTGCAGACATATTATGTGTTGTGTGACAAAGTACCCCTTTTGGGGGGTGAAACACAAGATCAGCAATGACCTTTTGATATGAAGATTGTTAGGCGACAGTGGATTTTGACTCGAGGAGGCTTCCTCAGCATTAGCGACTGGAACTCCATGAGATTTGGCTCTAGTTTGTATATACCATTTCAAAGGTGTAAATGGTAGATAGTCCTTCACTATCTAAAGGATGACGTGAATCGTCAGTGCCCCCTTGTGGGGATTGGGGTTGGTTTGCAACTAGGTGTTGCTATTGTTGAGTAGGGAAAGGATTATTTAGGACCACAGGGGTCGTGCTGGTGTCCTTTTTAGCAATGAAATATATACATTCCTGAAGATGTAGACAATAATATGTCATGTGGTCTTCCGCACAGATTTTGCAAGGGAACCAAGTGGGTTTGTACTTTCCATCCTCAGAAGGTGTAGCAGCCTTCTGCTTTGGGTTGTATTGCTTTTTTTACTACTCTTCAGAAGGAGTAGTATTTTTTTATTCTTCTTGTTCTTACCATCGAGTTTTTGTGTAGACTACACAGAGTTTATCATGGTGGTAGGAAGAGCAGTTGATTTGGTAGAGGGGTCAACTGACAACTAGGCAATGTGACCACTGAGTTGTTTTACAATAAACCTAAAGGTAGCGCCAATAATACCATCGTCCTGCACTCCAGGTTGCTGAGTAGCAAGAGCATTGGAGTTGCAAGGGGCATTGGGAATGACGTCGTATAAAGTGCTAGAGTGTGAATATATCAAATCTAAGTGATAGACACGATGAACAGATTGGTCTTTCGTGACTGCACCACCTAAGGCGATATCTTTAGTGATTTAGGGGAGTAGATATTTGCAGAACCAATCCACTAATAGATAGTATGGGAGGGGAGCTTTGACTAGCATCCACCTATGTCTACATTCATATATGTGATCAGAGATGTGGGTGGTGGTGTGATGGGAATGGGATCCCCAAAGGATAGTTTTGGGGCTAAAAGCCCATGTTTTGGGTCAAATTTTGTAATAAAGTTGTAAAGTATCCGCATTTTGTAGTTGCGGAACACGAAGGTGTCATGAGTCATAAAGGGTTGTCCATCCTTATTTTGTAAGGTGTAAAATCGGTTGGAGAGATCTACCCATGGTCCGCAGACCATGGGATTGTATAAAAAGAGCTAAGTAAGCTCTAAGTAGTGATAAGTCTTTAGCAAAGAATGGAGTGAAGAATATTGATAGCGAAGTCTAAGCATTTCAGGTTTTAGTGTAGGTAGAGGATTTACAGCTGAGTGCACAAAGGCCTAGGGTGGAAGTCCATAGTTGAGTGCGTGGACCCTTGCAGCTGTGTGCAGGGTGGATAGAGTTTGTAATAGTCTAAACATATCAATGAAGAGAAGTATTCTACAGATTTTTTGTATCTAGTTATTGTTAATGCATCTGGTTATGTTGTGTTTTGGGTCTAATATATAATGTCCATGTGACGTGCAAATATATGTGACAATATTATTTAATTAAATGCAACTAAGAATATCTATTTACGTGGTGCTAACTACGATCATTTAATAAGATAAGTAAGACACATAAGATAACTTGGGAATCTACACAATACGTTGTCCTAGCAGCACAAAATTACTTGAACCACAGGTTAGGGCTGTGTGAAGGTCAATAGTACCCACTCATGGAGGTATCGAAGGGTGGAGTAAAGCACTAGACTGACAGAGCCTTAGAACTTGGTCACCTGCGCGAAAGTAGGAACATAAGGTATAAACCGACATCACGACCATCTCAGTGTGCAGAAACTTGGTTCCAGCATCCCCCATACTACTTCGAGTGAGACTTTGGTTCGCGCTCCGTGGGATGATGCTGAAAGGGCCAGTAGTGTAGGGATTTGTTTGGCTAACTAATGTTGAAATTGGGTCAGGTCCCATGCAGCCAACAAATGGCGGGACCGGAATCTAGATAAGAGGTGTGTGATGTCGTACCAGTAGAATCCAACTAAGAAAGAGATCGAAGATTGTTTGGATATAAAGATCCATGAATTTATGGCACAGGAGAATAGAAATCCATGACTAAAAAAGGAACAGTGGCTGGATAGGTACCTGTATACAAGAATTCATGAGATCTTTTTCTGTTCCTTTCCGGTTGAGCTATATGAGTGGATCACGAAGCTAGTAGATTTCCAAGGAAGGTGGAGACTTAACAGTCTATTGTCTAGACCCTAAAGTTAGTATAAAGACTCAAAGTCTCTGAGGATAATATCACTCGCACTGTCGATCATTGGCTCGATCGCATCATAGGAGGATTTGTGATTGAATTCATGGTTGATACCTCAGTTAGCTACAGTGAGGCAGAGCGGTGCTTTTTCAAAGGTCCGCAAGGTAAGTACTTGAAGTCTTTGAATACCTGGATTAAGATTTTATTGTGCAAAAAATGGGTTATGCATCTACCTTAATGTTTGGAGCTATGTGAAGCGGAAAGAACTAAACGAATGAAGGGAGAAAGGCTCCTGAATATAGTCCATCGATTTCACCTCCGCTAGGTGATGAAGAGGGAGTAACACAGGCTTCTCCGTGAAATGAAAGTCAGTTAATAAGACAAAGATTCCTGCGATTACCACCTCCACCCACACCACCTCCAACTTCACCACCATCACCTGCAACCTCACCCATACCACCACCACCTCCACCGCAATTCGGCATGGAAAATTCAATGAAGCTGCCTTTGTTTAAAGGCTTAGGAAATGAGGACCCGGATGAGTTTTGGTTCATTGTGAAAGATGTGTGGGAAGCTTAGGGTGTTACAGATGATCACATGAAGAAGGAAACACTGGTTAGTGCTTTGCAGGACCGCAAACTAACCTGGTACATTAAGTACTCTAATGATAACCCAAATGCTAGAGTGGCAGACATCCATACTGCACTGAATAAAGAATTCAGTAGGCCTAAATCTGAAGCACAGTCAATTGTGGGGTTCAACGAAATTGAAATGAAACCAGGCGAGACACCTTGGGAATTGGATCAGAGGTTGAAATGTAAAATCTACAAAGCTATTATGACCTTAACAGATGGACAATACTGCGAGTGGTTTGTGGCTTCGCTTCTACCACACCTAAGGGTTGCACTATCACAATAGAAGATTACATCTCAGGAAGAGGCCTTGGAGATTGCAATGATACTACATGAAACACTGATGCAAGATTAGAATCTGGGGGTTCAGTAGATCCACACATAGTTTCAAAATCTTTGCATTGAAATGCAAAGTTTGACGCAGGATAGAATAGTTCGACCGGAGGTGCGCGAAGAGGTATGGTGCCTGAAATGTAAAGGTTAGGGGCATGAAAAAGACCATTGCCCAGTATCTACAAACTATATTGCAGGAGGAGGACTGATGCCTTTGAGGTCAAAAACTCAAGCAAGACCAAGCACGGGGCCTGCATTGTGGTGCACTATATGTCAGGTAGAAGGAAAACATGCGACGATAACTGTCATTTGTTGCAGAAGTTTGTACAAACATCGTAACAACTATTCTCCAACTTCTGTAGGTTGGTAGGGTATGATGAGCACAACTACAAAAGTTATGAATTGATGATGAACAAAACACTTTCTTATAGGGTTTAGGCAAAAACGCGACCCCCTGGCCAGAGCGCAAGGATGGCACGAACAGGCTTTCAGGGTTGCAGAGAAGGGCGAGGTGAGGAGGACCTGGTAGAGGCTAGGGATAGCTAATCTGCTATAATTGTGGAGGACCAAGACACTATGCCTGTGATTGCACTAACCCAATGCATCTGTCGTGCAAATATTACACTATGTTTGATCATGAAACGGAGGACTGGCCTAAGTTGATAGTAAGGATACATGCCAAAGGGGAACTACCACCTCAGCTGACTTAGAACCTACAGATGATGAGGTCTGAGCCTCACAAAGAGGATCTGAATGTGAATATAGTGCTCCAAAGTGGAATTGCAACAGGGGATGATAAGGGAAAACAGTTCAAAGACAGTGCATGGGTCCGAAAGCTCCAGTGAAGGAGGTTTAATTTGATTTGGAGTGTGCACGTGAAATGTTCATGGAAGCAAAGAAGATCTTCATTGAGGCCTCACCTCAGGGAGCAAGGATAAGCCTGCTCAGGAGATGTACCCTTCTATGCTGCTGTGAGATAGCAAGGCTGTGAAGGGATTACAGGAGCTTATAAATAGATGCATTAGAAACACTCTGGGTGAAATGTGCGTGGTACGAAATATTGGTAAGCATAAAGCAAGGATAAGACGAGAAATGAGACTGGCTGTGTAGATAGGAGAATATCAAATGGATCAGGTTATTTTGGATCTGGAGTCAGACATGAATGTCCTACTCAAGAGTACTTGGGAGCAAATGGGAAGACCCGCACTATAGTGGTCTCCGATTCAATTAAGGATGAAAAATCAGCAGAAGATCATCCCCATGGGGTGGCTACAAGGGGTGACTGTAGATATTGAAGGTGCGAGTGCATTGGCTGATTTTCAAGTAACAGAAATTGTGGATGACAACAACCCCTACCCTGTGCTCCTTGACATTGATTGGGCTACTGACATGAATGGGGTAATCAACCTAAAGAAGCAGAAGAAGTTATTTGAAAAGAAATCTTTCCGTGTAATAGTACCCCTAGTCCCGCTAACCAGTCTGCGATTATGAGAGTGATGACGATTTGGACTATATATAAGATAACAATGTGAGACCAATATTGGGTGAATCCAACAGTGGATGGACTAATTACATGGGATTGTGAGAGTTCCTGCACCTCAGACTCTGATGAAGAACTAGAGCGTTGGCAGAATCGATTACATGAAGTAATCACACTGAGCTGTAACATGATGACCCGATCGCTGCACTGTGTGTTGTCAGAGGTAAGAAATATGCCCACTTATGATGGCTTTAATGATGTAGATATATTTCTGGATGCATTTGAGAGGGAAGTACCAGAGAAGTAGCGCTTCCAAGCTTTGGACTGGGCACTACTTGCTATGCCCGCAAGGTGGTGGGGTATGAAAAAGGGTAGCTTTGATGATTGGCGTGAGTGTAGGATGATGATGAGAACACGCTTTGGGAAACTGAAGGTATGAATGACAGAAAAATATGATGGGAAGGATGATCCATGCACACTCTTGGCAAAATGGGCTCAGTCTTATGGAGTGAAGCCCCAACCAGAATGGGTACACCTTTTCTGTCACACCTTGGATGTCATCCCAATGAACTGGTACTTAGAAATAGAGCTCTGCCATGGTACAGGTGAATGGGATATCCTGTGTGAAGGATTCGTAATGACATTCAGTTTTGAAGATAGGTTTGACTGTATTGACGAAGCACTGAAAGAAGTGAAAGCAGCAATCTTCTGGATACCACAGGATCCATTGGATCTAATTCAACCCTATTGGACTACTTAGCTGAGTCATGTGCTAGAATGCTATAATGTGACCATTGAAGAAGAAGATGAGGATCCACTAAAGATTAACATCCCTAAAACAGAGGGTCACCACGAGGTTGAGGGACCACAGATTGAGAATCTTGATATAACCACACCACTAAAAACGATACAGGTAAATATTGGTACAGAGGAGGAGCCAAAATTTGTGAAAATTGGAGATTACTAGGATGACACAACGGTGGATAAGGTCTTTGAATTGTTCTGTGAATACCAGGATTTGTTCCCTACCAAGTTTACGGAGCTAAAAGGGATAATAAGAGACCTGGGTGTTATGAAGATCATGTTAAAACCTGACATCAATCTGGTTAAGCAAAGGCCTTACCATCTCAATCTGAAGTATAAGGAGAAGGTCCACTTAGAGCTAGACAATATGCTCGCAACAGGCATCATTGAGCCTATGGAAGAATCTAATTAGGTAAGCCCAATGGCAGTACAGGAAAAGAAGCAGAAAGATGAAATAAGGATATGTGTAGATCTCAAGAAGTTGAATGACACTTGCGTACATGATCCTTTCCCGACTCTGTTCACTGATGAAGTGTTCGATAATGTAGGTGGTCAGGAAGCGTATTCCTTCACTGATGGATTCTATGGGTACCATCAGATCAAAATCACACTAGAGGATAGAAGCAAGACAACCTTTGCGACTGAGTGGGGATGTTTTCAGTACACTGTAATACCGTTCGAATTGAAGAATATGCCTACGATTTTTTCACGCATAGTCATTGTTGCATTCAAGGAATTTATTCATAAATTTATGGAAGTGTACTTTGATGACTGGACTGTGTTTGGGCTAGTGAAATGCCATGTTGCAAGTTTGCACCCGATGCTCGATACCTGTCGTAGGTACCATATCATGCTCAATATGAAGAAGTGCCTGTTTTGTGTTCCTTTTGGGACTCTGTTGGGTCATGTGGTTTGTAGACAGGGACTGATGGTAGATCTTGCGAAGATCACGTTGATACTTAACTTGGAAGTGTCAAGGAGTGTGAAATGGTTGTGTGCAACCTCAGGACATACTAGGTATTATAGGAAGTTTATCAAGGGCTATGCCCAGATCACCCTGCCTATCGAGAAGTTGTTGAAAAAGCATGTCATGTTATGTTGGAATGAGCAATGTAAGAAAATGTTGGATGTATTGAAAGAAAAGATGGTCACCACGCCGATTTTAGTCTTCCTGGATTGGAATAAGGAGTTTCATGTACATGTTGACATGTGATGTATAGCACTGGGAGCAGTGTTGACACAGGCTGGCGGAGGAGAATTGGACCATCCAATAGCATTCACAAGCAAAAGGTTATCCGAGGTTGAAAAGAACTATTCCACCACCGAGCGTGATGGGTTAGCCATGGTATACATGCTCCAAATGTTTAGACACTATTTGCTGGGTGGCCATTTTAAGATGTATACGGATCATTCTGCATTGAAATACTTGGTCAATAAGCCTGTGTTGGGGGGTAGAATCTATTAGAAAATTATATATTATAGAGCAACGGAACACATAAAATATATTGCAGAAATACAAACACAAAGAACACATAAAACAAGAGAGACATAGATATACGTGGTTCACTCAATTTGGGCTACGTCCATGGAGAAACAGCCAGTCCTTCCTTTTATATTATCCATCAAACTGAAGAGATACAACCTATCTCAGATCTGTTGTAATTCCCTCTTCGCTCTCACACAATCTCCTCTCTTTCTCACTCAGAATACAGATCTACATAGACGCAATACAATTCCCTCATATATAGTGAGGGGTTGCCTTCTAGGGAAAAAAACCCTAAATTAAACATAACTTCTACCATCAGATCTCTGCCTAATGAAAAACCCAGATTGACTATGAAATTACAACATTTTACAAGGGAATTTTACATCTATTTTTAGCTTCGAGGGCACTGCCCCTGATTGCCCCACCAGGAGGGGGCTCCCAAGGTCACAGGTGGCCCCCCTGGACCCGCAAGGTGGACTTGAGTTGTATATGTTTAGTATTGGAATGAAATGCAGAGTTCTTTGCAAGATGTATGGCACTCTGGCTGTCACTGTATAACTTTCCCAACTCCTGCTTCTTATCCAATTCATCCAGAAACATTTGTAACCAAATCATTTCTTTACTAGCCTCTGTAGCAACAACATACTCTGATTCTGTTGTTGAGACTGCAACAACACTTTGCAGTTTTGAGACCCAACTGATAGTTGTTCCACCTACAGTAAACACATACCCTGTTGTGCTCCTCCTGTTATCTCTATCACCCACCATATCTGCATCAACATATCCCTGTAGAGCAATGTTTGAACCACCAAAGCATAATGCTTGATTTTTGGTACCTCTCAAATACCCAAGAATCCACTTCACCGCCATCCAATGTTCTTTTCTTAGATTGTTCATGTACCTGCTTACAACTCCCACTACATGTGCAATATCAGGCCTTGTGTAGACCATTGCATAAATTAAGCTTCCAACTATTGATGCATATGGAACTTTAAACATATGAGCCATTTCTTCCTGAGTCTTGGGACACTCCTCCTTACTTAATTTGAAATGGGTAGCCAAAGGTATACTAACTAGTTTTGCATTCTGCATATTAAACCTTTTCAACACCTTTTCTATGTACTCACTTTGAGACAATGTTAATTGTGATTCTTCCTATCTCTAGTTATTCTCATACCAAGGATTTGTTTTGCAGCACCCAAATCCTTCATTGCAAATGAGTTCACCAATTTTATTTTGAGCACATTTATTTCCTACATGTTAGAACCTGCAGCAAGCATGTCCTCTACATACAATAACAATATAATATAGTTTCTATCATTTTTCCTTTTGAGATAAACACAATGATCAGAGTGACATCTAGGATAACCTTGTTCAGACATAGACCTATCAAATTTTAGATACCACTCACTGCCTTCGAACCCGTTTTAAGCCATACAATCTCTTCTTCAACCTGCACACTAGTTTCTCCTTCCCTTTTACCTCATATCCATGTGGCCGCTGCATATATATATCTTCCTACAAATCCCCATGGAGAAAGGATGTCTTTGCATCTAACTGGTCAAGATGCAAATGTTCAGCTACTAGTAGACTTAAAATAGTTTTGATTGAACTCATTTTAACAACAGGAGAAAATATCTCATCAAAGTCTATACCTTCTTTTTGTGCAAACCCTTTCACCACAAGTCTAGGTTTATACCTTTTTCTACCTCCATTGTCTTCCTTCAACTTGTAAACTCATTTATTCTGCAATGTTCTTTTACCTGCAGGAAATCTGACTAAGTCCCAAGTCTAGTTATGTGCTAAAGAGTCCATCTCTTCTTTCATGGTTTGCTCCCACTTCTTCCTGGCTTCTACCTGCACTACTTCTTTATAAAATTCTTGTTCACAAAAATTAGTCAACAATACATAATATAATATTGGGGAGTATTGTTCAGGGGGTCTACTTATCCAAGTATATCTTCTAACACTACTTTTAGGTGTTTGAGGTGCTTGTTGCTGTTAAGGTTGTTGTTCTAGCCATTGATCATTATGATTTTCAGGCAGCATCACTTTTTTTGTGATCCCATCAAGCACTGTGTATTCTTTGTTTTCTTTTTCTTGTTTCTTTTCCTGCAACTGATCCTTATACAAAACCTTTTCATTAAATATGACATTTCTGCTCCTAATGGTTTTGTGTTTTTCATAATCATGAAAGCGATAACCAAAATCATTAACACCATATCCAATAAAAGTACATTTCTTTGATTTTGCCTCAAGCTTTGTTATATTTTCTTTATTAATGTGGACAAAGGCTTCACAACCAAAAGTTTTTAAATATGAGTAGTTTACATTTTTACTTGTCCATGCCTCCTCTAGAATACCACCATCCAAGGAACTTGAAGGCCCTTTGTTTATTAGATAAACAATAGTATCCACAGAATCTACCCAAAATTATAGAGGCAATCCTGCATGCAATCTCATGCACCTTGTACACTCCATGACTATCCTCTTCATCCTTTCTGACACACCATTTTATTGTGGCGTTCCTAGAACTGTCTTCTCTCTCTAAAGTCCATTCTATGAATAGTACCTATCAAAATATTCGCTGTAATATTCACCTCCATTGTTTGATCTGAGACACTTCAACCTTTTTCTTGTCTCATTTTCAACCAAAGCTTTCCATTTCTTGAAAGTATCAAATACATCAGATTTATTTCTAATACAATAAATCCAGGTTTTTCTGGTTGCTCATCAATAAAAGTAACATAATAATGAGAGCCACCAAGAGATGATACCTGAGCAGCTCCCCATACATCCGTATGCACAAGCTCTAATTTTTTGCTCTTCTTTTCTTTCCCAACTCTGAGGAATCTGACACTCTTCTGTTTTCCATAAACAAAATTCTCACGGAATTTTAAATCAACATGCTTCAAACCTGGCAACAAATTTCTTGAGTGAAGAATCTTCATCCTCTTCTCAATCATGTGCTAGAGCCTATGATGCAACAATGCCGTATCTTCTCCTGAAGAGGTTAAAGCATTAACAGAATTAGAAATACCATTAGATAAATACAATGTACCAACCTTTTCTCCTTTTGCTATTACCAGGGATCCTTTAGTGACCTTCTGGGTTTTATCTGTAAAAGTAGTCACATAGCCTTCACCTCCCAACTACCCTATTGAAATAATATTTTTCTTCAGATCTGGAACATGCCTTACCTCGTTCAACAGTCATTGATTTACATTCTGTTGTTTTATGAGGACTGTACCCATTCCAATTATTTTACAGGGTTTATCATCACCCAATTGAACCTGTCCAAAATCTCCTTGAACATAATCATGAAAATGTTTCCTATCAAGTGTGGCATGGAATGAGGCCCCTGAATCTACCACCCAGGCATCAATAATACTTTCTAAAGAAAGAATCAAAGCATCTTTCAACACATCACATGTCAAATTCGCTTCATTATTGTTTTTTTGTTGCACGTCTCCTTATTTTCCCTTCCGAGACTTGTAGTCTTTCTTCAAGTGTCCTTTCTTCCCACATTTCCAGCACACTATCCTCGATCTAGGCTTGGATCTTCCTTTCCTTGACTTACTGTGATATCCTGGGCTCTTTCCACTTTCCATTTTTCTTCCCCTAGTCTCTGTAGTCAAATCATTACCTGATGTCTCACCCAATATTTTCCGTCCCATTTCCTTGCTAAGGATTGCACTGACAACATTATCAAACTTTAAAGTACTAGATCTAAAGATAGAGTTACTAATGGCCATAACTAAACCATTCCAACTTTCTGGAAATGAGCACAGAAATAACAGAGTTGTAACTTCATCATCAATAGTTACCCCTACAGAACCTAACTGACTGGTAACTATCTTAAATTCATTTAAATGATCAGCAATAGATCCACCTTATGGCATTTTCATATTAAATAAATGCTTCCTAAGAAATACCTTATTTGAGGTTGAGGGTTTTTCATATAGTTTGGCCAACATCGACATTAAACCCTATGTTGTCATTTCCTTTGAAATATTAAATTCTACTGATGCCGCTAGGCACAACTATATTGTTTGAAGTGCCTTTCTATTGAGAATATCCCATTCTATGTCTATCATACTCATCGGCTTCTTTTCCTTTCCGCTCAATGGTTGGTACAGATATTTATGGTACAAATAATCTTCCATCTGCATCTTCCACAACTAGTAGTTTTGGTCGTTATTTTTTTCGACCCTAAAACTACCATCTTTTGCCATTGCTCCCACTCGAACCAGGAACCCTTCTCTCCTACGAGTTTATCAGCCAAATAGACCTTTGTCTCTGATAACATTTGTTAGAAAATTATATATTATAGAGCAACGGAACACATAAAATATATTGCAGAAATACAAACACAAAGAACACATAAAACAAGAGAGACACAGATATATGTGGTTCACCCAATTTGGGCTACGTCCACGGAGAAACACCCAGTACTTTCTTTTATATTATCCATCAAACTGAAGAGGAACAACCTACAGCAGATCCGTTGTAATTCTCTCTTTTCTCTCACACAATCCCCTCTCTCTTTCTCACTCAGAATACAGATCTACATAGACACAATATAGTTCCCTCATATATAGTGAGCAGTTGCCTTCTAGGGCAAAAAACCCTAAATTAAACATAAATTCTACCATCAGATCTCTGTTTAATGAATGGCCCGGATTGACTACAAAATTACAACATTTTACAAGGAAATTTTACATCTATTTTTAGCTTTGGGGGCACTACCCCCGATCCCCCACCCAGGGGGGGCTCCCAAAGGCTGCAGTCACCCTGTCCTGGACCCGCCAGAGGGACTTGCGTTGTATATGTTTAGTCTTGGAATGAAATGCAGAGTTCTTTGCAAGATGTATGGCACTTCGCCTGTCACTGTATAACCTACCCAACTCCTGCTTCTTACCCAATTCATCCAGAAACATTTGTAACCAAATCATATCTTTACTAGCCTCTGTAGCAGCAACACACTCTACTTCCATTGTTGAGAGTGCAACAACACTTTGCAATTTTGAGACCCAACTAACGATTGTTCCACCTATAGTAAACACATACCCTATTATGCTCCTCTTGTTATCTCTATCACCTGCCATATCTGCATCAACAAATCCCTATAGAGAAATGTTTGAACCACCAAAGAATAATGATTTATTTGTGGTACCTCTCAAATACCTGAGAATCCACTTCACTGCCATCCCATTTTCTTTTCCTGGATTTTTCATGTACTTGCTTACAACTCCCACTGCATGTGTGATATCAGGCCTTGTACAGACCATTGCCTACATTAAGCTTCCAACTGCTAATGCATATGGAACTTTAGACATATGAGCCATTTCTTCCAGATTCTTGGGACACTCCTCCTTACTTAATTTTAAATGGCTAGCCAAAGGTATACTAACTGGTTTTTCATTCTACATATTAAACCTTTTCAACACCTTTTCTATGTACTCACTTTGAGACAACATTAATTTGTGATTCTTCCTGTCTCTAGTTATTCTCATACCAAGGATTTGTTTTGCAGCACCAAATCCTTCATTGAAAATGACTTCACCAATTTTCTTTTGAGCACATTTATTTCCTGCATGTTAGAACCTACAACAAGCATGTCATCTACACACAATAACAATATAATATAACTGTCATCATTTTTCCTTTTTAGATAAACACAATGATTAGAGTGACATCTAGGATAACCTTGTTCAGACATAAGCCTATCAAATTTTAGATACCACTGCGTTGGAGCCTGTTTTAAGCCATACAAGCTCTTCTTCAACCTACACACTAGTTTCTCCTTCCCTTTTACCGCATATCCTTGTGGCTGTTTCATATAGATATCTTCCTCCAAATCCCCGTGGAGAAAGGTTGTCTTTACATCTAACTGCTCAAGATGCAAATCTTTAGCTACTACTAGGAGAAAATATCCCATCAATGTCTATACCCTTTTTCTGTGCAAACCCTTTCACCACAAATCTAGCTTTATACCTTTTTCTACCTCCATCTTCTTCCTTCAACTTGTAAACCCATTTCTTTTGCAATGTTGTTTTACCTGCAGGCAACCTGACTAAGTCCCAAGTCTGGTTATGTGCTAAGGAGTCCATCTCTTCTTTCATGGCTTGCTCCCACTTCTTCCTGGTTCCTACCTACACTGCTTCTTCATAACATTCAGGCTCACCAAAATCAGTCAACAGTACATAATGTAATGAAGGAGAGTATCGTTCTGGGGGTCTACTTATCTGAGTAGATCTTCTAACACCACTTTAAGGTGTTTGAGGTGCTTGTTGCTATTGTGGTTGTTGTTTTGGCCATTGATCATTATGATTTTCAGGCACCATCACTTTTTCTGTGATCTCATCAAGCACTATGTATTCTCTGTTTTCTTTTTCTTGTTTCTTTTCCTGCCGCTGATCCTTATACAAGACCTTTTCATTGAATATGATATATCTAGTCCTAATGATTTTGTGCTTTTCATAATCATAAAAGTGATAACCAAAATCATTAACATCATACCCAATAAAAGAACATTTCTTTGATTTTTCCTCAAGCTTTGTTCTATTGTATTTATTAATGTGGACAAAGGCTTCACAACCAAAAGCTTTTAAAAATGAGTAGTTTACCTTTTTACCCATCCATGCCTCCTTTGAAATACCACCATCCAAGGAACTTGAAGGACCTCTGTTTATTAGATAAACAATAGTATGTACAGCATCTATTAAAAATTGTAGAGGAAATCCTACATGCAATCTCATGCACCTTACACACTCCACAATTGTCATGTTCATCCTTTCTGACACACCATTTTCTTGTGGTTTTGCTGGAACTGTCTTCTCTCTCTGAATTCCATTCTTTGAATGGTACCTATCAAATTCTTTGCTGTAATATTCACCTCCATTGTCTAATCTAAGACACATCAACATTTTTCCTGTCTCATTTTCAACCAAAGCTTTCCATTTCTTTAAAGTATCAAATACATCAGATTTATTTCGAATACAATAAATCTAGGTTTTTCTAGTTGCATCAGCAATAAATGTAACATAATAATGAGAGCCACTAAGAGATGATACCTGAGCAGGTCCCCAGACATCTGTATGCACAAGCTCTAATTTTTCACTTTTCTTTTCTTTCCCAACTCTGAGGAATCTCACTCTCTTCTGTTTTCTATAAACACAATTCTGGTAGAATTTTAAATCAATATTGTTGAGCCTCTATTTTGTCTTGACCTTTTATGCTTTTTATTAAATGACTTGTGTTTGCACCAGGTGTTTATAGCCATTACCATCCTTTTTATGCTAATATATAGTCACCTAGAGGTAATAAGCTGTGAATTCTTGAATTCTCCTTTATGTAATAATCTGAAGGTATTTTCATGTCAAATCACCACTAATATCAAGTTTCTTGGATGGCAGATGTATAGATCTAGTTCCACTAGTCCACTTCCTGTTCCACCAGCCTAGTTCCTGTACCAACAGTGGAAATCATGTTCTCACTTCCACGATTTTCATACTTCGAACTATCATGAAAGAAAATGGCCATATGGGTTTTGGAGGGTAGGTGATCAAAATGCTGATGCATTCCTTTGATGGATTCCAAGCCTTCCAAACAGCACATGGAGTTAGAGTCAAAAATTTGGTCAAACTGCATTCAACAATGTCTCGACAATATCTACAAAACTAGTTTTTCACCTTTTTAGGGGAACTACATATAGTTTTGTAGCTATCCAATTATCATATCTCTTATTTTTAGTTGAAATGATTTTGAAATCTAATTTGTGTATTGGACCATGATAAAATTCGGATTGTTGGTGTACCAACATGGAAATAAAACATGAAGCCACGCTCTGTATGGGGTACACATGCATGGAGGGGGCACATCGAAATCAATAGCACAGGGAGACACTAGGACTTAGATGTATTTCGTTTGATAGAGGCAGGGTATTTTTATAATGTATAAGATTAAGTTTTATTGTGCGCTTAGTGGAATGACCGAGGGGACCATTGGAGTCTAGATATGTAATATTGATTTTAGAATTAATACAATCTGACATTAGTTTTATATATTAATCCTTCCACTCAGATTCAATTCTTGTTCCAGATTTCCTCGCATGGTTTAATGTCGGTTAGTTTTCTTAGTTTATGATTCCTTGGCTTAGATTGGTATAGTTTGATTTGATATAGTGTGTGTTGGCATAGATTACCATTTGATTATGTGACAGTTTGTTTCGTGTAGTATGACAGCATGCTTCTAGTCTAGACTACAATTCAAGTAGATTATTAAATCCTTTTCATCATTTTGAATGTTATTTAAATTTGACTAATGATGTTATATTAAAAAGAGTGAGGCAGAGTATATACTTTCATTTGCATCTCAATTGGTTTGCAGAATTAAAACATTATATTTACCTTGATCTCAACTGCTACATAATGAAAATTACTCTAAGATTCTAAAAGGGAAATTAGAGCATTCATGGAGCTGATTTCTTATCATTCATTATTATCTCAACGAAATAATGAAAGGATCAGTGAAGATCAATAATCGTGATTAATATTCCTTTCATCATAATGAATGTTGCATATATCATAGTATTTTTGTGAGCCTCGAAGAAACAAATGGATCTGTCTTGTTTCTATGATACACTTTGTGTTGAAGCAAAACATCGTCATCTTGATTCCTTTAAAACATTCAACTATTTTTGTAAGATTCAATTGCTTATGATTTCTATCTCAATTCATCTTTGTAGTATAGTAGTAGATCTTATGATTTCTAGCTTAGTTCATGTTCTCTCATATTTGTAGTGTAGCAGTAGATTTTAAGATGCTTTTCATTGGGCTTGTCTTGCATTTATTTTCCTAAATAGGTTGTGAGTGTGAGCAGAACCTACATTCCTTTGTCCCATGGACAATTGAGGAAGACTTACTACAGGAGTCAACCCAACCCAGGAGGAGCCAGAAGTAGACTCCCAGTGTGTTTATTTTGCCTTGAAGAGTGTTGTTTCTTTACTTGATTGATGCCTTTTGATTTCTTGTAGGTTCTAGGGTTTCAATTTCACAAATCTCTGAGGTCATATTCTGGCATTACCTGTGCTATGCCTCTAAGTCTTACGACCCCGGGTTGACAAATTAAATGTCGGTATAAATTTTGGTGTCATCTTAGTTGTAGGGTAGCTCGAGGGCAGAAGTGACGGTAAGACGTGAGTGAAGAGCCACGCATCCGCTGTAGCTTGGGTCATTCCAAAGTCGAGTTGTTCATATAAAACCTAACATTTATACCACCTAGCATTTTGGCACCGCTGCCGGGGAGACGTCGTAGGATAAGGCCTCGTGATTTGTCCTTTTTGCAATTGAATTTTTAGATTAGTGAGATTCCCCTTGCTTGTTGCAGCATACTAGACGATATTGCCAAAAAGCTCACAAGCCAGCTTTTCCTTTCTGCAAATGAGTGATTTTATTTAGTGCTAAGTGTGTTGCCTAATTCATGTTTATTTGCAATTGAGTTTTTAGGAATAATTTCTTAAGTAGCTTTCTTTTCCGCAATCTAGATTATTTAATTTCCACAAGTGTGATTTCCTTAGCTTATGATTTTGGTTTGTTCTTGATCTTTTGAGTTAATTTTTGCATATACTAAAAGAACCTCTACTCCAAATCCATGTGTTGACAATACCTGCTAGCAGGAAAATGACAGGAAATGTGATGTTATTAAAAGACTTATCTCAAATTCTAGCAGAAACTGGAGTCTCTGTTTCACAGAAAGATCACATTTTGGTCTCAATCAGAGAAAAGTTTATCCCTTTGGAAGAGAAGATTCATGAAGATCCAGAATATCTTCCTAAGGAGACTGAGCAGTTATGGGTCATGCTTGATGAGGAGAAGCTATCAGAAGCAGAGATTGAAGAACACCTACCTGATCTAGCCTACACCTTAGAAGACAAGGAAAGAAATGTGGAGGATTTGCATGCTGCACTGGAGGTTTCCCATGAATCAAACGACCAAGAGTATATGGATCCCATAGAATCTTGGTTTGAAATGACTGTCAGTATCCACTCCTCCCTTATCATTTGAAAATTTGTAGCATCACATCAGTTAAAGTAGCTGGTACCTCATGTTCTCTTATTTTCTTGTATATACTTTGCAAACTTGAACGTGAGTATAACTGTCCTTCTATTACGCACATGGATGCATTGGAAGTACTCCTATACATAGAAGGGAGTCTTCCACTTTTGAAGGTAGGGTGGGATAGAAAGAATAAATTAGTGTCGTGAATAAAGCTATTAGGGTTTTATTTTTAGCTAATGAAACCACTTTATGATCTAAATTAGTTGTTAACACACCTTTGTGACAAATCTTGTTGAGTACGATTCACTCTAATACCTCATGATTTTGCAAAGGTAACCATGATTAATCACTCTAATGAGCTGTCAATTGAGATATATGTTTTCGGTTTCCCTTAGAAGGTACTATTGAAAAACCCCTATGGTGGACCACTCTAGTAAAGATCACAATAAGTTATTCATGAGAACACTAGCATTCCTAATTCAAATAATCTCTCAGTCATTATTCATGATTATCTTTAATAAGTCTTTAGGGTAGAGAAACTAGCCAGTAATGATTAGTCATTAAAAACTTTTCACGCCACCCCGTAACTCTTAAGGAGTAGATTTGTCTCCCCACTTATTAAGTAGCCTCTAAAGTTACTCAAAATCAGAGTTTGCAAAATATTTAGGGGAGGATAAGAGGTCTCATGATGATCCGACCTACCTACCACGATCATGGGACCTAACATGTATGACGTTACTGCTCCTAGTCACCAAGCCAGAGTAATGGCTTTTAGCCAAAAGTTGGAAGATAGGAGGTCTCATCACGAACTGACCTGTTCATCCATGTTACTTCTTATGAGTGGCACTATCACCGGTTGGTTACCAAGCCAGGATAGTGGCCTTCATCTAAAAGTTAAAAAAAATCTAGCTCTGAATCTATATCTAGTAAGTGGGACACAAACATTTCACTGGGTTAAAAGACATCCCCGCCTATGGACACCTGCGAGCAACTAGGTTATGTCTATGGTATTAAAGTTAACTACATACTATGATTTTCTTGGTTATCCTTTTGTTTCCCTGAAACTCATCCTTTTTCTTGGACAATGATTTTAAGACAATTTTAACATGATGCACCGAGTTCCATCTTTCAAAAATTAGAGATCTTTGATGATGTGGTACCCTTAGTGAAGGTAATCCTTTGTACTTTATTGAGGGGAAATTTATTTTTGCATCTATATGACAACAAACATTTAGAGTGTTCAAGGTTACTGATTCTTAACTCTATTCTTACTCTCTTCCTGGTATCATCACTTGCTTTAATTTTCATAGGGATGAATTACTCAATAATGATTATTCACTAGGTGTTGTTTAACAATAGTGTTTATTGTTTTTAGTTGCCTTTGAATAAGCCCTATATGTCCTGGGAATAGGATTGTCATACTAAGAATGGGATTATTATCATAAGTACAGGATTGTTGTTATAGACATTTTTGTGCCTTGCAGCTCCAAGCATGAAATGTCCATAAACCAAGGGCTCCTAAGTCCCTAAAAGTGTTGTTCCAACCCCTAAAGGAACAAGGTCAACAAATTATAGCTTCTCCCAGAAGTTCTCCACCAGAAACTGCTCAGAATAAGTCAAAACAGGATCATTTCAGCTGCTTCACTGGCTAGCTACGTTGCATAGCACCTAAACACACTAGCTAGGTGTGTTGCAACGCACCTAAATGCACTATGAGGGTGCGTTGAGCGGGAAATGACAAATGGTAGTGCCATTCTGCGAGGTGGAAAGACAATGGAAGCTTCCAGAATCTTCTCCTATGACACTTGCCTCACTGAATTCGACCAAGGATGAGTAAGAGGCTTTCAGTCTCCAAGTGGAAGCAAGAACTGACAGAGAGAAGACACTAATCAAATCACAGGTTGACTCATCCTCCTTGCATACATCTATATATGGATCCCTCATCCCAGAGATCCAGAGGCTGGAATTTTGCACATTGTAAGGAATTGCTGTTGGTTTTGAGACAGAGATCAGAGTATTGGGTGATTTATGCTTTGTTGGAGGTGAAGGGGGGCTTCTTTGCTGGGAGGTTGATGCTGGGTCAGGAATCATCGGTTGTAACTCCTCCTGGATCTTCTTGTATATCAATAAAAACTATTTGAGTTTCTCCTCTATGCTTTTGTATCATTGATGCTTGTTACATTTGTATGGTTAGCTTAAATCTGATCCTAAGCTGTTTATGAATATAGATCCATGTCTTTGTATAGTTTTCTTCTTTTGTGATCTTACAGGTACTTGGTGAAGCTGGGCAAGTAAGGGAGCAGGTAGCTGGAAGCTGTCAAAGAAGAGAGGGATTGGATCAAAGGACTAGCGCAAGACACAGGTCGGTTCTTTCTATCCCCCTCTATCTTTAATTCATAAAGGAAATACAAAAGTAGTTTTCTCTGTTTGTTTCTAAGGCAGCTGTCACACCTTAGTGGGATAGAGCAGTTCTAAATAGACACTTTTCCTGGTAACAAAATGGCGACTCCACTGGGGAGAATGTCTAATTAGTTTGTTTGTGTATCTTGTTGTTGTTTGTTTCATAAACTTATAAGTAGCATTCGAACTGCATTTGCCACAACAAATGCAAAGTAGACATCTGCTGCTTCAATCCATTCACTGGATCTGTTTATGATTTGAACAGCTGATTCACAAATGATCTGATTGCCCTTGTGATAGCTCTTAGACCCTCCATAGATCTACCCCTGATTGTGCATTACTGATTGCTTTTACTCGGCCAAAAACCAAAGATTGAACTGCAAACCATGACCCAGAACCCAGACAGATTCTCGTTTCTGGCCCAGCGCAGGCACCGTTAAGAGTTCCTGCATTTCAGCGCACTTCCCGAAAGGGCAACCTGCGCTACAATCCAGTTTCTCTGTGTTACAGGTGCACTGATCAGACTAGCCCTGTGCAGCTGAGGTTCTTGTGCTTCATGCTTTCCAGTTTTGTCTTTGATTTTTGCAGCCTGTGGTCAGTATATGTCTGTCTAAAACCCCTTTTCCTTACAGTTATTCCGCCTCCTTTGTACAAAAGAACTGTAGATGTTTTTGTGTGTTTGTTGCGTCGTTTACAGTTTTCCATTGCAAAAGTACAATAGTCGTACTGTCGTCCTTTAATTTAGATCTGTCGCAAGTGTCGATTTTGATCATAGGAGAAAGTTTGATTGCTGTTGATGGTTGATTATACTTTTACTATTGCCTTTGGTCTGAATTTGTGACTTTCTAGTGTCAAAAACGAGTATTTATTTCAAAATCGTAAAGTGTCGTAATCGTCTCTATCTTTTGATTTTGAAAAGAAGCTTGTTTATGTTTGTCGCTTGAAAGCAAATTCAGATTTGTACATCAACTTTCTTTTTAGCATCAATATTAAGAAAGTCGAAAACAAATACATGCACATGTGCATTTGCATATTGACAGTCTGTTTGGCTTGATTTAGGAAAGTGCATTTACAGTGTGCTCTTTGCTCTTTGTGAAAAAATTGTGTCTTTCTCTTCCCCTAGTAGCTAGGATTTTCATTGCAGAAAAGAGATAAAAGTTTGCTTATCATATTTAGATTGCATTTTAGGAATTACATCTACATCTCATGGTGAACCCAAAAGGCAAACTTCATAAGAAAGATCAACTTAAAATAAATTCAATGAATCTAACAATGCTTTGGAACTTAACGCACAACATTTAGAGGTCTAGGCTAGAGACGTATTCCGGCGTCGTAAAACCTGGTAACTGTTGTCCTCACTGATGGTTGGGTGATTCCTCCACTTTGAGACAATAAGTGCTAGTACAGACTTGTGCTCCCACATACCGTCGAGTATATTTTGGGAGACCCCTATAGGATTAAATCCTTTATCCATAGGAAGTCGTGTCTGCCACCCTATCGGTCGCAATGCACTGAACACAGCATTCAGGAAGATTGACTGCCATACCGTAAAAAGTATTCTACAGTTTTGCGATTGGTTTGGTACTCCCTCTACCTAGATCTCCAGATCAGTCCCTTTCGTTCCTTTTCAGACTCTTTAACGGAAAAGGTCCATCTGAGCACTTGTCACTTCAGGCTCATTAAAAATCGAAGGAGACTAGAGTCATCTTTTGTTTTTTCTCGACTCTTAAAAACTGAAAAAACAAGTTGTGTCAAAGCGTCTAAAAATTTATTTTAAACAGAATATTCATTACCCTTTCCTACGTTGATCTTGGGTTGAGAAAATGGAGTCTACCAACCAAGGAATTCCCCTTGGAGGAAATCCTAGTCCCTTCTCCTCTTGGGGAGATGTTGGTGCACCCCATATGGCTACATTGTCACTTCCAGGACTAACAATTGGTTTTCCTGTATGGCTCTTCTCAACCTCTGTCGTTCAGAACACCACTATTCCTGAACAATCGAATCAACAATTAGACGAGTCCAGAGTTGCCCACCAACCTTCTACTTCCTCTAATTCTTCCTCTCCTCCTTCCTCTTCGCTTGATGGGGTTGGTAAAGCCAAAAGTCAAGTTCCTAAGGAGAAGAAGGAAAAGAAGAAGAAAGAGAAGAAGAAGAAGGAGCCAAAGGCGAATGGGGGAAAACGAGTGTCGTCTAACGAAAATCCACACACTGCACCGACCAGGCCTAAATCGCCATGTGTCATTTGCAGAGGAGACCACTTTCACAGAGATTGTCCTTGCATCCCTCGGATATTAAGGGACTGGTCTCCTAGATTGCACAACCCAGTGTCGTCAACCTCTGATGATCATGTTGAAAGCACACCGTCGACTAGTGAAAGTGAAGTCCCAGGACAGAAAGGCAAATATAGATTTCCTTGTAAATTGAGTGAAGGCGATCATGTCGTCCACCGTTGTCCCTTCTTAGATGAAGCTAAAAGGGTTTTGGATGATCTTCCGGTTTCACCGTTACGACTTCCTCCTAGATATAAAAAACTCTTGCCGAGTCCATCACTAGTTGAAAATCCGGCTGGCCCGCTCAGGTGGTCGGCTGAAGCACCTATCATTGAAGATAAACCATCTAGATCCATACCAGACGAAAGTCAAAAGGTCGAGACGACAGTTGACCCGGTCTTGCCTCTAGAGGTTTCATCTTCAGATGATACAATCACTGAGGAGAACAAGGATGACACCATCCAAATTCTCTTCATAAGCACAGACTCCAACGAACATGGGGGCAATTCACCCGTTCCTTTACCGCAGGAAGGAAGTTCGTCAGAGTCGTACCCGGCCGTCTATTCGGTCCCACCTCCAAGCAACCTAGATGTCTCCTTCGACTGGAATCAACTAGGCAGACCCCGTTTACTAGCAAGCATACCATTCTGAATTATCGTTCAAATATATAGAATGGTTATGGTTGGTACCATCGTAGATGAGGGGGCTTCTGTGAGTATCCTTTCCTCAACTGCTTGGAAAGCGCTTGGTTCGCCATCGCTTTTGCCTGAGATGAGAAATATGACAGGCTTTGATAAAGGAACCAGTCGACCTTTAGGGATCCTTCCCGATGTGCCCATAACATTGAGAGGGAAAACCGTTCACCTGAACGTAATGGTAGTTCAAGGACCCCTAGATTACAATCTACTCCTTGGACGAGACTATATTTATTGCATGGGAGCAATTGTCTCCTCACTCTTTAGAGTAATGTGTTTTCCGCACGAAGGAAGAGTGGTCAAGCTCGTGGACCAGCTTTCATTTCCCGGATCACGCATAGCAAATAGTCATATACCATCCCTAAATGGTCTTTTCACGCAAGAAATGTCTCAATTTCCAGTCTGTCCTCCCGATGAGCGCGAGTAATTCGGAGGGATATGACTGAAACCCAGGGGGCATGCATCCTGGTCTGCTTCGGCACGAAAACTCCGGGTATAGAGTAGGTTTCCGTGGGAGAATATGCCTAGTCTGTACCCCCATCCGTGAGTGGGAGAGGGGGTTATTCTAGTACAGGATTCTCTTGTCAAAGTTATGTGAGTTGGTGAGCGCCACCACTCGCCTTTGTTTATCTAGGTAGATATCACCGAAGAAGTGTTTTGTTTGCGCCATGAATAGAACAATCTTTGGGTAACCTATAAGAGGTAGGCCTCTCTCAGTAAAACAAATGTTTTAACAGACTAAAGAAGGGGTAACCTTGAAACTCTGTTTTATACCTGGGAGCATGCAAACCTTTTGGAGTGCAAGCAAAGAGCGACTATTTATTTTTTTAAAATTTTTAGGACCTCTAACCCTTTAAACCCGTAGGATTGGTCATTTCATAACTCGCATAAAGAAAGGATGTGGGGCAAAACTCTAAAAATTGTCGTTTTATATGATACATTCTTATCATACGACTGGATTAATCAAGCAGTTTTAGCACATAGTTCAAGCTCGTTAAAAAATAAACATAAGACATGAGCAAATGTTTCCACCCGCGTTTAAGCTCATTAAAAAATGAACTATTCCCCGGTAAATAACCACCGTGAATGTAGTACTTCAGCCATTAAAACCTTGGTTGTGTTTGCACCGTCACCTCCACTTTTACATTGGCCGATCATTCACCTCCATTTGATTGTTTACCCATTTTGAGGAACAGCTGCGAAGAGTGATTTCACTAGCCATCCTTGTGACACTGCCATGATTGGAAAATTCCAAACCTTACCTAGAATCAGTTGCTACCCATTTTATCACTCGTTCCTCAAAAGACGAGTCTTCTTTAAGCTCTTTTCAACTGACTCGTAAAATATGAAAAGATTGTCGAGCCATTGGCCTCTCCAGCTCGTTAAAGGGACAGGAAGTGTTATCCCTCATCTAGATTTTAATCTTTTTGGACCTGAGGGATTATTGCACAAAAAGATCGAGCGCTTGTTTTGTTCGGCTCGTTAAAACTATCGAAAATTCATCCCTTCTGTATTGTTTTATACTTTTTCGGAATTAAGGGATTAGATGACGAAAAAGGAATTTTGGAGTTACCTTTACGTACCTTTTCAGACTCTCTAAAAATGAAAAGGACCGAGTTATCTTTGTCGTTAAACTCGTTAAAAGGATTAATAGCAACAAACTTGTCTTTAGACGAGAACGAGTTTCACTATCGCTAGGCTCGTTAAAACATAGCGATGGATTTGCCCGAAGGGAAAATTATAGAACAAGCATATGTTATCCTCCTCAAGCTTGACAAAAATAAAGAGGTACTGGTCAGCAATGACTGGGGAAAAATTGGGAAGAAAACTCAAAGAATCTTTATTGGTAGCAAGTCGCTCTTGAACATGACACTTCCACTCCGTGTCCGAGTCGGGTTGGGTTGTTTCATTCACCGGTCACATCGCCATGGTCACGTCATACCATCCACATTTGGGGTTAATGCTACCAATCCATCACATCAGTGTCGTCGACATGTTCAAGAGAAGCCATCCAGAGAAGTCACCTGTGTCCCACCCACTACCATACATTATACTCCATTCTTTCATGACCGCCACCCTGAACCGTATATCATCAGATTGTTTTCACCTCCATCAAAATCATTTGCTCCGTTCCGTGTCATTGATGTGGGATTCATTAAGGCCCTCCTTTGACGGATCACTTCTTGTCGATGTCAACTCATTATCCAAGAAGTTGGTCTAGGAACACCCCATTCAGTACTTTGAAGCTTGCATGCCTTAATGGCAAGTTTCTCACTTCCGGCGACAGGTTAACATCAATGGCCTTTGACCGAAAGATTTTGCGTGGTGTTCGACGCCAAGTCCTTTATTCACACCACATGAATTGTACTGTAGTACCTTGAGGGTCATTATCATTATCGGTGATTCCTCTCGTGCTTGTTAACAGTTTACATCATTGATTGGTAATCAAGCGATGTCTTTCCATGTTCGACTTCAGAACATTTCTCAGATGGATCGACTTGTACTTCGAGTGAAGATCGGACGAGATTGAAGACCCCGGATCTAGTTTCATCCATCCGGGCTGCGATATATATTCAGGGAAATAAAGACATTAAATGTACAGCATTGCAGCACAGATAGTCATCCTACCAAAAGGATGATGGCTCTATCAGAATCATCAGTCTACACTCAGACGATTGTCTATCCTATGTACATGAAAATGAATTTATAAAGCTGAGCATGGGAATGCCCGCCTCAGCTAGATCATGAAAAACAGTATGAAGATAATTTATTGTATTGTATCTTATTACAGGTCTCCTCCCAGCATTGAAAGAACTTCGGATCCTCATAATAAAGCATTTCACCCGATTAACGGCCTCATACTTTAGGGGGCAACTGTTATAGACATTTTTGTGCCTTGCAGCTCCAAGCATGAAATGTCCATAAACCAAGGGCTCCTAAGTCCCTAACCCTAAAGGAACAAGGTCAACAAATTACAGCTTCTCCCAGAAGTTCTCCACCAGAAACTGCTCAGAATAAGTCAAAACAGGATCATTTCAGCTGCTCCACTGGCTAGCTGTGTTGCATAGCACCTAAACACACTAGCTAGGTGTGTTGCAACACACCTAAATGCACTATGAGGGTGAGTTGAGTGGGAAATGACAAATGGCAGTGCCATTCCGCGAGGTGGAAAGACAATGGAAGCTTCCAGAATCTTCTCCTATGACACTTGCCTCACTGAATTCGACCAAGGATGAGTAAGAGGCTTTCAGTCTCCAAGTGGAAGCAAGAACTGACAGAGAGAAGACACTAATCAAATCACAGGTTGACTCATCCTCCTTGCATACATCTATATATGGATCCCTCATCCCAGAGATCCAGAGGCTGGAATTTTGCACATTGTAAGGAATTACTGTTGGTTTTGAGACAGAGATCAGAGTATTGGGTGATTTATGCTTTGTTGGAGGTAAAGAGGGGCTTCTTTGCTGGGAGGTTGATGCTGGGTTAGGAATCATCGGTTGTAACTCCTCCTGGATCTTCTTGTATATCAATAAAAACTATTTGAGTTTCTCCTCTATGCTTTTGTATCATTGATGCTTGTTACATTTGTATGGTTAGCTTAAATCTGATCCTAAGCTGTTTATGAATATAGATCCATGTCTTTGTATAGTTTTCTTCTTCTGTGATCTTACAGGTACTTGGTGAAGCTGGGCAAGTAAGGGAGCAGGTAGCTGAAAGCTGTCAAAGAAGAGAGGGATCGGATCAAAGGACTAGCGCAAGACACAGGTCGGTTCTTTCTATCCCCCTCTATCTTTAATTCATAAAGGAAATACAAAAGTAGTTTTCTCTGTTTGTTTCTAAGGCAGCTGTCACACCTTAGTGGGATAGAGCAGTTCTAAATAGACACTTTTCACGGTAACAATTGTTAAAATAGATATGAGAATCTTGTAGCGGTATTTTGAATTGAACTCCTCTTTCAACAAAATTTTCATCATTAATCCTCATGAGATTCAGAATTCTTCAAAGAAATCTATGTCGGATAGGGAAATTGTTTGAAACAAGACAGAAGGTACATATTTGATTTCTTTTTATGACCTATATATGTTGTTCCCTGACATTGATTATGTTAATCTTCTTTGCTTTAATAATTTGTGTCCTCAATGCTTTTGCAAGGGCTTGTAGAACTCTAATGGGAAATGCAAAAGATAAATTGGTCTTTATTGATGCAAAAGAAAACCTTAAGTATTTTTCCGTGCTAACTTTCATCATTTCGCCAATGGGTGTTTTACGATGTCAACCAAGGTAATCATAATTGATAATGCGTAGTCATACTCCTCTCTGTCGTAAGGATGGATGTGAGTAATCATTATAGTTGATCAGTGATAGGAAAGCTATATTCGGATAGGATCGGGGTTAATTCATGACACTTTTTATGATGATTACATTTGCACGACCCTTTCATGCTTCATGAGTCCTCCGCTATACATATCCCATTGAATGTTCATTATGAACCGTTATGTCACTCAGAAGTACATAGTCTAAAAGTTGTTCGGCTCTCTGCTTCAAAACATATTGAGTCAATTTTGTTTGTCTCCCTCTAGAAGCACATATCATCCATCCAAGCCATGATGAAGAAATATGACTGCCATGAACCTGCATCCATCGAAGAGTTGGAGCAAACTTCGGAGTACAATGCCTACAAACAAAAATTAATAAGAGATGGGTGGCATGAATTCATGGCAAAATTCCAGGGCCATGAAGATGAGGTCATGTTTCAATTCGCTCACGGATTTGATGGAAAAATAGCTCGAATTGGAGATGTGACTATGAATGTAAATGAAAAGACCATTTCTCGAGCAACTGGGCCACCATTGGAAGGGGTTAAGTGGTTTAAGAACAAAAGCATAGATAAATACTAGACTGTGCAATTCCTCAAAGTAAGGCATCAAGAGGTTAACTGGGTCAAGAGGATATTGCGTTCTCAAATCAAAGACGAATGGTGCACTCCTCTATTCATTCTCCAAAAGTATTTAACCTATGAAGGTAGGTATGCAACCATTTCTCTCTATCATCTAGGTTTGCTGTTACATTTTACTGGTGAGTAGAGAATAAATGTTCCATATTTCCTTCTCAAGAGTTTTCAAAAGATGTCACAGGGGGTCCGTAGGGCCACTAAAAACCCTAGGGAAAGACTTTACCATTACGAGCTCATCAAAATATTAATTGAAGATGAATTAGGCATCAAGAACGATGATTGGGATGATTTTCTTTGGAGAAATTGGTTTATAACAATTGTTGAGGAGCCCGACACCCAGCCCCCTGACGAATTGAGTGACGTGAACAAAAAAATAGAGGAAAACAGAATAGATGCTTGCCTCTACTCACATCCTAGGAAATCGAGGCGAAAAAGGGTAGAAATTTCTAAAATCTTTATAACCCCTGTAAACCCTATAACACTCGTAACATCACTGTTAGAACCTCAGAACCCCGTTGTAGGACGACAGATTACACATAGTATGAAGAAAACCACTCGACCTCCTTCCAAAAACTTGGATTTTCAAGCCATTGATTTAGATCCAGAGGAAGAAGAAATGGAAAAAGGACAGATAGGTGCCATTGAGGAAGATAAACTCCAGAAAGTTTTTGAATTTACTGAAAAATTTATGTCCCAGATCAAGAATCTGGTAGCTGAACCAGGCACTGAACTAGTTGTAGGGACAAATCAAAATTTTGAAAGGAAAAGCCTCAGTTTGAAAGCCCCATGGACCAAGGATTTGAGTCCCAATTTGAGGCCCCGAGGTTGGAACGATGGAAATTCATTCCAACAATCAACCAAGATCAAAAGGGCTTACTAATGATTACATATTGCAGAAGAAAAATAGGGTGATCAGAAGATTGAAGAAAAAGGTGCGAGAGCTCATTGCTCGTGAAGACATTGTAAGAGGAGAGAACCAGAATTGGGAGGAACTGTGCACCAAGATACATAATAAAAATGTCATACTAGGTGTTAAGACAGAGAAATTACAGAAGTTGGTCAAGGAGTGGACCAGGCGAGCCAGGCCCTATGCTACCCATAACAGGATTTTGAAAAGAGAGATTGAAGTGGTCAAAAGCACAACAAACAATAACTTGAACATTTCGATTAATACAGCAGGGCTCTAGGCCACAACTTTGCATCTTCTGAAATTTTTGAAGTTTGAAGTCCATATTTTGGTTTGGCTTGCATGAGGACGTGCAAGAAGCTGAGCATGGGGGGATGTTGAGCCTCTATTTTGTCTCGAACTTTTATGCTTTTTGTTAAATGACTTGTGTTTGCACCAGGTGATTATAGCCATTACCATCCCTTTTATGCTAATATATAGTCACTCAGAGGTAATAAGCTGTGAATTCTTGAATTCTTCTCTATGTAATAATCTGAAGGTATTTTCATGTGAAGCACCACTAATATCAAGTTTCCTGGATCGCAGAAGTATAGATCCAGTTCCACTAGTCCACTTCCTATTCCACCAACCCAGTTCCTGCACCAACAATGGAAATCATGTTCTCACTTCCACGATTTTCATACTTCGGACTATCATGAAAGAAAATGGCCATATGGGTTTTGGAGGGTAGGAAATCAAAATGTTGATGTGTTCCTTCGATGGATTCTAGGCCTTCCAAACAACGCGTGGAGTTAGAGTCAAACATTTGGTCAAAATGCATTCAACAACATTCCGACAATATCTACAATACTGGTTTTTCGCTATTCTAGGGGAACTGCAGATCGTTTTGTAGCTATCCAGTTATCGTATCTCTTATTTTTAGTTGAAACAATTTTGAACTCTAATTTGTGTATTGGACCACCATAAAATTCAGATTGTTGGTGTGCCAACATGGTTATAAAACGTGAAGCCATGCTCTGTATGAGGGACACACACATGGAGGGGGCACATCTAAATCGATAGCACAGGGAGACGCCACGAATTAGATGTATTGCGTTTGATAGAGGCAGGGTATTTTTATAATGTAGAAGATTAAGTTTTACTGTACGCTCAATGGAATGACCGAGGGTACCACTGGAGTCCAGATATGTAATATCGATTTTAGAATTAATACAATCCTCCATTAGCTTTATATATTAATCCTTCCACTCAAACTCAATTCTTGTTCTAGATTTCCTCGCATGGTTTAATGTCGGTTAGTTTTCTTAGTTTATGATTCCTTGGCTTATATTGATATAGTTTGATTTGATATAGTGTGTGTTGGCATAGATTACTATTTGATTATGTGATAGTTTGTTTTGCATAGTATGACGGCATGCTTCTGATCTAGACTGCAATTCAAGTAGATTATTAAATCCTTTTCATCATTTTGAATGTTATTTAAATTTGAATAATGATGTTATATTAAAAAGAGTGAGGTGGAGCATATACTTTCATTTGCATCTTGATTGGTTTGTAGAATTAAAACATTATATTTACCTTGATCTCTATTGCTACATAATGAAAATTACTCTAAGATTGTAAAAGGGAAATTAGAGCGTTCATGGAGCTGATTTCTTATCAGTCATTATTATCTCAACGAAATAGTGCAAGGATCAGTGAAGATCAATAATATTGATTAATATTCCTTTCATCATAACGAATGTTGCATATATCATAGTATTTTTGTGAGCCTGGAAGCAACAGATGGATCTGTCTTGTTTCTATGATACACTTTGTGTTGAAGCAGAACATCATCATCTTGATTCCTTTAAAACATTCAACTATTTTTGTAAGATTCAGTTGCTTATGATTTCTAGCTCAATTCATATGTGTAGTATAGCAGTAGATCTTGTGATTTTTTGCTTAGTTCATGTTCTCTCATATTTGTAGAGTAGAAGTAGATTTTAAGATGCTTTTCATTGGGCTTGTCTTGCATTTATTTTCCTAAACAGGTTATGAGTCTGAGCAGAACCTACATTCCTTTGTTCCCTGGACAATTGAGGAAGACCTACTACAGGAATCAACCCAACCTAGGAGGAGCCAGAAGTAGACTCCCAGTGTGTTTATTTTGCCTTGAAGAGTATTGTTTCTTTACTTGATTGATGCCTTTTGATTTCTTGTAGGTTATACGGTTTCAATTTCACAAATATTTGAGGTCATATTCTGTAATTACCTATCCTACACCTCTGAGTCTTACGATCCGATGTTGGGCATGGAATCCACCCACATCATGTTTTGGGGCTCAAAGTCCAAGTTTTGGTTAAGTGTATTGTAAAGACTCCGCGAATTGTGAGTGTGGAGGGTGAAGTATAAGATGAGTCATAGGGTTGTCCATCCTAAAGTATTGTAATGTAATGTAATGTAAAGTCATGTTGGCCTACCCATGGTATGTGGACCATTGGATTGTATAAATAGAGCGAGGTTCTAAGTTGTAAAGATAGAGAAGAAGAGAGAAAAAATACGCATGGTTTGAGCATAGAGGAAGAGTCTAAGTGTGTTGGTTCTTAGTAATAGGAAGAGGCTCTGCAACTGAGTGCACAGAGGCCTAGTAGAGTTCGCAGCTGAGTGTGCGGACCCCTATAGCTGAGTGCGCAGGGCGGTGTCGAGTCTGTAATCTTGATCAAAGAATAATAAAGAGAATTTGATTCCTATTTCTATGTATCTTCTTGTGCATTGCCTTCTTTACATTTATATTGTTTTATTTATTGCATGCACTGATATGATTGTTGAATATGCTATAATAATCATTAGTCTTACACAAATAAGTTAAGTAATCAGGTAATAACAGATTGAATAGCAAGGAACTTGGGTATTATACAGGTTGCGCCCCAAGTAGGGCTGTGTGGAAGTAGCATCGTAGGTTGCGAAGGAATAACAAGTGCACATAGCGATGTGCATGCAGGGTCAAACCACAGACCTCCAGAAGCTCATCAGACATCCCTAGGGTGCGGAAACCTGGTTCTAGCACCCTCCCATACTACTTCAGGTGAGACCTCAGTCTGTGCTCTGCGGACTGTTGCCAAAAGGGCTAGTAATACCAGGATTTTCATAGCTAAATCACCTCTAAACCTAGGTCAGGCCCATACAAGCCAACAAATGGTTCTGTTGCTGAGACTGAGATCTGCATAAGGGATGTTTGATGTCGTGCCATTGGAATCCAACAAAGAAAGAAATTGAAGAGTCGTTGGACAAGAAGATTCACAAGTTCGCAGCGCAGGAAAATTGAAATCCGCGAGTATCTAAGGAACAATGGTTGGAGCGCTACTTGCATACGAAAATCCACGAAATTTTCTTTGCATCCTTTCCTTCTGAGCTATATGAGTGGATCGCGAAGTTAGCAGACAACCAGGGAATGTGTAGGCTCGACAAACCAATAGTGTGGACTCTGGAATTAGTGCGTAGAGTAGAAGAATCAGGAGATAAGATCGCATGAGCTATGGACCGTTGGCTCGACTGAATAATAGGAGGATTTATCACTGTGTTTGTGGTAGACACGATTATTAGCTACAGTGAGGCGGAGCGATGTTTCCTCAAGGGATTGCGAGGTAAGTATATTAAATCTTTGAACACTTGGATTAAGATGTTATTGTGTGAAAAGAAGGTTATGCAAATAAATTAATGTTTGGAGCTAAGCGAAGCGAGAAGATATACAGAAGTGGAGGTAGCGATAAATTAGAAACCAGTCCCTTAATTTCACCCTTGTAGAGAGTGAGGAAGAGCTCGTGAAGGTTTCTCCAAGAAGCATGGTCAGTTTTATAAGGCAACGAATTTTGCATTTACCACCTCCACCCATCTCACCATCCTCACCTCCATCTCCACCGACCCCACCTCCTCCACCACCACAATTCAGTATGGCGAGTGTGATCAAATTAGTGGTATTCAGAGGAGTGGGGAATGAAGATCCAGACCAATTCTAGTTCATGGTAAGAGCAGTATGGGAAGCACAAGGCATCATGGATGACAATATTAAGAAGGTTATGCTCATGAGTATGCTACAGGATCGCACATTAATATGGTATATCAAGCATTCTAATGACCACCCAAATGCAGCAATCATAGAAATCCAGGCCAAGCTGAACAGGGAATTTAGCAGGCCAAAGTCAGAGACACAATCAATCATCAGCATTAAGGAGATCTCAATGCTCTTAGGCGAGACCCTGTAGGATCTGGACCAAAGGCTAAAGAGTACGATTCGCGAAGCCAATATGACGTTGACAGATGGACACCATGGCACATGGTTTGTAGCATCTCTGACACCGCACTTAAAGACAATGCTGTCACAAAAAAAAAATTCCACTGAGGTGGAAACTTTAGAAATGGAAATGAGATTGCATGAGACCCATATACAAGACCCTGGTTTGGGAGTCCAACAAATCCACATGTAATTGCAAAATATATCTCTAGAAATGCAAAGTTTGAAACAAGACAGGACACCTCGGCCGGAGGCACGCGAGGAGGTATCGTGCATAAAATGCAAAGGCCAAGGACACGACAAGGACCACTATCTAGTGTTCATGAACTACTTGGCAGGGGAGGGCTGACGTCATTAAGAACTGAGGCACAGGTAGGGTCGAGCGTGGCACCTTCATTATGGTGCGCAATCTGTCAAATAGGGGGAAAACACACTACGGATAATTGTCATCTATTGAGGAACTATACGCAAACATCCCAACAATTGTTTTGTAATTTTTGTAACTCGGTGGGCCATGATGAACGCACCTGCAGAAGCTACAAACTAATGATGGATCAGACTCCTGCCTACAGGGTGCAGACCGAAACACGAGCCCTCGACCCAAATACAGGGATGGTGCACGTTGGATTTCAAGGGTGCGGTTGAGGTCGAGGTGGAATGGTACTAGGAAGGGGTCGCAGACAACTAATTTGTTATAATTGTAGTGGGCCAAGGTACTATGCCCGCGATTACACAAACACAACAAGAACATCATGTTGGTATTGTACTCAGTTTGATCATGAGGTAGAAGACTTCCCTTCGGTGATAGCGAGGATGCACGAAAAGGGGGTACTCCAACCCCGTCCAACTCATAATTTACAGATGATGAGGTCTGAGCCATGTGAAGAACACCCAAATGTAAACATAATTCTCAGGAGAGGTATTACCAATGGCGATGATAAAGGGAAGTAGCCAGAAGAAAGTGTGTGGGTTTGCAAGGCTCCTACAAGGGAACCCAAATTTGATTTAGAACGTGCAAAGGAGATATTCATGGAAGCTAAGAAGAGCTTCACGGAGGCCTCCACTTCAGGTAGTAAGGATCAACTAGAACCAGGGATGGATCCTTCAATGCTCACTACCTTTCTGGAGACATGCATGAAACTGCTGTGCAACAGTGAGGCAGTCAAAGGACTACAGGAACATATCACTAGGTGTGCAGGGTCAGGAGAACCGCGCATGGTCCAGAAACTTGGAAAGCATGCATTGCGCACATGAAGGGAAATGAGTTTGACTACGCAAATTGGCGAGTATGAAATGGATCAAATAATCCTAGATCTGGGTTCAGACGTGAATGTACTACCAAAGAAAACATGGGAAACGCATGGGCAGACCCGTGCTATAATGATCCCCTATTTAGTTACGAATGGAGAACCAACAGAAGATTTTGCCCATGGGAAGATTACAAGGGGTAACAGTAGATATTGAAGGTGCAAGTGTGTAGGCGGAATTTGAAGTGATAGAGATTGTCGATGATAGTAATCCCTATCTCACACTACTAGGAATAGGCTAGGCCACCGATATGAACAGAGTCGTAAATATGAAGAAGCACAAAATGATCTTTGAGAAAAAGTCACTACGTGTAGTAATATCGGTAGATCCAGCCAAAGGAGCACAATGAACTGAACCGGTGTGCGATGATGATAGTGATGATGATCTCGATTGTATTTACAAGATAACTACACGAGAACAGGATTGGGTGAATCTAAATGCAGATGGAATAATTTCATGGGAGCGCAAAAGCTCTTGCACTTCAGATTCAGATGAAGAAGTAGAATGATGGTAGAATCAGCTGCACGAAGTAACAATGCTGAATTGCAACATGATGATTAGATCACTGTGTTGTGTGACAATAAAGGCAAGGGAGCTGCCGACATATGATGGATTAATAATGGTGGATGAACTGTTGAGAAAATTTGAAAGCACAGTACCAGAACAACAGCGATTCGATGCTCTGAAATTGGCATTGCGCGCAATGCCCGCACGATGTCAGGGTACGCATCAAGAAAGTTTTGAGGACTGGCATGGATGTAGAAGGATGATGCGCCTACATTTTGGAAAACCCCAGCTTCGAATGAGAGTCAGTCAGTAGGGGCAGAATGATTTGTGCGCCCACCTTTCCTGATGGGTACAGACATATGTTGTGCAGTGCGCACAAGCACACACCACCCCCAGAATAGAGAATCGAAACAACCCGTAGTAGCAAGAAAGGCGACGCATACTACCAATTATCCATGACAAAGCATTCGATAGGGTGTGCAGAATAATGAACAAGGTTCACCAAGAAGGATGCACTGATTGGGACCTGCGCGTACCAGCAGTTCGATGGGCCTATAGGACCATGTGAAAAACCCTTACCATGGAGACAATTCCAAAGGTGGTGAATAGAGTAGAGAACATAATTTCTGAAGAGAATACAAAAAGGAATCCACACATAATGGCTCTCGTAGTTGTGACGGTGCACAATGACCAAGACGAAGAAATCACACAGCTATGCAAGGTCGAACATATAAGGATTCAGGAAGCCCTTCGGCGAGGGAACCTTAGACTTCATGAACTCGAAAAGGACCAGGTGCGATTGAGGAAGAAAAGCATTTCGATGGATGCCGAGATCAAGAGGCTCAAAAACGAGATCATGCAAGCATGTCTTGTCGATAAACCAAGGATGACAAGGCAAGATACGGATGATCATACCACTGCATTATAAGATTGTCGCTGAGAATTTATGACTCTACTGCCATGGCTACAACTGCATCTCACCAAATGCAGTAACCAAGGGAGCACACTACATATAGTAGAATGCACAGCATTGGCTATCACAAAGGTAATTGAAGAGATTCCATGGACTATACTGAAACACGAGTTGAAGTCTCACATAGGTGGTACAACCACCTGACTAGCCGTTGGGAGCATAGTATCAGTGCTCCAGGCAGTTGAAAGAGAGCATGGGACTATAAAAGAGTCTGTTTGGGAGCTACGCGATGAGGGAGGTGTGTGCAAAATTAGCATGTCACAAGGGTCACGACTGCACAAGGGCGGGTGCATTGCCACGCGGGTAGGCTGGGAAGTGATCATTGGTGTCACTATTCATGACAATATGTTTGATTTAAGGAAAAAGGGAGTGGGAGGCAGGCATTTAAGACACGAATTAAGGGAAATAATTTGGGAAATCTACCGCCAAGAAAGCATGGATGAGCAAGAATTGGGGGGAACAGTCGAATTTGAATTCAAAAGGCACTATAAAACTCCATGGGCTAGCCACGAGACAACACTTGTTCACTTGAGATTTGAGCAGTTGATTAGAGCACAAAGTGTTGAGCGCCAAGCAATATTTGAGCCTCAAAGTTCACGCACAACCACAAATAGTTTGAACAAGATGGCGACTACTAGGAGAGGTGTGGGCTTTGTAGAAAGAACCATCGACAAAGTCACGTAGAACCCCATGGTGCAAGATGTTCTCGGAGATTCTTGGGACACGTTGGAAATCCTGAAATCACCTTGGATGCCGAGGCCAAATAAATATAACTAGGCAGTGGGACCAGTCTACATGTCCCCGCAGAATCCATGGTTTGGTAAGCTCTCAATGGAAGAAAAGGGCAAGGCTATAACTATTGAGACAAATGATGAGGAGGAGGACCTACAGGCTCTCATCAATGAGATAGAGGAATCCGAAGACATGGAAGAGGACATCCAGCTGGTGCTCTTTGCAGCGAAATTGCCCGAGTACGTCCCTCCGTGGAAAGGGAAAACTAAGATACCAAAGGACCTAGATGCCACTAAGAGTGCACTCTAAACCCCAATCCTCCCCGATGGAATTGTGTTTGAGGGCTCACACTTGGGTCGCATGCCCACAATGAAGGTTGAATATTGGGACCTCACAGACAGTGAGAAGTTCCCACACTTAGAGATGGAGAGCCTCATGAAGCATAGCACAGAGGGGCCAGTCACAACACTAGAGCTAGAGCAGCAGATTGTGTTGGGGGCCCTAAGGGCGCAGTTGCAGGAACTACAGGTAAATCCCCCATAGGAAGGCACCGTAGCCATGTACAGCGCAGTAGGCACATTAGTAGTGGAGCAGCTACTATGCACAAAGATGGCCAACACCATAGTGCTACCGGAAGGAGTGCTAACAACAGAGAGAGAGGACAACAGAGTTGCGTTGGGTAGGATCAATGGACTTGGCCTTAATTTGGATGCCCTTCCATGAGATACATTGTACCAACTACAGGATGGCATAACAATAGAGCTTCGTGCCGGGGAGGGTTGCGCGATTTAGGTGATGAGTGAGCAAAAGGTCAACGTCAAACATCTCAGCCTGCAGTGTGACGAACTGGTGTCACAGAACCAGTAGATAGTGAAGATAGTTGATGAAGCATGCCGAGGAGTCCTAGAGTTGTCCATCGTCATAGACCTACCAACAGAGATGCGGATCCACTATCTGCCAAGTGGAGTCCGAAACGCGTCCGAAGAAACAATGCGTGTGCAGATGGAGCTGAATCTCCAGATTTCTGAGCTACGACTGAAGGTGCAGCCTTCCACTCCTCCAGAAGTTAGAGAGTAGCGCGTTAGCACTATTCAAAAAGGATTGGAAGAAATTAGACGAGCAGTGAAAGATTATACCGGTATGTTGGACCAAGCCTTTGGCGTCCTCACATCCTTGCAGGAGGACCCCAACATACAGTGCCTGGAAACAGAGGCGTGTAAGCTTTAGGAGCAGTATGATAATGTAAGGGGAGCTAAGTAGACAATCTTCCTCACCCAACGGCTGGCAAAGATGCAGCAGGCAAGGGCACTAAAAGAGTAGGTGGAAGCCGCAAGACAAAAAGAGGCACTTCTTAAAGCGCGCATCCAGACAAAGATTGATGAGGCCTTCACCATTACGGAAAATATTGAGGGAAAGCTCACACAGATGTAGGGACTCTATGCGCTAAGGCAGGCAACTGATCCTCACAAAGAAGCATCGGAAGAATGCATGTAGCAAGTCCAACAAACCGTAGAACAGTGCACTACGGACCTCCGAGCAATACGGGATCAGATGGAGGGGCTTCACGCCAAGATCGCCACACCAATAGAGTGACTCAGGACAACTCACGATGATTGTGTTGGGGGACTTTTGGGCATGGAATCCCCCCACAGCATGTTTTGGGGCTCAAAGCCCAAGTTTTGGTCAAGTGTATTGTAAAGACTCCATGAATTGCGGGAACGGAGCACGATGTATAGGATGAGTCATAGGGTTGTTTGCCCTAAAGTATTATAATGTAATGTAAAGTCATGTCGGCCTACCCATGGTCCACAGACCATGGGATTGTATAAATAAAGCGAGGCTCTAAGTTGTAAGATAGAGAAGAAGAGAGAAAAAATACGCATGGTTTGAGCATAGAGGAAGAGTCTAAGTGTATTGGGTCGTAGTAGTAGGAAGAGACTTTGCAGCTGAGTGTGTAGAGGCCTAGTAGAGTTCACAGCTGAGTGCATAGGGTGGTGTTGAGTCTGTAATCTTGATCAAAGAATAATAAAGAGAAGTTGATTCCTATTTCTGTGTATCTTCTTGTGCATTTCCTTCTTTACATTTATACTGTTTTATTTACCATGCGCACTGATATGATTGTTGAATATGCTATAATAATCATTAATCTCACACAAATAAGTTAAGTAATTGGGTAATAACAGATTGAATAGCAAGGAACTTGGGTATTATACGAGTTGCACCTCGAGTAGGGCTGTGCGGAAGCAACATCGCAGGTTGCGAAGGAATAACAAGTACGCATAGCAACGTGCACACAGGGTCAAACCGAGGACCTCCAAAAGCTCATCAGACATCCTCGGGGGTGAAAAAACCTAGTTCTAGCACCCTCCGAAATGGCCAGTAGTACTGAGATTTGCTTGGCTAAAGCACCTATGAACCTGGGTTAGGCCCATACAAGCCAACACCCTCGGTTGAAAAATTAAATGTCGGTATAAATGTTGGTGTCATCTTAGTTGTAGGGTAGCTCAAGGGCGGAAGTGATGGTAAGACGTGAGTGAAGAGCCATGCATCTGTTGTAGCTTGGTTCGTTCCAATGTCGAGTTGTTCATATAAAACCTAGCATTTATACCGCCAACAAACATGCTTCAAACCTGGCAACAAATTTCTTAAGTGAAGAATCTGCATCCCCTTCTCACTCATGTGCCTGAGCCTATGATGCCACAATGTCATATGTTCTCATGAAGAGGCTAAAACATTAACAGAATTAGAAATACCATTACATAAATACAATGTACCAACCTTTTCTCCTTTTTCTATTACCAAGGATCCTTTAGTGGCCTTCCAGGTTTTATCTGTAAAAGTAGTCACACAACCTTCACCTCCCAACTGCCCCTTTGAAATAATATTTTTCTTTAGATCTAGAACATGCCTTACCTCCTTCAATAGCCATTGATTTCCATTCTGTTGTTTTATGAAAATTGTACCCATTCTAATGATTTTATAGGGTTTATCATCACCCAATTGAACCTGTCCAAAATCTCCTTGAACATAATCATGAAAATGTTTCCTATCAGGTGTGGCATGGAATGAGGCCCTAGAATCTACCACCCAGGCATCAATAATATTTCTAAAGAAATAATCAAAGCATCTTGCAACACAACACCTATCACATTCACTTCATGATTGTTTTCTTGCTGCGTGTCTCCTTCTTTTCCCTTCCGAGACTTGCAGTCTTTCTTGAGGTGTCCTTTATTCCCACATTTCCAGCACACTATCCCCGATCTAGACTTGGATTTTCCTTTCCTTGACTTACTTCAATATCCTGGGCTCTTTCCTCTTTCCATTTTCCTTCCCCTAGTCTCTGCAGTCAAAGCATTACCTAATGTCTCACCGGAGCTTTTCTATTGCATTTCCTCGCTAAGGATTGCATTGACAACATCATCAAACTTTAAAGTACTAGATATAGAGGCAAAATTACTAATGGCCATAACTAAACCATTCCAACTTCCTGGCAATGAGCACAGAAATAATAGAGCCCTAACCTCATCATCAAAAGCTACCCCTACAGAACTTAACTAGCTAGTAACTGTATTAAATTCATTTAAATGATTAGCAACAGATCCACCTTCTGACATTTTCATATTAAATAAATGCTTCATAAGAAATACCGTATTTGAGGTTGAGGGTTTTTTCATATAGTTTGGCGAATGTCAACATTAAACCCTCTGTTATTGTTTCATTTGAAATATTAAATGCTACCGACGCCACTAGGCACAACTGTATTGTTCCAAGTTCCTTTCTGTTGAGAATATCCCATTGTGTCTGTCATACTCAGGCTTCTTTTCCTTTTCGCTCAATGGTTGGTACAGATCTTTCTGGTACAAATAATCTTCCATCTACATCTTCCACAGTGGTCGTTAAATTTTTCAACCCTAAACCTACCATCTTCCACCATTGCTCCCACTCAAATCAGGAACCCTTCTCTCCTGCGAGTTTATCAGCCAAATAGACCTTCGGCTCTAATACCAGTTGTTAAAAAATTATATATTACAGAGCAACGGAAGACATAAAATATATTGCAAAAATACAAACACAAAGAACACATAAAACAAGAGAGACACAGATATACGTGGTTCACCCAATTTGGGCTATGTCCATAGAGAAATAGCGAGTACTTCCTTTTATATTATCCATAAAATTGAAGAGATACAATGTACAGTAGATCCGCTGTAATTCCCTCTTCACTTTTAGACAATCTCCTTTCTCTTTCTCACTCAGATTATATATCTACATAGACGCAATATAATTCCCTCATATATAGTGAGAGGTTGCCTTCTAGGGAAAAAAACCTTAAATTAAACATAACTTCTACCGTCAGATCTCCGTCTAATGAACGACCCAGATTGACTACGAAATTACAACATTTTACAAGGCAATTTTACATCTATTTTTTAGCTTCGGGGTTGTTACAGAACATTTTGTCACTGTCCTTGTACTCGCCATTCCTTGATCCTAGAGGACCTCTACAGTGAACTCTGTATGCTTTGACTTCATGGATAAACTCCCATTATGTCCCTCTTCATGAGCAGATCATTTCCCTTTTGCACCATTTCCCCTGAAACTTCTGTTTTTCCCAGTATACAAGGACCGTGCTAATGACCTTTGTCTCCCCCGCACCGATGTGCAGATATTAGCACTATTCTCTGTGCTGACTGGTGCACTTGAGCTATGTTCCAGTCACGTTTGTCCTGTTATGGATTTTTTTTTAAATTAGAGCTGAAGCTTCTAGCTCTAAAAGCTTTGTAACAGAAGTCTTTGTAACGGAAGTCTGGTAAATGGTGTGGCCAGATGGGGTCGACGATGATAGTTTGGGATCCTTTCCCCTATAATGATGGAACTACCTCAAGGGATAAGTCCTTCTCCCATGAGAAGAGGATCCATCTCCCATCCATATTTCCTATATAAATCTCCCTTCTTCCCAAGCACAAGCTAGTTAGAGTGTTGGTTGAGTGTGAGTATACTATTTTGATTAGACAAGCAAGCTATTACTAGTTGTATCCATCTAGTTGTGTGAGGGATAAGTGTGTTTGGTTTGGAGTGAAGCCTAAAGGGAAGAGCCTTTAAATCATTGTTGTTTGAAGCCATCATGGAGTGCTAGCAGAAGTGTGTGGAAACTCAGTCTTATCAGAGGAAGACTGTGACGTCAAGACGAATGGTTGTAATCTCACTCTGATATTAATATATGCAACTATCAATTGGTTTCCTACATGTTTTGTAATATTAGATATTTGTGTCTTAATGCATCTTGACTCATTAAGTAGGTTGAATTGCAATTTGTCTATTATTATGTTTGTGTGTTATTGTTGTTTACTTGTTTTCAAGAGCTTGAAGGAAGCAAGAGATTGTTGGAGCGAGCAAGCGAGGACATCATCAAGCAGGATAAGCAACCAAGAGGTAGGCCCTCTTGATTGATTTTAACCTAAGGAAATCTTCCATAGAATGTATCTATTGTGGCTATACCCATTATTGGGCTAGAGGAATTCATTCGTGTTTGCACTTATAATTTTACTTCACCATAAATTGGTGACTCCACTGGGGATAATCCCATCTTTTGATTGTTTTGGATTTCATGATTTCATGAGAACTTTGCTAGTTTCACGTTTTCCCTTTGGTTCTATTTCTTTTCTCCTACTTACTGGCCTAAGTCTAAAATTCATAGTAGCAAATCTGGTCCCTGTTTTGAATTTATTTTTATTTTTCCTTAGTTGCTTTGGCTAACACATTTAATCCGCTGACAGTCGCACCGACTAGCGCGAATTGTGGAGGAACAGTTTGTTGTCAGTTAGGAAGTCGTGCCGATGCCTGTAAGTGAATACTAGGGCTTGACCCCGATCTTGGCCAGTGTGTTCTGCTCTTGTGTTTTTGACCCCGTGAGCCTTTTTGACTTTTTCTTCCATATTAGGCAGCTACTTTTCATTTGGTTTTTTCTTGCTTGTTGACTTGTCATCTTGCTATTTGATTGATTAAGTCATTGAGTGGTCAGCGACACTAGGGCATCTAGTTAGTCACCCATTCAGCAGCTTGTGGACTCATCAAGTCTGAGTGTGGGTGTGTTTTCTCCTTGCATTTGTTTTTTGGTCCTTTTATGACTTTGACCTCTTTTGCACAAGTTTGAAAAAGGTTTCGTTTACTAGCTTGAACATATTTTTCTAGCATAGATTACATTTTTGGTCTTGTGTTTGGTAAAGTCGGTGTTTCATTGATCTGAATGAACTTCTCTTTTCATGTTTTCATCTACTTGAAGAGCTCATAGTCTCAAAAACTTTTTCATTGAAAGATTGTATGTGAAAAGTTTGTTTCATTGTTTCATGAGAAAGTGTAAAATTCTAGCTTGCTACATCATCATGATTTGCATCTCTTAAAAACTAGAATTGCATCAACAGGAAGAGAAATTTTTTCATTTTGAAAGGACTGATAGATAAGTGCTTGTCAGGGAATTAGGAATTGGAATGCATTTTTCATTAGTTTATTTTTTGAAAAAGTGAAGTAGTGAAAGATCATTTCGTTTTCAGTTGCTTGATTATTTTCATTTGATTGAGTAGTTCCTACCCTCTCTAGTATAGGCATTTCATCGAATTGAAAGGGTCTTGTACCATTTAGTTGCATTTTAGGTTTTTCAAGTAGCATCACTAAGACCTAAAAATTGAAACTTAACTCAAGATCAACTCTAAAATGAATTCAATTAACCTAAGGCACATTTGACATTAACGATCATATCTAGAAGGTCTAGGATAGAGATGTGTTCTAGCATCTTTAAACCTAGCAGTTGTCGTTAGCTTCGGCATTAGACAACGCTAGCATGGATTTTTTCTCCCCGTACTGTCAAGTATATAACAAGAGACCCCACTAGGCTGCAATCCTTTTATCCTTAGGAAGCCGACTCGGCCGCCTTGCAAACGTAATACACTGAACACAACATTCGGGGATATTTCCTGCTTGTACTTCTTGGTTAGCCAGGAGGTATTCTGCAGTTCACGGTTGCCTGGTAATCCTGTTTACCTAGATCATCCAGAGTATTCATTTGATATTTTTGACTCATTAAACTTAAAATATCATTCAAGCACTTGTCCTTTCAAGCTCGTTTCCAATCGAAAGTGATAGAGTCATCTTTGTTTCTTTCTTGACTCTTTAAAAATGAAAGAACATCAATCTTTTATGCGTCTTAATAATTGACTTCCCATGATCCAAAACATCCTGTTAGTCTTTTTGACCAAATCGTGAGTTCCCTTAAAAGGACATTTTAAAGCCTTGAAGTTATTTGTTCTATCGACTAAGACAAGGTCATCGTGGTTGAACCATCTGGTTCACCCAATTCCTCTTCCTCTCCTCCATCTAAAAGATTGTCTAAGGAGTTGTTTCCTGAGTTATCAGAGTCACTTGAGGATCAAAATGTTAAACTTACAATTGTTTTGAGTTTTCAACCTTTGTCATCTCATCCTCTGCCTACTTTCGATTCAGGGTCATCTGCTGATTTTGGCCCAGAATCTTCGGATAACCCTGTTCGAACTCCAGAGAACTTGCTGACCACCGACGGTCAGCTTGGACTGGTTATCTATCTCCTGAACCCTCTATTTGATTCTGCTGAGATATCACCGCAACATCCTTACAGTTCATATGACCATCCGGGTGTTCCTTTGGAACTATCCCCTAGTACACGTTCGTCCATTCGTCATTGTTTTTTTTCAAACATGGAACTCGAAGGTGATGCTCTAGTCACTTCTCCAAATGAGTCTGAAGTTTCTACTTCACACACTGTTGAGGGGGAAGAATTGTAATTGCAGTTTCTTCCTGAGGGTTTCCCTTAGTCAGAAGGTATTCTCACCAGCTTGCCACCTGGCTATGTGTCTTTGGGACACCTAGTTTCAGGCACACCCAGTGCCGCATCACTCTACCATAATCCTGTTTGGACGTCAGCCATCAGGCCTATGTTAGGTCCATTCACCATGAACATGACTTCCCAACTAGTTTTTACTTCAGTCCTGGTGCAACCCACCATCTCAAATACTCTTGTATCATCAATCCCAGTTACACGTTAGTCACAACTAGCAGTTTCAAAGATTGTCTCTGCTAGTTCTTCTGTCCCATTAGTCAGTGGCCAGATTGTGCCACTGCCTAGGGGGCAGAACCTAAATGTCTTGATGGTGTCAGGTGATGCTAATGTGATCATCTCACAAGCTCACATGCTTGGTATAAACCATCCCTCTTCTGGTATTATTTATAACCCTGCTGACCCTACTGGATCAAATAATGTTCAGTATCAACAGGTTCAGAATCATGGTGGTCCATCTGGATAGAGAAATGTTTAGTATTAGTAGCCCTATGGGGCTCAGGTCCAATACCAAAAATCCTTATGTTCCATATCGTTCTCAAGGATTGGTTAATCAACCTTACATTGTCCAATCTGGGTAGTACATCCAGCCTGGCTACAGCTAGATTTAGTTTGGTAATTTCCTGGGCACTATTCAAGTACCCTCACAACAATAAGGACAACCTTTACAATAACCAGGGCAGCCTTTGTTACCACAAGGGAAACCTTTGTTACAGTAAGGTCTTTCCGCGCAGTTGCAAGGGCAGGTTATCCCACAGCAAGGTCACCTGCAACAACCGCAAGGTCAATCCTTCCAATAGTTGCAGCAGGCCATGCAGCAATAGATGCAATATGCTCTACATACCTCTCAACCCATACCCTCATAAGGCCAACTTCTGCAAACCCAGGGATAAATTTTGCAACCGCAAGGTTAGCCCTTGCAATAGCAAAACCAACCAGTGTAGCAACAACTCTTGTATACATATCAACAAGGTCAACCCTTATAGGGACAGGGTCAAGATCAAGTCCTGCAGCAGCAGGCATAAAATCCTTTTGTCTTAGGTCAATAGGTTCAAAATCCTGTCGGCAAAGGGCACCAGGTACAAAACCCCTATGTCCAAGGGCAACAAGTGTATTAACATTATGCCCAAGGACTGCCGGTCCAAAACCCTCTTTTTCAGGGACAACAGGCTCAACAACCCTATGTTCCAGGACAACAGGTCCCATATCCATATGTCCAAGGTCAACAGGCTCAACGCCCTTTAACCCATATGGCCTATCAACAACCTATGCCTAGACAATTTCAAGGTATTCAAGGTCAGAATCCTCCCTTTGGTCAAGGTAATCCACAATGGGGGTAGCCTCAGATGCCATATGGCCAAAATCCCCCACTATGGGGCCAAAATCCTTACCAACAGGGATGGGCTCCTTCCTATGGGCCCGCATATCGACCTCCCATGCCTTTTAACACTCAATTACCTTTCTTGGCTACAGTTGAGTTGCCAGATCTATCGCACCTTATGAATGATTTGATCCTTCATTCTCCATACTATTCTCTAGTGTCATCCAATATACCAAGTGATTCCCCAAAGTTTGATGGAAAAGCTAAAGAAGATCCTCAGGCCCATGTGATGACATATCACCTCTAGTGCTAATCGAACTTGTACGTGGATGATTCCATTCATCTTCATCTTTTCCAACGAACCCTCAAAGGTGCCGCAACAAAATGGTACATCCAACTACCTCAAAGTACTTTCCATGACTTCAATTCGTTAGCCATGTTTTTCCTCATGCATTTTTAGACGTTAGTTCATTATGAAACTGGCACCTATTTGCTCACATCGCCTAAGCAAGACATTGCGATGCACATCTCCGATCATATACATGAATGGAGATGTAGAAATTGCCTGATCAAGTTCGAAATAGTTGATCAGTTGCTCACTGAATGGTTTACCAAATCATGCGTAGCCCCAATTGCTCATGATATAGCTATGGGTGGATGCATCACTTAAGAGCAAGCCATTTCCTGTGCCTAGTACTTGGATCTCATCTACTCTCAGTCTGGCACATTATAGGAGTTGTTACCCAATGCTCCACAACCATCATCTAATCCTGCAACATCAAAGTCATTGGTTACTCCTCTCGTTGATGGAGTTATTGGTTCAGTATCCCAGACCCGTGCTAAAACTTCTTCTAAACAAAATTCAGTCTCGAATGTTGCTCCTAATAGTTCATCTCAAAACCTGCCAGGCCCTGGTAAAACCTCAGAGGTCCACACTGCCCAGTCTAAAAGAACCTACAAATCCTCGAAAGGAAAAAAGAAAGGCAAAGGCAAAGCTAAAGCCAATTCCCCGAAAGAGGGTCCTCCCAAATATTCTGCTAGCGAATATTCGCAACGGAAACCTAAGTATCCCTGGCTCATTTGTGAGGAGGATCACTATACTAAGGATTGTCCACAATGATATGAGGTTAGTCACCTGCACAAAGGGACCCCTGTTATCCTTAAAGATCCTTTTCCATCTTAGCTGACTCAAATGGTAGACCAACCCCGATCTACTTCCTCTGGATCTCAAGTGTTCATGATGAGCATGGCCATTAATGTGGCAACCCGATCGGAAGATTATCAAACTCTAGCTCCGACTGTTGGGAAAGAAAAATAAGCTGCACCTTCTTCTTCTACCCTGAGTTTTGGTCCTCTACAAATCGAGTGCCCTAACCTTGATTGCGCTACGTGATCACCCTCTTGAGGTGTGTTGTGGAAATCCTCGTATAATCCCAATGCTCGAGCCACTCAGCACTACAATATTCTTGAAGATTTGGCTCAAGCACCGTCGTCCATGTCAGCTCTCAAGGTACTCCAAAGATGCCCATCGCAGCGGAAATCTTTATTGTTGGCTATCAGGGCATCGATCCCACTGATTCTAATTTGATCTATTTTGATATAGAGAACCATCTTCCATAGCTCCCTCATCAGATTGCCTTTCTTATTCAGGTAATCATTAATGAGAAGACCATCCACCGCACTATCATCGATGAAGGTGCTTCCACCTGCATCATGTTAACTGCATGTTGGAAGGCGATTGGTTCCCCTGCACTGAACTAGTCTTCAAACACTTTGGAAACTTTTGATGGGCATGATTCATGACCCTTCAGTGTCTTACCTAACCTTGCCATCATCCTCAAAGGCAAGACAGTGCAAGTTGAAGTAGAGATTGTTGACGCCAATCTCAATTCTAATATTCTACACAACCGAAGTTGGACTCATGCATGTCATGGCCTCCTCTTTGTTTCACATGATCCATTTTTCCCCATCAAGGGAAGTTGTCATAGTCGATCATTTGTCTTTCTTTGCCTCTTCCTCCTTTGATGGAAATGTTCCGTACGTCAAGCACTATGGTGCTCCCTATGGGAGTATGGGGGCGGGTCTCTTCAAAGATTCTACCTTAATGGGAATTTTTCCACTCCCACCTCCTCATGTTGCCTTCGTCAACATGGGCTCAATGAAATCTAATCCTTGGGTCATACCTGCACCAGATCTTGTTGATGCTTGGAATGAGATCATGCCGCTTAGTCCCACCGAATTCAATTACGTGGAAATTTTTTCGCCTTCGAACTCTGCATCTTCTAATTATCATAATACAAAGACTTCTCTCGATATGTACTTTCAATCCCCCTGGTTTGGCACTTTGGAATCATTTGATCCCTTAGTCGAGACCTTCCTCGCTAATGAAGGTATCATGGAAATCACTTTTCTCGAGGAACTGCCATGGATCGATACTTATCATTGATCCTTGTTCCTGCCTTGCCCAATGGTAATGTCTACTGCTTTCGAAGAGTCCTCTCCATTTCCACCACCGGCTGATACTCATGAAGTATGGTCAGAAGGAAATTTGGGTAATATTACCCAAATGATGCTGATTGACATTTCTATCAAACCCGGTGTCATTGAACACGTTCATATTGGGATATCTTGTTCTCCGGATGAGATCAAGACATATACTCATCTATTTTAGGAATTCAGTGATGTGTTTGCATGGTCTTATGAAGAAATGCATGGCATTAATCCTAGAATTGGGGTGCATGAAATACCAACGTATCTGCACGCGAAGCCCATTCGCCAACGACCTCACTCGGTGCACCCTAGGAAGTCCGCTGCTATTAAGGGTGAAGTCGAAATGCTTCTCAAAGCTAGGTTCATCTATCCCATCCCCCTTACAGGTTGGGTGTCCAATATTGTCCCAGTGACTAAAAAACAAGGCACGATCCACGTTTGCATGGGCTATCGAGATCTTAATCATGCCTACCCTAAAGATAAATTTCGTACTCCCTTCATTGATCAAATCATTGATGAATGTGTCGGGAGTGAGATATTTTCCTTTATGGATGGTTTTTCTAGTTATAACCAGATTAATATCGCACTGGCTGACCATGAAAAGACAACCTTTATCTACCCATTGGGTACGTTCGCGTACCAGAAGCTCCCTTTTGGCCTCAAAAATGTTGGAGCCACATTTCAACGGGAAATGTCCTATGCGTTTCACAATATTCGCAACATTGTCTAGCCTTACTTGGATGACCTTCCTACCCATTCTCGTAAGTGCCAAGATCACCCAGACCATCTTCGATAGACTTTTTTATGCTACAAACACTATAACATTTAGTTAAATCCACAAAAATGTGTTTTCTGCGTGGAAGCAGGATGACTCCTCAGCTTCATCATTTCTAAGGACAGGATTCGCCTAGATCCACTAAAAGTCGAGGCCATTGTAAATTTATCCCCTCCATCTTCACTACACCAACTTTAGAGCCTGCAAGGAAAGGCCATCTTTCTCGTCGTTTTATACCCAACTATGTCGGGCTAGCAATAGGATTTACGCAGTTGCTCAAACAAGGAACACCCTTTGCATGAGATGAGGTGGCCCAAAATTCTTTTGATGATCTTAAGGCTGCCCTCATAAATTCTCCTATATTGCATCCACTGGACTATTATCGACATTACCTCCTTTACCTAGCCATGACCCCTAGCACCATTGCAATGGTGTTGGTCTAAGACGATGATGAAGGCAGTGAACATGTGATCTACTACCTTAGTCAGAACCTCCTCGACACTAAAATGCATTATGCACATGTCGATAAGTTGGCTTTGGCTTTTGTTTAGGTTGTTCAATGCTTTCAGCACTATATCCTTTTACGTACGACTACAGTGATTTCTTAATGCATCCCTATGGCCTATATCTTGAATTGTCAGTTGCTGGGGGGCAAGTATTCTAAATGGATCTTTATCCTTCAAGAATTCGATTTGGTCTTCACTATCGCCAAATCTAAGATGCCACTTGTTTTTGCTGAATTGATTTGTTCCCTTCCCTCCAAAGCTCTCCCTGTTGGTGTAGATGAATAGCTTCCAGATGAAACCATTTTCCTGATTAGCACCCTTGATCCATGGTACGATGATATCATCGTGTATCTCAAAACCTCCATGTTCTAGTCTGCATTGACCAAGGATGATTGTCGAAAGATTCAACATCATTCCCAACCGTAATGTATTATTGGCGATACTTTATACCATGTCGGTTTCGATTCTGTTCTTCGTCGATGCCTCACGATCGAGGAAGCTGAAAGAGCTCTTAATAATTGCCACTTTGGGGCATGTGGTGGTCATATGTCTGGTTACGCTACACCTTAGAAAATCCTTCGCACTGGTTATTTATAGCCATCTATCTTCAAAGGCTGCATTCTTGTTGTCTGCAAGTTTCACAAATGCCAAATTTACCAATGTAAGGTGTGTGCCCCACCCGCACACCTACACCCCATCATTACTGTTGGTCTTTTTGCCAAATGGGGCATCGATTATATGACATGTAACCCTCGTTCAGCCAGGGGGCATGGCTATATTATTGTCGTTGTGGATTATTTCACCAAATGGGCCAAAGTGTTGCCTACATATTCTATAGATGGTAAGACGACGTGTTGGCTTATTAGGCCCTGACCCAGGTTTAGAAGAGTTATTAGCCAAACAAATCCCACAGCTATCGGGCCTTTTGGCAATAGCCCGTGGAGCACGGACTGAGGTCTCACCCGAGGTAGCAAGGGAGGGTGCTGGAACCAGGTTTCTGCACCCTTGGAATGTCTTGATGTGGTTTGGAGGGGTCGCACACCATTCTGTGGCCTCGCGCCACTCTGTACTACTATCAGACTCCCGTGTAGATCCACGCATGAGTACTTTCTTATTAAAGAGATTATTATAGATCTGATCTTCTGGTTATAGTCTTTAAGAAAACATTTAACATTAAAGTCCAGTGTGCACAAACATAAATCTTTACATATATTAACTCATATAACAAATGCATAAACCATAATATAATAAATCCGCAATATTTCTGAAACCAACTTATCTTTATTAATATCTTCTGTCAATACAACCAGATCCGTCTTGCACACTCAACTGCAGGGGTCCACACACACAGTTGTGGACTCTAGTAGGCCTCTATGCATACATCTGCAGAGCCTCTATCTATCTACCAACACCCTTGACTTAGACTTATAGACACAGAAAATATTGCCTTCACAAACCCATAATCATCAAGATCCAAATAAAAACTTACAAAAACTAACTTCTAACCATAGAGCCTCGCTCTATTTATACATTCCCATGGTCCGTGGACCATGGGTAGGCTGACTCACTTCCTATTATTTTTACATTATTCTCGGGTGGACAACCCTTTGACTCAACTCATTACAATTTGTGCTCCATGCATTTCACGAAGTCTTTACCATACTTTTACCCAAAACTGTGGCTTTGAGACCCAAAACCATTATGCGGGGCCTCCACTACCCAACAAGCCCCCAATCCTAAGTCACTCATTGGTGTGGCAATACATGCTGCCGAGGCTTTGCAGTCCACCATCCCTGTGAGTGATGCACTTCATTTTGCTGCTCCCTCATTGTCTCCTGAAACTCTTCTTCTAGCTTCTGCTTCATTGCTTCCACTACTTTGCGCAACTGATGATGCTCATTCTACTCTGCTTAATTAACATAGAGCACTCCCTTATAGGATTTTAGCTCAAGCTGGGGTGCCACATATGGGAAATCTCCATGCCAATGCAGCAAGTTTTCAATTTTTGGTCTCTTAGACGCACTTTCTGCTACAGCTTGTGTTGCAATTTTGCAAGAAAAATGTTATTGTCTATAAGATCCCATTCTTCAAGGTGCATTAGAACTGAACTATTAACTGCAATTCCACCATTTGTCACCATTCGTACAGTCTTTCCCTTATCTTTCATGGTTCACCAGCCAGCCCATGGGTTAGGCGACGACATCCGGACTAGTTCTATTTCATGTATAAGAGTACTCGACACATCCCGTACTGTTGGTGCTAAACTCTGCACAGTGCTGGTGACCGTCGACACCATACTATCCAAAAAGTCCTGCATCTTCATTGGCCATATCACAACCCTTGGGCTTACTCCTTGAGCGTAAATAATGAATAGTTCCATATCGGTGGGACGGCACGCTGGCTTACTTTCCTCACAATCGCAGCTCATTCGGCAGATGCCCCCCTATGATTTATAAGTTTTCGAAATTCAAATTCGTTGATTCTCGCCTTTTCTAGTGCTGTAATGTTGAGCCTACGGAAGATCTTGGTAGATATGGCTCATACCGTGGCTCATAATTTCTCGCCACCCACTCCTCAGTGTCATAAATGAGACATCTTATCATGAATAGTAACTGCAACGGTCATCTTCCATCCCTCCCATGCAGCAGCGCAGCCCCTGGTACACGGGTGCGTCCTATGTGTTTGACTGGCACTGTGCGCCACGGCTGAATCGCGCATATTTCTTGCAGCCTGATTTATAGTCCCGCACCCTCTTTCAACTTCGTGGAGCACTAAGATTGGGCCTCCTATAGATAGTCAGGTGGTCACACCTTTTGTGCGAGCCTTCCTTTTGCCTGCTAGCCCAGGCCGCAGGCACCCTTCGCGTACCTTCGAATTGAATAGCTTCTTGGGGTGTGTACTCCCTTTTTCAGTAGGGTGCAGTCACAACCATGATAGCAGGGTCACGGCTTGTGCCAGGATTGTAGGAGGGTTGGCCAGATCCAGTTCCTTCCCTCGTGTGCTCTCGCGGACCATTTGGGGGTTGCCTATTTTTATTTTTTCAATTTCTTCGTCTAGCCTCGCGCTTTTCCTACTTAGCCTTGCCCCTCTTTCCTCTTGTTAACGAAGTCTCAAGCTACCATGCCGAATGGATTCCTGCAACCACCGGATCCTTTTGTGTAGGTACGGTTGTTCAGTTTGAATGGCAGGGCCAGTGGTTAGGGAATTTCCCTTTACTTCCCGTTCGACCGTGGATAGAGTTTCCTTAGCACACCCTACTCTATTTACGGTCTTATCAGCCCAACGAATCTTGGTTATGCGCAGATTCAGTTGGGTCAATGGTTGCACAACATAAAATTGTGTCTCCCGTTGCAGATGGGTGGCCGCCCTGCTCCATCGTGGCTGCCCTGGCTGCATTCACCCTGCATGTCATCCAATCCATACCTAGAACCGCCTTCTACCTCTGCACTCATTCCCCCTCATCTTCCTTTGCACACACCACCCTGGTGTGATTGCCACACACGATGCCTCTTCCATCGCCCCATGCGGCTTCGTCCTCATGATTGAAGTTCCACCAGGAGTGACAAAATCCTCCTCCTTTGTTGCACCATTGTCCGCTGGCTATTGCCATGCCTCGGTTGTCATGCGTCGTAGCAATATAGTCATCATGTTATAGTTGAGTGTTGTGACTTCATGCAATCGGTTCTGCCATCGTTCGATTTCCTCGTCTAAATCCGAGCTGTAGGAACTATCACGCTCCCATGAGATTTGTCCATCCACTGTGGGATTCACCCAATCCTGGTCTTGTGATGTTATATGATAGATGCAGTCTAGTTCATCGTCATTGTCCTCATCGCGCACCGGTTCGATGTAGCGCACTCCTTCAGCTGGGTCCATTGGAACTACTACCCAGAGTGTCTTTTTTTCAAACATCATCTTCCGTCTTTTTAATTTGATGATCCCATTCATGTTCGTGGCCCAGTCTATTCCTAGCAATGCAGGGTATGGATTATTGTCATCAGCAATTTCTATTACCTCGAAGTCGGTTTGCGTACTTACATCGTCGATGTCCACTGTCACCCCTTGTAGTTGGCCCATCGATGAGATGTTTTGCTGGTTGGCCATCCTCAGTTGAATAGGAGACCACTACAGTGTGGGCCTACCCATCTGTTCCCATGTTTGCTTAGGCAACATGTTTGCATCCGACCCTAAGTCCAGAATGACCTTGTCCATCTCGTACTCGCTGATTTGCATTGTCATTCACATTTCCCGTCCAATGCGCAGAGCATGTCTTCCCAGTTTCTGGACTACGCACGGCTTCCTCGATCCTGTGCACTTAGTGAGCAGCTTTTGTAGTCCTTTAACAGATCTATCGTCACGCAGCAACTTCATACATGTTTCTAGAAAGGTAGTAATAATAGAGGGATCCATTCTCAGCTCAACTGAGTCCCTTTTACTTGGAGTAGAGACTTCCGTGAAGCTCTTCTGAGCTTCCTTAGGCATCTTCTTCACCTGTTCCACTTCAAATTCAGGTTCCTGTGTAGGGGCATCATTACCCTTCTCATCTTCTGCAAACTATTTCTGCACATCCCCCCCGATAGCTGTGTCGCTCCTTAGTACCATGTTTACGCTGGGGTCCTCTTCGCGCGGTTCCGACTTCGTCATTTCGAAATTTTGAGTTATAGTGGGCTGCAATACCCCTTTCGTTCATTTGGGCAATTAGCATCAAACAATCTACCATTTCATGAGAAAACTGTTTGAAGTAGGGGCACGATATCCTAGTCAGATTGGTACAATCTCACGTGTAGTTCCCTGGTTCTCCAGAGTTGTAGCAGATTAGCTGCCCATGACCCCTTTCTGGCCCCATTCCCCTTCCTTGTCCATGTCCTTGGAATCCCCCACGGGGCCCTGCTTGTAGGTAAAAACCTCGTGCCTCAGTCTGCATTCGGTAGGCTGGGGTCCTCTCCATCATTAGATCATAGCTTTGACAATTGCACTCATCATGACCTACTGACCTACAGAAGTTGCAATACAGTTATTGCAGGGTCTGGGTATATTTCTGCAATAGGTGGCAGTTATTTGTTGTGTGCTTTCCTCCTACTTGACAAATTTCACACCGTAGGGTAGGCACTACAATTGGCCCTACTTGTACCTCTAACCTTAATGGCATCAGCCCCTCTCCTACTAGATAGCTTGCAAATACGGGGTAGTGGTCTTTGTTGTGACCTTGAATTTTGCATTTGATGCACCTTCTTCCGTACGTGCCTCTGGTTGGGGCACCCTTTCCTGCTTTAAACTTTGCATTTCTAAGCACAGGTTTTGTAGTTGCACGTTGATTTGTTGAGCTCCCAACCCCAGATCCTGTATTGGAGTTTCATGCAACCTCATTGCTATCTCTAATGCTTCAACTTGGGTTGAGATCTTCTGCTGTGATAGCATCGTCCTCAGCTGTGGTGTCAAGGATTCCACAAACCATGTGTAGTGTTGTGCATCTATCAGCGTCATGTTAGCTTCACGGATTGTATTCTTCAATCTCTGATCTAGATCCCATGGGGTTTCACCAGGTAGCAACGCGATTTCCTTGAAACCGATGATTGACTGCATTTCCGATTTAGGCTGGCTGAGTTCTTTATTCAATGCATCCTAGATCGCCTCTATCCCCGCATTTGGGTGATTGCTCGAGTACTTTATATACCACGTCAACGCATGGTCCTGCAACATGTTAACCAGAGAATCCTTCTTGATGTTCTCATTTGTTACTCCTTGGGCTTCCCATACAACCTTTACCACGAACCAGAACTGATCTGGTTCCTCATTTCCTACGCCTCTAAGTACTGGCAACTTGATCGCACCTGCCATCCCAACCCTTGGTGGTGGCAGCGGTGGGGTAGGTACAGATGGGTTTGATGCAGGTGAAGTAGGTGGTGGCATGGATGGTGGTGGTATCAGTGGAATGTGCTGATTGATCAGCTAGATTGCGCTTCTCGGAAAAAATCCTGGGAGCTCCTCCTCGCTTTCTCACGAAAGTTAAACTAGAGGGCTATTTTCTAATCCTTCGATCCTGCGATAGCCTCTTCGACTCCTCATTACCCTAGACATTAATGGATGATCATAACCCATTTTTCACATAACAACATTTTAATCCAAGTATTCAATGTTTTGACGTACTTACTCTGCAGCCCTTGGAGAAATTGCCTCTCCGCTTTGTTGTAACTCACGATTGTGTCTATCGCAAATTTAGTGATAAACCCTCCTAGTATCCGATCCAGCCAGTGATCTACTGCCCATGTGATTTTATCTTCAGATGCCTCTAGCCTGCGCACCAACTCGAGATTGCACACTATTGGATGATCAAGTCTACACCTTCCCACAATGTCAGCTAGCCTCCTAATCCACTCCTACAGCTCTGTCGAGAAAGACACGAAAAAGATCTCTTGGATTTCTGTGTATATGTAGTGATCCAGCCACCTTTCCTTAGAGATTCATGGATTTATGTTTTCCTATACCACGAACTCGTGAAGCTTCTGATCCAAGTAGTCTTCAAGCTCTTTCTTTGTAGGGTTCCAATGTTCTGACATCAGACATCCATTAGGCAGATCCCGGTCCCAGTGACGGAACCATTTGTTGGCTTAATGGGCCCTGACCTAGGTTCAGAAGAGTTATTAGCCAAACAAATCCTACAGCTACCGACCTTTTCGGCAACAACCCGCGAAGTGTAGATTAAGGTCTCACCCGAGGTAGTAGGGGAGGGTGTTGGAACCAGGTTTTCACACCCCTGGGATGTCTTGATGTGATCTGGATGGGTCGCACACCATTCTGTGGCCTCGTGCCAATCTGTACTACTATAAGACTCCCGCGTAGATCCACGCAAGAGTACTTTCTTATTAAAGAGATTATTACAGATCTGATCTTCTATTTATAGTCTTTAAGCAAACATTTAACATTAAAGTCTAGTGTGCACAAACATAAACCTTTACATATATTAACTCATATAACAGATGCATAAACCAGAATACAGTAAATCTGCGATATTTTCGAAACCAACTTATCTTTATTAATATCTTCCATCGATACAACCAGATCCGTCCTACATAGCCAGTTGTAGGGGTCCACGCACATAGCTACGGACTCTACCAGGCCTCTGTGCACACAGCTACATAGCCTCTATTTATCTACCAACACCCTCGACTTGGACTTACAGATGCAGAAAATATTGCCTTCACAAACCCATAATCATCAAGATCCAAACAAAAACTTCCAAAAACTGACTTCTAACCATAGAGCCTCGCTCTATTTATACATTCCCATGGTCCGTGGACCATGGGCAAGTCGACTCACTTCTTATTATTTTTACATTGTTCTCAGGCGGACAAACCTTTGACTCGACTCATTACAATTTTCACTCTACACATTTTGCGGAGTCTTTACCATACTTTTACCCAAAACTATGGCTTTGAGACCCAAAACCATTATGCGGGACCTTTGCTACCCAACACGATGGCTCAATTTAGTTTTGACCATGTTATTTCCAGGTTTGATGTACCCCAAGCCATTGTCACAGACCATGGCTCCCATTTCAAAGATTACATGATGGCAGAATTGAAATTTGCATTGGGCTTGCACCAAAATGGCTCAACCCCATATTACCCTCAGGCCAACGACCAAGTTGAAGCTATGAACAAGGTTTTAGTCACCATGCTTCAATGTACCATTTGGATGCACAAGTCAAATTGGCATCTCATGCTTTTTTCAGCTCTATGGGCCTACCGAAATTTGACAAAAGACACAACTGGTTTCACACCTTTCTAGTTGGTCTATGGTCTGGAAGCAACATTGTCAATCAAATGTGAGATTCCTTCACTCAAGATAGTTATTGAACTCCTCCCCAAAACATCACCTCATGAGGAACACCTCTTATATTTAGAACGACTAGATGAGAGTTGTCTTCGCACTACCTTGGTCATCGAAGCATAAAAGAAACGGGTCAAATCCCATTTCGATCAGTCGGTCTCCCCTCGCGCTTTCTCTAAGGGTGATTTGGTCCTACTATATGACCAAGATAACAATAAGCTGGGGGTAGGAAAGTTCGAACCTATGTGGCATGGGCCCTATATTGTAAAACTCATTTCTTAGAGAGGAGCCTGTTAGAGCCTAGATTTGTCTTAGGCTGAAAAGACAAGGTTCTAGGTCCACATCAAACCATGCTTAGCCTCGTAGTTAGCCCTACGAGGACAGGAGAGGGCTCTCTCTGGGTCAATCTCAGCGAAAGATAATCAATGGGGCTAGAGATGACTGAAAAAAAACTAATTTTAGGCTAGGTATGAAGTGCAAAGGATTTGATTTAAGTTTGTGGGGGTTTTGTGCTGGAAACAGGGAAAGGCAAATTGGGCTCGGGGATGTGGCACAGTTTCTGCAGAGTTCTGATTGGGGCAAGGAAGGCAATCATTTTGATGCTTTAAATTGAGTGAATGGATAGATCAGACTAGTGAGGAGCTAAGGAGAGAAAAAGAGTCTCAAGAATTCTCCTTAAATAGATGAAAACATGGAAATTTAAACAAATTCAAAGGCATAGCATAGCAATTAATGGATTCTACCTTAATCACTCATTTGTTCAAATTCAGAAGAAGAGAGAGGAAAATGATACACATAACACTAATGAACTTACAATTACTTAGAGAAGAACACCATCAAAACATAAAGCCACATGGATCCCAAACAGTGTTGTAAAACCCTGGTCTTTCCTTAGCCAAAAATGCAGAGATAAAATGTATAATGATATGCCAAAGCAATCCCTAGTGTCCAACCCTGAAAATGACTTAGGAATTACATGATATAGACTAGCCAAACCCATTCCCTTGCCTCTAGTGGTCGATCTCATCATTCTAGGAGCTATTTCAACCAATTCTAAACAAAGCACTAAAATCTAGGCAATCAAAACAACTTGCCTCTATAAGGTAGGAAACTAATTCATTCATTAAATTTTCACCTTTTAGTGAATGAATCCTCTAGAACAAGTAAATAAGTGCCAAAATTACATCATGTTTATCCAGTTACATCAAGATAGATAAAAAATTACATCAAAATGCAAAACTAGTTAAGCTGGCCGAATTTCTGAGCTGGAAGGTGAAAAATTGAGCAAAAATCCTCTATGCGTTGCACCAAATCCTCTATGCGTCGTGCCACTTTGAGGCTGAGTTTGAGGAACTTCCTGAAGTCAAAATTGAGCCCAAGATAGCTCATTGGAAATCCTTTCCTGTCTACTTTCCAACCCAAGTGGAATTTTTCAATTTGGATGTCATTTGCCCCTCCAAAACTGCAATCTCCCAGGACGGCTTCCTGTGTGTCAAAATAGGGGTTGAGAGGTCATTTTGTGAGTGTTTTTGACCTCCTGAGGACTCAAAACTTGCTCAAACTTCTTGGTCATGCACCAGCAGTCATGATTATTCATGCAAAATCCAATGATGTAAACTTTCTACGATTTGGATCTCCCTGTCAAAATTGCGCGCCACGTGGCGCGGCGCATAGGGAGAAAAACGTTGTTTTTTGTGCCAAAATTTGTCAAAATGCCAAAAATGCCCTAAATTTCTTGAAATTTGGGCTGGAGCTTCTTCATTAAGTTTCATGTTGGGCTAAAGATGCTTCGGCCAATATCTAAAGACGATCGAGCTCCCTTTGCTTCTTTTGCTTCCTTATTGCCTTCTTTAGTTTTGCCTTTAAATTCCTGATTCGTGCCTTGCAGACCTTGTTCTGTGCCATGTAGTGGAAAGCCATGTGTCTCAGCAATGCATGATCCTTATCAGCCTTGTCTAGTAGTCTCTCCAAGTGGATGTTGATTCTCTCGAGATTAGACTCCCGATCCTCATTAATCTCTTGCTCCAATGACGTGAGCTCAATTCTTCTCCTTTGTGCAGCTTGGCGATTCTCGCGGATGTTTTGTAACTCCATGATTGCTTGCTGATCTTCAAGCTATTTTTTCCTCTGCTCCAAGTATTTCATATTCCACTTAGCTCTCTCCAAGTCAAGGGATAAGGCTTGGATCTCTGTTTGCTACTCCTGGATGATCTCCCTAAGTTTGGCACTTTGTGGGCCCGTATCTATATCATCATCATGAATAAGAATGAAGTCAGTCTCTATTTCACCTGAAGGCTCACCTGAAGGCCCCTCATCCTGCATTGGCCTCTTGCCTTTGTCCTGTACCTGTGGTGCTAATGTCGGAAGCGAGGCCCCTTCCACACCGGGTGGAGATAACACTCGCTTTGTTGCTGCAAACAAATGTCTAGTGCCCCTCTGATATGTGATGAATACCGGCACACTAGTGGTATCATGGCACTCATACTGATGAGAAGGTCCACCTATCTCATGCTTGACCTCTGATAATCCCTGTGAAGCTCTGAAGAAGTCACGAGAGATGAAATCATCCCAAGTGATGCCTTGTAATCCAAGCTGATGAACCACCAAAATCTTAATAAGAGAAAAATGATAAACACTGTTAAGTTGCTGCTGAGGGGTTTTATGCTGCACAAGTGTGGTCATCCTCTCTATATTCCGGCAAATGAAATATGGAATGTTCATCATCCGTACCCTGGTGAAATGCATGAGCAACATGATATGATAAGCATATAGACGAGAGAACCGTCCCTCACAACTGAAATATTTCATGATCAATTTCATTAATGGAGCATATTCATCTTTCAGATATTGGAATGGAAACACTCTCTTGAGTTGCCTCAAGAAACCAGTTTTAATGTATGGCTCATAATGCTGCCGGTCAATCTTCTTCCTCTTGGTCCATGGTTCCCCAATGTTTGGTATGCTGGTTGCTAGTGAGACAGATTCTGGTGTAAGTGTGAAGGTGACACCGACTAAGGTAGCCTGATCTCCATGTAAATGCAGCACAAATAGACAAGCCAACTCATGATGAAATTGAACACTAGCCACCTTTTGACAAAACTCATAGCATGACTGATGCTGGAAACAAAACATAGCAAGAGGGCAGGCCTGTAATTCAGTGAGGGTGATTGGTTCTTCTCGGATATGTCTACCTCCTCTATGAGGCCTCCAGGGTGCATGTTCCTCCATGGGGGAGTCACTTTGGGTTTCCATTTCATAATCCGATGAATGCTCAGATGCCATGACTGTTGTTTTTCAAACTGCCTTGGAGAAAAAGATGCTGGTGTAGGAAAACTATGTTGAACTGCTCTTTTAGTGATGTGTTCAAATTCTGCCACCAAGGGGAAACAAATGAAACAAGGGACTATTAGGAATAGGGAAAGTAGTAAGGGATTAGGGACTATTGGGACTATAGGGATTAGGGAAATGTAGGAGGGTTTTGAGGGATTTGATGTATAGGGTTAGGAATTGTTGTGTAGGGTTTGAGGTGTGAGATTGGAGAATTTGGGACAGAGCATTTAGGAGAAGGAATTAATGAGCTTAGGGGGGTAGGAAATTAGGGAATGATAAATACAAGGGAGGAATGGGAAGGAGGAGTGACAACTTTGGTAGCAAAACACTGATTTTGAAACCCACAACAATTTTCCTTTTGAGGTACTTTGGAGGTAGGGTTTAAGATTTTTGTTTCAATCGTTATCATCCATAAACCACCATAACTTATCACACAATTGGATGAAATACCAAGATAACGACCCTACCTAGCAAATCCACGCAAGTTATGGGCAATTTGGAGAAATTTCAAGCAAATTCGGGCTTTCAGGTGTATGCGTCGCGCCGCATACCCAATGCATCGTGCCGCATACCCAATGCGTCGCGCCGTCCTAGTGCGCCGCGCCTGTTTAGAATTACACTGGACAACTTCTCCCAGTGCGCCGCGCCTCCCCAGTGTGCCGCGCCACCTGCTCTATGCACCGTACTAGCCAAGTTTCCTCCAACTTCACCCAAATCGCACACTAACTCAACCAATTTTCTTTGAGTGGCTTCTCTTTGGTCTTGGCATGCAAATGACATTGATCTTCATGAAAATATCTTTATAAAGACATGGATTTTAGTTTTTACTCTCCAAGACCCATCTTTGTAATGTTTTGGCATTGGCACTTTTTCCATTTTAATACAATCTGTTTTTAAATTTCCTTTTTGATTTTTTGAATGAAATGAAAATTCTTGGCAATTTTTTGCAAGGATAGCTGACATGGAATTTGGCAAAGGAGACCAAGGCTGCGCCTGAAGAAATCAGCTGAAAAACTTTTGAAAATGTTACAAAAGACAAAATGTTAACTTTTCTTCAAAACAGAGTTTTGAAGAACAGTCATAATCCATCAATATGACGATGAAATTCGCGAAATAAAAAACATGTGTAGAACCTCCCTCTGGCTTGCTAGCATTTGGACAATTTAACGACTTAATTTTTGAAACCCTAGACCTATGATTGACATGACTCTTGTGATCTTGAAACTGAAACAGGACTGTAAGTGACTTTAAAACTTGATTTTGATGAACAGACCTGAGCCAACATGGATAAGGCATGAGGGCTAATGAATGACAAGACCCTTCTGTCAGATTTATGGCATGCTCCTAGCGGAATGAAACTGAGTGAATTGAGCGAGACACCTAAAAATGAAATGCAAAAAGAGAAATGATCTCTAACGGAGGGATGTAAAGACCGACTCTAACAGAGCCTATGAGCTTATTGATTATGAAGCAAATCCTCTTGATAAGCCCCGAAATGCGCTTTACCTCAAAAAGTACTATGCACAGCTCATCATGCATGGATACTTATGTACATTAGTGTGTGCTTCATTTTTGTACAGTGTGGTTTTGTGTGATAGTTTTCAAACAACTTTCCTGTTTACTATGCTTGTCTCGCTTTGTAGATGTATGCAACTCCTCACGTTGGTTTCACTGATGGTGCTTGCTGTAGTACCTGAAACTTATCATCCGTGGCATGGGATATCTATGACTTTAACAGTGATTTGATTGACCTTCAAGGTATTTTCCTGGGTTGTACAACCAACAACATTATTGAATACAGTGCGGTCATCGAACTGTTGTCAGAAGTCGTCGCTCTGGGCATCAGAGAATTGGTTGTCAACCTGGATTCACAGCTTGTCGTCCTTCAACTCAATGGATAATATTCCGTCAGGAACCCTCAAATATTACGAATGTATCTCCATATCCATCTATTGAAAAGACATTTTGATTATATTACATATCATCATATTCCAAGATGCATGAATACATTGACAGATGCATTAGATTATTACATGTTGGATAGACATTTACGAAACATGTGAAAGATAATACAAACCATTTGTACCATAATAGACGGGAAAATACAACATATATATATATGTGTGTGTGTGTGTGTGAATGTTTGATACATTAGAACCCCAAAAAATAATATGTGTCTCTACAATAACATCAACGGCTCACAATCCTCGTACATCCATGGCATGCAAGCCTCAAAAAATATGCAAGTGTTGGACCTAGAAACTACTCAGCACGGTGGTCATGGTATCACGAGACAGCTTGTGCAACCCAACTCAATAGTTGACAGATCTGATCTGAGACTCTGTTGTGGTCACCAACAACCCCCCTCTTTGTTTAATATTAGTAATAACATCAAGCAAAGGGGGACCCTTAACCAAAAATCCAAAAAATATTTTTGTTTCAAAAATATTTTGTATTAACCCCCTAAGAGCTATATCGCGTCGCAAAGGAAAAAAGAAGCGCTTTCCCAAAGCGCATAAATACACTGAAAGGGAGCGACGCGAGAACACATCGCACCGCATGCATTAAAAGCACTCAAAAAGGGAAAACCTAAAGAACTGCGGACGGCCGATATGCGACGTCGCACGTCGCAATGTCGCATAAGCAGCACAAAGTGACAAAGCGAAAACCTTGCGACCTTGCGATCTTGCGATATGTGATTTGTGACCATGCAAAGCTGCGACCTGCGATCTATGGTTTGCGACGAATGAGACCATCAATTGCTGCCATACCACTTATTTACATCGCAATCTTCGACGCTGCGATGCAAATCGCAGAAGCCATTCGTCGCAGGCATTCCTCGGCATGATCTGTAAGCCCAATATTAGGTGCACACCTTACGAGAAATTAATGATTGTACGCCTGTGTATCCAAAGATGATTATGTCGTGTTTTTCGAAGAGTCAAGTCATAATGGGTGACATGATTATGCATTCATTAGAACTTAATTTCTTTCATGTTAATCTTTTCTTCTGTCTCTTTTCATTTACGTGAACTATAAGTCAGCAACTGATATAAATCTATATGCAGGAAACATCTAAAGAAAAGCGCCAGAGCTAGAAGAACAGAGAGGAGATGACTTCGCAGATGGATACCGCATACAGCAGGGCCGCGGATTCCAGAGTATCACTCAACAAATGCTGATGGAAATAGGCTATCCAGGACTCAGAGTCAAAGGCACACAAAAGCAAAGCGTTTATGAAAGATCCTGAGTCCCAAATTGGGTAAAGCAAAAAGAAAAACGCTTAAGGGGAAAGACGTCTCAGAAAAGCCTGGAACAAAGAATGGAAACAAGTTTCAATTGAGAAAATCGTTCAGGCAACAAAATCCCCAGCTCATTGAGTCATTCGCACGGCCGGAAACCGAAATAGCAACAGCACAATCAGTTTGAAAGAAATCTGAGTTGTACTAAGTATACACGCCGTGAAGACACTCCTCCAGAAGAACACTTTCAAAAATATCTTCTAGTTTGTCAGAAAGAGGTGCCAGCTCTTGTTATTTCTAATTTTCAAGCTTGAACAAAAGGAAAGGACAAGCAGCCGACTCTTTCACTGCGAACAGCGCATCGCTTACAGCACTAAGGAGCAAATACAGAAATGGTTAGAAATTAGATTCAGTTTTTAGAAATAAATTCGTTTTAGTAAAAGGGGGGTCATTTGAAGCCGTTCCCTAAATTTGTGTAATTAAAATTAGCCGGTTAGTAGTATTTAACCCTTCTCGTTGCATTGGAGAAGGGTCCGGAAATTTGTCAAAAAACTTGTCCTCAGAACATGCACTTTTGCACCCTCGGAGGGGGTTTTTGATGAATGGACGGATCGAGATTTATTTATGTTTGCATTTTAATACCTGCTACTGATGTTGCACTTCTGTACTCTTAGTAGGCATTAGAAGTAAGTAGAAATAGATCGTTATTGCTTAAGGTCTGTGAGTATAAAATCAGTCATAAATGGTACTTTTATCTCTTGATGAATTTCTGCTTGCATTCTTAGAGTAATATACAGCTGATGTTGTTTATATGTTAATGTATGAATGAGTGGACTACCATTTGGCACTTTTGTACGGTGGAGTCATTGATTTGTGCTTAATACATGAATAACTGATTATGTGATATGCTGTTCACAACCGTTTTGCTTAACTTTTTATGCAGGATGGTTCATCTTAATTGATTTATATTCTCATAATAGCTGAATAATCTTCATTACCAGTTATTGTGTGAAATCTTTCTAGATCGCACAATGGAAAAAGTTCTATCCTGGGTTAGCGTAGATTAGATGTGTTGTTCTTGATAGATTAAAGTAGTATAAAATTCAGTCTCAGAGTTTAGAATTAAATTAGCTTAGAAATAATTCCAGATTTTCATTATCATATTCTACACACACACACATCACCAAACTCTACACACACACACCCCTTAGAACGGGAAGCTGGTCCCGTTATCCCCAGTCGGACCCGCTACACCAAACGGGCACGGAGCCGCCAACCAGGTTCCCGACCGGGTGGGTATCCCCCTTGTTGTTGACCCGATTTCAGGGCCCTCAACATATTTGGCGCTAGAAGGAGGGAACGAACTATGAATGGCACCTAAAGCAATATCTAAATACCATTCTGAGAGTAATACACCCTCATCAACTCCCTCGACTTCTCCAACACGGTTAAACCCGGAATTTGAAGTCGCTCGAGTATCTACCACTGCTACATATTCGAATATATCAGACCAATCTATCATTGAACCCCCTGAAATTCAAACTTTGATTTGTAAACTCCAGGGATTCTCTATTTTTAACCAGAAGTCTGATAGATCTAAAAGCAGCGTGACTTCGCAGTACAACCCTGCTCATCCCCTTACCAGATTAAAGAGTGAAAAATTTGGCATACAACCAAGTGAACTCCCTCTTCCTACCAGGAAAAGAGCAAGGAAAACACCACCAGAGTCTGACAGTAAGACTCCTTCATCCACTTCGTCCATATCAACTCCCTCACCGCGAAATCAACCACCCACTCTTTCATTCCAACTCACTCACCCATCTTCTACAAACCTTCTTCTTCAAACATCAAAGATCTTAATATCTTCATCTTCTCAGCATCAGGGATCATCTTCTGCACTTCCATTAACTAGCAGCTCAACGATGGCCCAGTCTCCATGGAACAATCCTGGGGCAGTTTTAATGCCTCCACCCCTGAGCCCTATACCGGCCCATCCTGAGAAATGGCTGCCTAAATTCAATCCAGAAACAAGCATGCTAGCCGAGGAACATATCAATAATTTCATGCTTTCTGTTAATCTCAACAAAGTCACTAACGAAGATGCTGTTGTCCGGCTTTTCCCTTATACAATGCAAGGAACAGCCGGGTCATGGTACTTTTCGTTACCTTCCGGATCCATCACAAGCTGGGACATTTTTCAAAGTCAGTTCCTCACCAAGTTTGGTGATGACAGATCCACGGCGACATTGATCAATGACCTATCTAATCTTAAGGCTGATGCTAGAGAACCCATTAAAGATTTTAACTTACGGTTCAATAAGATCCTCAACAAAATCCCCGCTGCTTCACAACCCAGCGAGGAAGTAAGATGTGAATGGTACATCACGGCTTTACCTCCAAACTTGGCTATCTTCGTAGATAGGGCAAACAAGACCACCTTAGTCGACAACTTGACAGAAGCGTTAGCAGTGGAAAAACGCGTGGTAGCCCTAGAAAAGAGATCTGCTATAGAAGAACGCAAATCTAAGAAGATCTCTTTCAAAGAAGACACCGAGAAGAAGCAAACGAAAGACCCTTTCGATTTGGAAGGATTACAAAAAGTGTTGAAAGCCATGTCCAATGAGATGATTGATATTAAGAAACAAGTAGCAGAGACTTCTTCGAAAAAGCCCTTTAGGACTTTTAAAAGAAATCCTCCCATGGAGGTAAAACCACCTAGTGTTGTCTCAAACGTTGAATCTGAAGAAGACGAAGAAGAAGAGAATACCACTGAAGGGAAGACCGACGAGGAAGAGGTCGTAGAACTACAAGGAATGTGGGATTTCATCCTCCCACAAGAAGAGGATCAAGAAGCATGTCCTATTAGCACGAGAAGCAAAAATCAACTTGATCCTCCCCAAACTACCCCAAAACAAAAGGGCGCAAACCCTGCAACAAAACAAAAGGTCGCAACAAAAAAGACAACTGCTAAAGCGACCCAGCTTAGCCCAGTCCAATCTGATCAAACGCCTCCATCAAGAACACTAATAGTGTCGGATGAAATGGAATATAACATCATTGATGACATGAAGAAGACTAGGGCTAATATCACTCTGTATGAATTGAGTAAATTGAAACACCAGCAGAAAATAATGATGAAAGAATTACATGTTGTGCCTACTACATCTTTACCTACAGCTGTAGCTTCCCACAATCCGGGAAGACCTCCAACCAACACGATCAATAAAATTGATCCAAACGACATCGCCTTGATTGGAGGAAGATCAAGATCTCATACTCCTCCTTTTCTTCTCACATATGAAATCTTCAACAAAAACGTGCACAATTGCTTGGTCGATTCTGGTGCTTCAACGAATATTTTACCCAGGTCAATATGTGCCAAATTGAATGTGCAACCTCAAAAATCCGCAGTACGTATAGTTCAACTTGATCGATCCCAAGTCGAAGTGATTGGTGAACTTAATCAGGTGACCATAAGATTGTCGTCTAACCCAAAAGTGTGTCAGGTTATCGACATTCTAGTAGATGATATCCCTGAGTTCTATGGTTTGATTCTTAGCAGGGATTGGTCGGAGAAACTCCACGGATATTTTTCAACCGATTGGTCGTACATGTGGTTACCATACAATGGTAAACCAAATCAGATAAAGGTTGAACGAGAGTTGCACCAAAAATACAAGTGACAGAACTGGAAGGAGAAAATGAAGCCATAACATACAATAGCAGCATTGTAGGCAATTACGCAATAGATTCTTTCCTAGGTAATTTCAATGCTCATATTTCACCATACTTAGAGAATTCAGTTTTATCCCAAGTTGAAAATTTCTCCCAAACTGATGACTCAAAATGTTTTAGTTTTCTAGATAATTCTGTAAATACCTCTTTATTTTGGAAATTATATTTTGACGGATCTAAATCCAATGAGGGAGCAGGAGCAGGATGCGTTCTGATTAACCCGGACGGGAACAAGATTATGCTCACATGCAGACTTGAGTTCGATTGCACGAACAACACAGCGGAGTACGAAGCCTTGGTTCAAGGCCTATACAAAGCAATCAGATTAAATGTTAAGTATCTTCAAGTCTTTGGAGATTCGGAGATCATCGTAAAACAGGTACGTAACACCATACATTGCCTGTCAAGTCATTTAAAGCATTATCAATCATTAGTTCAAGATCTCACTGCACATTTCGTAGCATTTAACATCTCGTCAATTCCAAGAATTCAAAACGCGAGCGCAGACCTGTTAGCTAACGTAGCCTCTAGACTTATCCCTTCTGAAGATTTTAGTCCTGATAGGTTTTCAATAGAATTAATCTTTAGACCATCCATCCCTGACAATATCACCAATTGGAGAGTGTTCAACGACGATCCTGACATCGTAAATTTCCTTACTTCTGAAGGATCCTACTCAAATCAGATAATCGACGAAGACCATCATGATCACCAAATACAACAAAATGGCTCTGACAATGCTATACCGAAATCAGTGGTCAAGCTAGAAGATCTATATGATTTGAAAAGTCAGTTTAAAAGGTCCGCCAATACTAAACTTTGCAGTTCTACCCTGAACTATGAATTAGTAAACCTAGGGACCGATCAGAAGCCACAAAACGTTAACCTAGGTCACGGCCTAGCCCCTGAAGAGAAATCAACATATATCCGTCTTCTGAGACAATACAAAAACGTTTTTGCCTGGAATTACGATGAGCTGAAGACATACAACACTTCTATCATTCAACATGTTATCCCTATGATTGACAATGAAAAACCTGTCCAGCAGAAGCTCAGAAAAATACACCCTAACCTAGAAAATCAGATAAAAACTGAGCTTAATAAGTTGTTGAGAGCCAGAATAATCTTCCCCGTAAGGCATTCTAAATGGGTATCCAATATGGTGCCTGTTAGGAAGAAAAACGAAGACATTAGAATCTGTATCGATTTTCGAAATCTCAACAAATCCTGTCAGAAAGATAACTTCCCCCCCCCCCACCTATGGAGCAAATATTACAGGCAGTAGCAGGCTTAGAATTAATGTCATTCCTGGATGGATTTTCAGGATACAATCAAGTACTGGTGCATCCCGATGATCAGTTAAAGACTACGTTCCGAACCAAATGGGGCACTTATGCATATGGGAAGATGCCATTTGGTCTGATCAATGCCAGAGCTACCTTTCAGAGAGCCATGGACATTGCGTTTAAAGGGCTAGTCAATAAATCAGTAGTGATTTACCTGGATGATATAACAGTGTACTCCAAAAAATGAAACAACCATCTCAAAGATTTGAAGCAAATCTTTCAAAGATGCTTGAGGTATGGGATTTCGCTCAACCCAAAGAAATCTTTCTTTGCATTAAGCGAAGGGAAATTGCTCGGATTCATAGTGTTGAAATCTGGTATTCACATAGAACCTGATAGAATCAAGGAAATTTCCGAAATATCCATACCCCATAACAAGAAAGCCATGCAATCCTTCCTTGGACAGATCAATTTTGTCAAAAGATTTGTCCCGGATTTTTCACGTATTATTTCTCCCTTACAAAATATGATAAAAAAGAATTCAAATTTCAAATGGGGTCTAGATGAGCACGAAGCGTTCAACTTAATCAAACAAGCTATCATCAATGCTCCATCTTTGGCCACCCCAAATTTTTTGGAATCTTTTATCTTGTACACTTTTGCCTCAGAGAAATCCTATGCCGCGATTTTGACCCAAGAAAATCAAGAGAAAGCGGAAGCTCCAATCGCATTCTTTAGCTCGAACTTACAAGGTGCTGAAATTAATTACTCAGACGTAGAGAAACAAGCATATGCTGTTTTCAAAGCGATCAAATATTTCAGACCTTTCTTGCTTAAAGCCCACACTAAAGTCGTAGTACCGTTTCCGGCGGTAAGAAACCTTTTGGTGCAGAAAGACGTGGGCGAAAAGAGAGCTAATTGGATTACCGCTTTACAAGAATATGATCTTGAGATCAAACCAGCAAACATCGTAAGAGGTCAAGGCTTCTGCAAGATGTTAGCCGGAGCATTGCAAATCCCGGAGAACTCATCTGAAGAGGTACAAGCATATGAGGTAAGCCTAAACGATGCAAAATCATCATATGCTGACACCATTTATTTTCTTAAGAACGGGTATGCTCCATCACGTCTGGATCATACCAAGAAAAGAGCTCTGAGATTAAAAGCTAAACAATACCAGCTCATAAATGATGTCTTGTTTAAAAGGAATTACGATTCTGTGCTTCTTAGGTGTCTTGAGAAAACTGAAGCCGAAAAGGTTTTGCAGGAACTCCACGATGGACCAGTGGGTGGACACTATGCCAGAGATGCTACTGCACATAAAATCTTGCGTGCAGGATATTATTGGCCCATGCTATTCAAAGACTCATACAATCACGTAAGGAAATGCCAAGTCTGCCAGACTGCTGCAGGAAAACAAAGGAAACCGTCCATGCCGCTACAACCAGTCAACATCGACCAACCATTCAGTCAATGGGGCTTGGACATAATAGGTGAGATCGTTCCTCACTCTTCTAAGCAGCATAAGTATATCCTTACGGCAACTGATTATTTTACCAAATGGGTAGAAGCAGTTCCTCTCAAGACAGTTCATTCTGAAAATATTATTGAATTCATAGATCAATTTATCATCACTAGGTTTGGATTGCCAACAACATTAATGTTTGATAACGCTTCATATTTTTCTGGAAATACTATGACTGAGTTTGCGCTTAAAAGAGGGTTCAAACTGAAATATTCTGCCAACTACTATCCGCAAGGTAATGGATTGGCTGAATCAACAAACAAGAACCTAATCAGAATTATCAAAAGAACAGTCGACCAAAACCAAAAGAATTGGCACAAAGCGCTGGTAAATGCCTTATGGGCTGATAGAATCATAAAGAAAGCTTCAATCGGCACTTCTCCCTTTAATTTAGTTTATGGGAGAGAAGTGGTTCTTCCGACTCACCTAGTCATTCCCTCTTTGCCTTTAGTGCAATATATCGATGAAGTATCTACTTCCTCTTTACAATTAAGACAAATGGAAATAATCAAACTAGAAGAACAAAGAGAACAAGCTAGGAAAACCCATGCTCATCACCAAGCGCTAATAAAATATTCTTTTGACTCAAGCATCATAACCAGAAAAAACTTTCAGATGGGTGATTTAGTTTTGAAATGGGATAAGGCTCATGAAGAAAAGGGCAAACATACGAAATTTCAAAAGCTGTGGCTTGGCCCTTTTCAGATTGTAGAAGTCGTAGGCCCGTTTAGATTCGTGTTGCAGGATCTGGCAGGTAGGAGAGATTCTTTACCTGTCAATGGACTGATTCTTAAATTATACTTTCCATAGAAGAGAATTCTTCTAATTTTTGTAGGATAGATTTAGTTTTTAGTTTTTATTTTGTTTTGTTTTTTCTCTTTTTATGAATAAAACCTGTTGTAAATGATCATTTAAAAAGGATTCATGAAAGAGCACGCCAATTCTCTATCAGATTTTGATTTCGCTTGTACAAATAGCAAAATTTTTTGAAATTCTGAATTTTATTATTGACAAATAGAGTTAACTTCACTTTGATTACGATACTCGTTTCAACCTCTAAAAAACTTTGACAAAAGCAACCTTTGGTAAAAGAATTGTTTTGTATCGGCACCATGAAAGGTATCATCAATAATAAAATAAGCATTCTCTGCAAAACTGTTGTTTTCAAAAACTCTATTATTGTCGTCCATAGCTTTCTTAAGGAAAAACAATGACTTCCTCCCTGCTAAAAGGAAATTACAGCATTCAGAGAAACAATCCAAGGAAAACACTATATCTCAAAGAATAAGAGGTCTCATCACGAGCCGGCTTATCATGATCACAGATATTATAACTTGCTGACTTTGCCAATACTGTCTATCAAAACAGGGCAACGACTTAAGATTGTTGCAATCAAAAGACAAGAGGTCTCATCACGAGCCGGCTTGTTCAGCAAAAGTGTAAATCAAGTGAATGACCGTGTCATAATTTGGCCACCAAACCAAGACATTGTTCTTTAGAGAATTAAAAAAGGAAAAATGTGTCAAAGGATTCTTCTCTGGAATGTTGCAAGTAACCTCAAACAGGAAAAAGGATCATTGCTGGATAACATGGTAACCCTGTCGAGGCTATGGACACTTGCGGGCAGCAGAGGCTCTACCTACGAAAAATGAGCATACTTTTAAGCCAATACGCAGAGAAGACCTTATTTTATCTTTAATCAAGACCAAGTAATGTCTGATGCGAATGCAAGAAAAAACCTGAGGAAGCAAGCAATTGGGATATAAAAAGGGTTGAGACAAAAATATCGTTGACAAGGTGAGGGGTAATCTACTCTATCTGTCCATAACAAAATTTAGACATATAAAAATTTTGCTGTTTCGGAAGTGAACGGTCAATAGAAATGCAGAGATAACTGGTTCTTCACAGTGAATCGCCATTTTTGTGGTCATCAACAACCCCCCTCTTTGTTTAATATTAGTAATAACATCAAGCAAAGGGGGACCCTTAACCAAAAATCCAAAAAATATTTTTGTTTCAAAAATCTTTTGTATTAACTCCCTAAGAGCTATATCGCGTCGCAAAGGAAAAAAGAAGCGCTTTCCCAAAGCGCATAAATACACTGAAAGGGAGCGACGCGAGAACACATCGCACCGCATGCATTAAAAGCACTCAAAAAGGGAAAACCTAAAGAACCGCCGATGGCCGATATGCGACGTCGCATGTCGCAATGTCACATAAGCAGCACAAAGTGACAAAGCGAAAACCTTGCGACCTTGCGATCTTGCGATATGCGATTTGCGACCATGCAAAGCTGCGACCTGCGATCTATGGTTTGCGACGAATGAGACCATCAATTGCTGCGATACCACTTATTTACATCGCAATCTTCGATGCTGCGATGCAAATCGCAGAAGCCATTCGTCGCAAGCATTCCTCGGCATGATCTGTAAGCCCAATATTAGGCGCACACCTTACGAGAAATTAATGATTGTACGCTTGTGTATCCAAAGATGATTATGTTGCGTTTTTCAAAGAGTCAAGTCATAATGGGTGACATGATTATGCATTCATTAGAACTTAATTTCTTTCATGTCAATGTTTTCTTCTGTCTCTTTTCATTTACGTGAACTATAAGTCAGCAACTGATATAAATCTATATGTAGGAAACATCTAAAGAAAAGCGCCAGAGGTAGAAGAACAGAGAGGAGATGACTTCGTAGATGGATACCGCATACAGCAGGGCTGCGGATTCCAGAGTATCACTCAACAAATGCTGATGGAAATAGGCTATCCAGGACTCAGAGTCAAAGGCGCACAAAAGCAAAGCGTTTATGAAAGATCTTGAGTCCCAAATTGGGTAAAGCAAAAAGAAAAACGCTTAAGGGGAAAGACGTCTAAGAAAAGCCTGGAACAAAGAATGGAAACAAGTTTCAATTGAGAAAATCATTCAGGCAACAAAATCCCCAGCTCATTGAGTCATTCGCATGGCCGGAAACCGAAATAGCAACAGCACAATCAGTTTGAAAGAAATCTGAGTTGTACTAAGTATACACGCCGTGAAGACACTCCTCCAGAAGAACACTTTCAAAAATATCTTCTAGTTTGTCAAAAAGAGGTGCCAGCTCTTGTTATTTCTAATTTTCAAGCTTGAACAAAAGGAAAGGACAAGCAGCCGACTCTTTCACGGCGAACAGCGCATCGCTTATAGCACTAAGGAGCAAATACAGAAATGGTTAGAAATTAGATTAAGTTTTTAGAAATAAATTTGTTTTAGTAAAAGGGCGGTCATTTGAAGCCGTTCCCTAAATTTGTGTAATTAAAATTAGCCGGTTAGTAGTATTTAACCCTTCTCGTTGCATTGGAGAAGGGTCTGGAAATTTGTCAAAAAACTTATCCTCAAAACATGCACTTTTGCACCCTCGGAGGGGGTTTTTGATGAATGGACGGATCGAGATTTATTTATGTTTGCATTTTAGTACCTGCTACTGATGTTGCACTTCTGTACTCTTAGTAGGCATTAGAAGTAAGTAGAAATAGATCGTTATTGCTTAAGGTCTGTGAGTATAAAATCAGTCATAAATGGTACTTTTATCTCTTGACGAATTTCTGCTTGCATTCTTAGAGTAATATACAGCTGATGTTGTTTATATGTTAATGTATGAATGAGTGGACTACCATTTGGCACTTTTGTATGGTGGAGTCATTGATTTGTGCTTAATACATGAATAACTGATTATGCGATATGCTGTTCACAACCGTTTTGCTTAACTTTTTATGCAGGATGGTTCATCTTAATTGATTTATATTCTCATAATAGCTGAATAATCTTCATTACCAGTTATTGTGTGAAATCTTTCTAGATCGCATAATGGAAAAAGTTCTATCCCGGGTTAGCGTAGATTAGATGTGTTGTTCTTGATAGATTAAAGTAGTATAAAATTCAGTCTCAGAGTTTAGAATTAAATTAGCTTAGAAATAATTCCATATTTTCATTATCATATTCTACACACACACACACATCACCAAACTCTACACACACACACCCCTTAGAACGGGAAGCTGGTCCCGTTATCCCCAGTCAGACCCACTACACCAAACGGGCACGGAGCCGCCAACCGGGTTCCCGACCGGGTGGGTATCCCCCTTGTTGTTGACCCGATTTCAGGGCCCTCAACAGACTCCCGCTTTGTGCCTTTGGTACCACCACAGCATGTCTCCTATTCGAGCATACTCCAGTATACATGAGTCAACCCCTCGAGGTTCCTCGCAATCTCCTCATTATCACTCCCTTCTTGATAAGGGGCAATAGCATCAATAGGACAGGAAACACGCCTGGCTATCAAGGACATCGTTGCTGGCTGCTCTGGTCCAACATCTGCATAAACAAGAGAAATGTTATAAGCATGCATATACCAAAAACAATTAAAAAACATCAAAATCATTTTTTTTTATTTTTTTACCTTCATCATCAAAGTCCTCTCCATCTAGTAAGGGCATATTTGGATCTCCATGGAAATCAATGCCATTTTACAACCAATCCTCCATGATGATCTTCTGTCATCGTATCCATGAGAAGAATGTTGGTCAGGATGACATATGTTGACCCCCAGTGATCCTAGGCATCTGACGACTCCAACAGGCCATTTGTGGATCGTGTGGCACAGGAGGATCAACCTCCATCAACTGATACTAGAAAAGTGGTACTCATTTGAGGAAGAAGGTCACAAGTACTAATCCAAAGCCAAATTGCTTCAGGTTCCCCGCTTTGGCCTTGGACAACTGGTGCTTGATGTTCATCTTCATAGCCTCTGCCCAGTTGAAGATCGTAGGAGTTGTGCAGTCAATAGCATAAAGGAAATTTGACTTGTTAGTCTCATGTTCCACCTGGGACCCCACCACTCTGTTGATAGTCAACAGAAGCACCCTCAGTGTCAGATCCCGCACATAGGAGATCTCTATCTTCCCACTCTTGGATTTCAAGGCCTCAGGATAATGTTCGAAAAGAAGGGAAGATATTATTGCCCCGATCGAACGTGACCCATACAAGTTCACTGGCTCACCTCTGCGAGACAGTCTAGTGATGAAGTAGATATCTGAAGTTGTCAACTCCAACTCTTGGTCCCCAATGACAAAAATCTCACGATTGATGTCCCAAAGGCTTATCAAGTATCAAAGCAACTCGGGTTGGGCCCGCATCGCTGGTGTAAGGAAAAATTTGAGGATCCCACAAGCCCTCAAAGCCTATAGGCAATTTGGATCATTCAATGCCTAGGTGTCAACATCTTCCTGCTCTCTTTCCTTCCAATCCACCATTTTCAGAAATTTTTGTCCTGCAAAAGCCATTTATTTGAGTTAATCATCAATTTTGGCACATAAAATTCAAGTTTTAATGGTCAGTTCTTGAGAAAAAATGGGTTTTCCCTATCCATGACACCGATGCGCTTGTTTTAGAAATAGTCACACTGATCAACACGGTTGGTTATGCAAATCACCCTCGGTCAGCATGATCCCATGCCTAGAAATTGTGTCGAACGAGGAAGAAAAAATTCTCAAAAACCTCCCTAAAAATCCTAAAAAATGGCTAAAAATAGAAATGAATAGCATGAAAATGGAGCTCAGGGCTTTGGCTGTTACCTGGAACTGATGGCTCATCGATTGACCTCCCATATCTCCCGTAATTTGCTCCGAAGAACTAGGGTAAAAGTGGGTAAAATGTCTTCACTGCAAAGGTAAAATGGTAAATGGTAAAAATATATTTACTTTTCCCCTTTTTATTCATTTTTTCATGAAAATATCAGGTTTTGTAAATATTTTTGACCTATTTTACCTCAAGGACTCGATAATACACTTTGCCTTACTTGTGCAGCAACAAGTGATGGATGTTCGACGATGATGATTAGTCACATTTAAGCTCTTTTCTCAACTCGTTAAACTCATATGAAAATATTGCTGAGTATTTTTTCCGTTTTTGACTCGTTAAAGAGAATAAAATGTGGGGTCCGCTTTCAACTCTTTTCTGACCCTTTAAAAGTGAAAATATGGCCGAGCCCTTGTCATTTTGAACTCGTTAATGGATGCAAAAAGTCGTATGACCAGTATAATTTACCCCTTTTTTCGAGCTAGGATGCATTGTTTATGAAAAAGGTACTCCTTGACTGAAATGGTCAAGCGACTTTTAGAAAGTGCATAAGGACTGGGGAATGCTTAAAGGCTTTCAAACAAACTTGTTGGAAAAACTCCTGCTCTTTTCAATATTCCTTCCTTGGGAAACTTTCAAACTGTCTTAGAGCCCACTTTGAAACTACCTTGCTATAACCCGCTTTCCTAAGCTAAGAGGTACTTCACTAGCTCACTTGAAAAATAAGAGGTGAGGAAAAGATCATAATTCTCTCAAGTTTTTTTTTTCTACCTTTTCAGGTTCGAGAGACACAAATGTACGAAAAGGGACCATGTGGAGTTTTCTTTTATGTGTCTTTTCAAACTCTCTAAACATGGAAATGATACCGAGTTACACCTTTGTCAGACTCATTAAAACTATTAAACGATATCTAATTCATCACCATGATGAATAAGATTCTCCTTCCTAGGGCTCGTTAAACTTACTAGGTCAGATTCGTCCAAAGGATGAACTTACAGTGCAAGAATATGCTATCCCCTTCAAGCTTGTGATTAAAAGATAATTGGGGTACTTGCTAGAAATGGTGTGGGTAAATTTGGAAATCTATCGAGTCATGTCGGCAACTTACTCTTGAACATGACACTCTTTGCTTCGTGTCGAGTTAGGACATCCTTCTTTGTATCATTGACCTTCCTAGGTTTGGGTCGTTCATTTTTGCCTTCCATCTGATATCTGCTATGTCATTATGACCACTAATCCCATTGGTCCAAAAGCTGCCAAACTTCCAGTTGTGTCACTAATATGTTCAAGAGTTGTCCTTCTACAATTACACTTACCTCTGATTCTCTGTATCATCCAAAATCATTTTGCATCCTCTCGTCTTGCGTCAATGATGTGGGATTCATTATGGCCCTCCTTCGACATGGTCACTTTCTGTTGACATCAACTCATTATCTGGGAAGTTGACCGTAGGATTCCCTTCTAGTACCTTAGAGCTTTCATGCCTTAATGGAATGTTCTTTGCACTCGACGACAAGTTCACATCATTGACTTTCGCTAGAGTGATTTCACGAGTGTTCATCTCCAGTTCCTGTATTCACATTCCATGAATTGTGCTGATAGTACCTTGAGGGACATTATCATTATTGGTGGTTTCTCTCGCGCTTGTTAATAGTTTCAATCATTGACTGGTAATCAAGTGACTTTCTAGCATGTTCGACATCAACACATTTATTCACATGATAGAATTTGTACTTTGATCGGGTCTTGTTGGAGCGCAAGACCCTGGACTCAGATCACACAAGTCCAGGTTGTGAACTTCTATGACATTGGTTTATGATGATATGCATGTCTCTTTTAGATGGTTGGGTATGACCAGACCATGAGTTATCATATGTGATCCTTCTCATTATTGGATGGCTGCACCCATACCTGGATCCATTTACATGATCATTCTTTGGATGGCTGCGTCCATGCCACGATTCATGTATCATTTGAAAGACATCTCAGTTTATGTATATGTATCTATACTTTCTTGTAGGTTTTCCGATGACAAACCAGTTCCCTTCACTGATTTATAAAGCATTTCATGCCTCACTCTGGCTCGGCCTTCACGCTTTAGGGGGCATCTGTCACATAGCATTTTGTCACTGTCCCTGTACTCTGCATTCCTTGATCCTGGAGGACCTCTACAATGAACCCCGAATGCTTTGTCTTCATGGAGAAACTCCCATTATGTCCCTCTTCATGAGAAGATCGTTTCTCTTTTTCACCATTTCCCCTAAAACTTTTGTTTTTCCAGTTTACAAGGTCGACGCTAATGAAATTTGTCTCCCCCGCACCAATGTGTAGAGATTAACACTATTCCATGCGCTAACCGGTGCGACTGAGTTGTGTTCTAGTCGCACCAGTCCTATTATGGAAAGTTTTTTAAATTAGAGCCGAAGCTTCTAGCTCTAGAAGCTTCCTAACGGAAGTCTGGTAAATGGTTTGGCTCGATGGGGTCAAGGATGACAGTTTGGGCTCCTTTCCCCTATAAGGATGGAACTACCTCAAGGGATAAGTCCATCTCCCATGAGAAGAGGATCCATCTCCCATCCATATTTCTTATATAAACCTCCCTTCTTCCCAAGCACAAGCTAGTTATAGAGTTAGATGAGTGTGAGTATACTATTTTCATTAGACAAGAAAGCTATTACTAGTTGTAGCCATCTAGTCATGTCAGGGGGAAGTGTGTTTGGTTTGGAGTGAAGCCTAAAGGGAAGAGCCTTTAAGCTATTGTTGTTTGAAGCCATCATGGAGTGCTAACAAAAGTGTGTGGGAACCCAGTCTTGTCAAAGGAAGATTGCAATGTCAAGACGAATGGTTGTATTATCTCTTTGATATTAATATATGCAACTATCGATTGATTTCCTACATGTTTTGTAATATCACATATTCATGTCTTACTGCTTCTTGACTCGTTAAGGAGGTTTAATTGAAATTTTTCTATTATTATGTTTGTGTGCTATTGTTGTTTAGTTGTTTTCAGGAGCTTGAAGGAAGCGAGAGATTGCTAGAGTGAGCAAGTGAGGACATCATCAAGCAGGATAAGCAACCAAGAGGTAGGCCCTCTTGATTGATTCTAACCTAAGGAAATCTTCCATAAAATGTATTTGTTGTGGCTAGACCCATTATCGGGCTAGAGGAATTCGTTCGTGTCCGCACTTATAATTTTACTTCACCATAAGGGGCACTTCCCCCAATTGCCCCGCTAGGGGGGGTTCCCAAAGGTCGCAACCACCCCCCTGGACCCACCAAGGGGACTTGAGTTGTATATGTTTAGTCCTGGAATGAAATGTAGAGTTCTTTGCAAGATGTATGACACTTTGGCTGTCACTGTATAACTTGTCCAACTCCTGCTTCTTACCTAATTCATCCAGAAGCCTTTGTAACCAAATCATTTTTTTACTCACCTATGTAGTAGCAACATACTTTTCTTCTGTTGTTGAGAGTGCAACAACACTTTGCAGTTTTGAGACCCAACTTACAATTTTTCCAAGTACAGTAACCATATACCCTATTGTGCTCCTCTTGTTATCTTTATCACCCACCATATCTGCATCAACATATCACTGTAGAGAAATGTTTGAACCACCAAAGCATAATGCTTGACTTGTGGTACCTCTCAAATACTTGAGAATCCACTTCACTGCCATCCAATGTTCTTTTCCTGGATTGTTCATGTAACTGCTTACAAATCCCACTGCATGTGTGATATCATCCCTTGTGTAGACCATTGCATACATTAAGCTTCCAATTGCTGATGCATATGGAACTTTATACATATGAGCCATTTCTTCCTTAGTCTTGGGACAATCCTCCTTACTTAATTTGAAATGGCTATCCAAAGGTATACTAACTGGTTTTGCATTCTGCAGAAATACAAACATAAAGAACACATAAGAAAGGAGAGACACAAATATACATGGTTCACCTAATTTGGACTACATCCACAGAGAAATAGAAAGTCCTTCCTTTTATATTATCCATCAAACTAAAGAGATACAACCTACAACAGCTCTGTTGTAATTCCCTCTTCACTCTCACACAATGTCCTCTCTCTTTCTCACTTAGAATACAGATCTACATATACGCAATACAATTCCCTCATATATAGTGAGGGGTTGCCTTCTAGGGAAAAAACCCATAAATTAAACATAACTTCTACTGTTAGATCTCGGCCTAATGAATGGCCCAGATTGAATACGAAATTACAACATTTTATAAGGAAATTTTACATCTATTTTTAGCTTCGAGGGTGCTACCCTCGATCCTCCCACAAGGGGGGGGGGGGCAAAGGTAGTACCCCCCTTGGACCCATCAGGGCGACTTGAGTTGTATATGTTTAGTCTTGGAATGAAATGCATAGTTCTTTGCAAGATGTATGGCACTTTGGTTGTCACTATATAACCTGCCCAACTCCTACTTCTTACCCAATTCATCCAAAAATCTTTGTAGGAAAACCATTTCTTTACTAGCCTCTGTAGTAGAAACATACTCTTCTTCCATTGTTGAGATTGAAACAACACTTTGCAGCTTTGAGACCCAACTGACAGCTGTTCTGCCTATAGTAAACACATACCCTATTGTGCTCCTCATGTTATCTCTATCACCCACCATATCTGCATCAACATATCCCTGTACATAAATTTTTGAACCACCAAAGCATAATCCTTGATTTTTGGTACCTCTCAAATACCTCAGAATCCAATTCACCACCATCCAATGTTCTTTTCCTAGATTGTTCGTGTACATGTTTACAACTCCCACTGTATGTGCGATATCAGGCCTTTTGTAGACCATTACATACATTAAGCTTCCAATTGCTGATGCATATGGAATTTTAGACATATGAGCCATTTCTTCCTGAGTCTTGGGACACTCCTCCTTACTTAATTTGAAATGGCTAGCCAAAGGTATACTCACTGGTTTTGCATTCTTCTATTACCAGGGATCCTTTAGTGACCTTTCAGGGTTTATCCGTAAAAGTAGCCACACAACCTTCACCTCCCAATTGCCCTATTGAAATAATATTTTTCCCCAGATCTAGAACATGCCTTACCTCCTTCAATAGCCATTGATTTCGATTCTATTGTTTTATCAAAACTATACACATTCCAATAATTTTACAGGGTTCATCATCACCCAATTGAGCATGTCCAAAATCTCCTTGAACATAATCGTGAAAATGTTTCCTATTAGGTGTGGCATGGAATGGGGCCCCTGAATCTACCACCCAAGCATCAATAATTTTTTCTAAAGAAAGAACCAAAGCATCTTGCAACACATCACATGTCACATTTGCTTCATGATTGTTTTCTTGCTGCGTGTCTCCTTCTTTTCCCTTCTGAGATTTGCAGTCTTTCTTTAGGTGTCCTTTCTTCCCACATTTCCAGCACACTATTCCCGATATGGACTTGGATCTACCTTTCCTTGACTTACTGCAATATCCTAGGCTCTTTCCTCTTTCCATTTTTCTTCCCCTAGTCTCTGCAGTCATAGAATTACCTGATGTCTCACTGAAGCTTTTCTGACGCATTTCCTCGCTAAGGATTGCATCGACAACATCATCAAAATTTAAAGTACTAGATCCACAAATAGAGTTACTAATGGCCATAACTAAACCATTCCAACTTTCTGGAAATGACCAAAGAAATGACAGATCCCTAACTTCATCATCAAAATTTACCCCTACAGAACTTAACTGACTAGTAACTGTATTAAATTCATTTAAATGATCATCAATAGATCCACCTTCTGACAATTTCATATTAAATAAATGCTTCATAAGAAATACCTTATTTGAGGCCGAGGGTTTTTTCATATAGTTTGGCCAATGTTAACATTAAACCCTCTATTGTTGTTTCCTTTGAAATATTAAACGTTGTCGACACCGCTAGGCACAACCGTATTGTTCCAAGTGCCTTTCTGTCAAGAATATCCCCTTCTGTGTCTATCATACTCGTCATATTCTTTTCCTTTCCGCTCAATGGTTGGTACAGATATTTCTGGTACAACTAATCTTCCATCTGCATCTTCCATAGTTTATAGTTTTGGCCTTTAAATTTTTTGACCCTAAACTTACCATCTTTTGCCATTGCTCCCACTCGAACTAGGAACCCTTCTCTCCTGTGAGTTTATCAGCCAAATAGACCTTCGGCTCTGATACAGGTTGTTAGAAAATTATATATTACAGATAAATGGAACAAATAAAATATATTGTAGAAATACAAACACAGAGAACACATAAAGCAAGAGAGACACAGATATATGTGGTTCACCCAATTTGGGCTACGTCCACCGAGAAATAGCTAGTCCTTCCTTTTATATTATCCATCAAACTGAAGAGATACAACCTAAAACAGATCCGCTCTAATTCCCTCTTCGCTCTCACACAATCTCCTCTCTCTTTCTCACTCAGAATATAGATCTACATAGACGCAATACAATTCCCTCATATATAGTGAGGGGTTGCCTTCTGGGGAAAAAGACCCTAAATTATACATAACTTCTACCATCATATCTCCACCTAATGAACGACCTAGATTAACTACAAAATTACAACATTTTACAAGGTAGTTTTACATATATTTTTAACTTTGGGGGCACTGCCCTAGATCCCCCCACTAGGGGGGGGGCTCCCAAAGGTCGCAGCCACCCCCCTAGACCCGCTAGGGGGACTTGAGCTATATATGTTTAGTCTTGGAATGAAATGCGGAGTTCTTTGGAAGATGTATGGCACTCTGGTTGTCACTATATTACCTACCCAACTACTGCTTCTTACCCAATTCATCTAGAAAGATTTGTAACCAAATCATTTCATTACTAGCCTCTGTAGCAGAACCATACTCTACTTCCATTGTTAAGAGTGTAGCAACACTTTGCAGTTTTGGGACAAAACTGACAGTTGTTCCACCTACAGTAAACACATACCCTGTTGTGCTCCTCCTGTTATCTCTATCACTCGCCATATCTGCATCAACATATCCCTGTAGAGAAATGTTTGAACCACCAAAGCATAATGCTTGATTTGTGGTACCTCTCAAATACCAGAGAATCACTTCACCACCATCCAATGTTCTTTTCCTAGATTGTTCATGTACCTACTTACAACTCCCACTACATGTGTGATATCAGGCCTTACGCATACCATTGCATACATTAAGCTTCCAAATGCTGATGCATATGGAACTTTAGACATATGAGCCATTTCTTCTTGAGTCTTGGAACACTCCTTACTTAATTTGAAATGGCTAGCCAAAGGTATACTAACTAGTTTTGCATTTTGAATATTAAACCTTTTCGACACCTTTTCCATTTACTCACTTTGAGATAATGTTAGTTTGTGATTCTTCATGTCTCTAGTTATTCTCATAGCAAGAATTTGTTTTTCACCACCCAAATCCTTCCTTGCAAATGAATTTGCCAATTTTCTTTTGAGCACATTTATTTCTTGCATGTTAGAACCTTCAACAAGCATGTCATCTACATACAATAAAAATATAATATAGTTTCCATCATTTTTCCTTTTGAGATAAACACAATGATCAGAGTGAGTGACATCTAGTATAACCTTGTTCAAACATAAACTTGTCAAATTTTAACTACCACTGCCTTGGAGCCTGTTTTAAGCCATACAAGCTCTTCATCAACCTTAACACTAGTTTCTCCTTCCGTTTTACCTCATATCCTTATGGTTACTGCATATAAATCTCTTCCTCCAAATCCCCATGGAGAAAGGTTGTCTTTACATCTAACTACTCAAGATGAAAATCTTCAACTACTACTAGACTTGAAATAGTTTTGATTGAAGTCATTTTAACAACAGGAGAAAATATCTCATCAAATTCTATACCCTTTTCCTATGCAAACCCTTTCACCACAAGTATAGCGTTATACCTTTTTCTAGCTCTATCGTCTTCCTTCAACTTGTAAACCCATTTATTCTGCAATGTTGTTTTACCTACAGGCAACCTGACTAAGTCCCAAGTCTGGTTATGTGCTAAGGAGTCCATCTCTTCTTTCATGGATTTCTCCCACTTCTTCCTGGTTTCTACCTGCACTCCTTCTTCATAACATTCTGGTTCACCAGAATTAGTCAACAGTACATTATATAATGAAGGAGAGTATCGTTCAGGGGGTCTACTTATCCGGGTAGATATTCTAACACCACTTTCAGTAGTTTGAGGTGCTTGATGCTGATGTGGTTGTTGTTCTGGCTGTTGATCATTATGATTTTCAGGCACCATCACTTTTCATGTGATGTCATCAAGCACTGTGTATTCTTTGTTTTCTTTTTCTTGTTTCTTTTCCTGTAGCTGATCCTAATACAAAACCTTTTCATTGAATATGACATCTTTGCTCCTAATGATTTTATGTTTTTCATAATCATAAAAACGATAACCAAAATCATTAACACCATATCCAATAAAAGTACATTTCTTTGATTTTTCCTCAAGCTTTGTTCTATTTTCTTTATTAATGTGGACAAAGGCTTCACAACCAAAACTTTTTAAAAATGAGAAGTTTACCTTTTTACCTGTCCATGCCTCCTCTGGAATACCACCATCCAGGGAACTTGAAGGCCCTCTGTTTATTAGATAAACAACAGTATCTACAATGTCTACCCAAAATTGTAGAGGCAATCCTGAATGCAATCTCATTCACCTTGCACACTCCATGATTTTCATGTTCATCCTTTCTGACACACCATTTTCTTGTGGTGTTTATGGAACAATCTTCGCTCTCTAAATTCCATTCTATAAACAGTGCCTATCAAACACTTTGCTGCAATATTCACCTCCATTGTCTGATCTAAGACACTTCAACCTTTTTCCTGTCTCATTTTCAACCAAAGCTTTCCATTTCTTGAAAGTATCAAATAAATCATATTTATTTCAAATACAATAAATCCAGGTTTTTTTGGTTGCATCATTAATAAAAGTAACATAATAACAAGATCCACCAAGAAATGATACCTAAGCAGGTCCCCATATATCTGTATGCACAAGCTCTAATTTTTCGCTCTTCTTTTATTTCCCAACTCTAAGGAATCTGACTCTCTTATGTTTTCCATAAACAAAATTCTCACAGAATTTTAAATCAACATGCTTCAAACTTGGCAACAAATTTCTTGAGTGAAGAATCTGCATCCCCTTCTCACTCATGTGCCCGAGCCTTTGATGCCACAATGTAGTAACTTCTCCTGAAGAGGTTAAAGCATTAACAAAATTAGAAATACCATTGCATAAATACGATGTACCAACCTTTTCTCCTTTTGCTATTACCAGGGATCCTTTAGTGACCTTACAGGTTTTATCTGTAAAAGTAGTCACAGTCACCTCCCAACTTCCCTATTGAAATAAGATTTTTCTTCAGATCTGGAACATGCCTTAGCTACTTCAATAGTGATTGATTTCCATTCTGTTGTTTTATGAAAATTGTACCCATTCTAATGATTTTACAGGGTTTATCATCACCCAATTGAACCCGTCCAAAATCTCCTTGAACATAATCATGAAAATGTTTCTTATCAGGTGTGGCATGGAATGAGGCCCTTGAATCTACCACCCAGGCGTCAATAATATTTTCTATATAAATAATCAAATAATATTGCAACACATCACTTATCACATTCGCTTCATGATTGTTTTCTTGTTGCGCATCTCCTTCTTTTCCCTTTTGATACTTGTAGTCTCTCTTCACGTGTCCTTTCTTCCCACATTTGTAGCACACTATACCCGACCTGGACTTGGATCTACCTTTCCTTAACTTACTACAATATCCTGGGCTCTTTCCTCTTTTCCATTTTGCTTCCCCTAGTCTCTGCAGTCAAAGCATTACCTGATGTCTCACCAGAGCTTTTCTATCGCATTTCCTCACTAAGGATTGCATTGATAACATCATCAAATTTTAAAGTACTAGATTCAGAGATAGAGTTACTAACGGCCATAACTAAACAATTCCAACTTTTTGGCAATGAGCACAAAAATAACAGAGCCCTAACTTCATCATCAAAATTTACCCCTACAGAACTTAACTGACTGGTAACTATATTAAAATCATTTAAATGATCAGCAATAGATCCACGTTCTGACGTTTTCATATTAAATAAATGCTTCATAAGAAATACCTTATTTGAGGCCAAGTTTTTTTCCATATATTTTGTCCAATGTCGACGTTAAACCCTCTGTTGTCATTTCCTTTCAAATAGTAAATGCTACCGACACCACTAGGCACAACCATATTGTTCCAAGTGCCTTTCTGTCGAGAATATCCCATTTTGTGTTTTTCATACTCGTCGGCTTCTTTGCCTTTCTGCTCAATGGTTGGTACAAATTTTTCTGGTACAAATAATCTTCCATCTTCATCTTCCATAGCTGGTAGTTTTTGCCGTTAAATTTTTCGACCCTAAACCTACCATCTTCTGCCATTGCTCCCACTCGAACCAGTAACCCTTATCTCCTATGAGTTTATTAGCCAAATACACCTTTAGTTCTGATACCACTTGTTAGAAAATTATATATTACAAAGCAACAAAACACATAAAATATATTGCAAAAATACAAACACAAAGAACACATAAAACAAGAGAGACACAGATATATGTAGTTCACCCAATTTGGGCTACGTCCACAGAGAAACAGCCAGTCCTTCCTATTATATTATCCATCAAATTGAAGAGATACAACCTACAACAGCTCCGCTATAATTCCCTCTTCACTCTCACACAATCTCCTCTCTCTTTCTCACTCAGAATACAAATCTGCATAGACACAATACAAGTCCTTCATATATAGTGAGGGGTTGCCTTCTAAGGAAAAAAAGCCTAAATTAAACATAACTTCCACCATCAGACCTCTACCGAATGAATTACCCAGATTGACTATGAAATTAAAACATTTTACAAGGCAATTTTACATCTATTTTTAGCTTCGGGGGTGCTGCTCCCAATCCCCCCACTAGGGGGGGCTCCCAAAGGTTGTAGCCACCCCCCGTGGACTCGCCTGGGGGACTTGAGCTATATATGTTTAGTCTTGGAATGAAATGCAAAGTTCTTTGCAAGATGAATGGCACTCTATCTGTCACTGTATAACTTGCCCAACTCCTGCTTCTTACCCAATTCATCCAGAAACCTTTGTAACCAAATTATTTCCTTACTAGCCTCTATGGCAGCAACATACTTTTCTTCCATTGTTGAGATTGAAACAACACTTTGTAGTTTTGAGACGAAACTAACAATTATTCCACCTATAGTAAACACATACCCTGTTGTGCTCCTCCTGTTATGTCTATCACCCACCATATCTGCGTCAACATATCCCTGTAGAGCAATGTTTGAACCACCAGATCATAATTCTTGATTTGTGGTACCTCTCGAATACCTGAGAATCCACTTCACCATCATCCAATGTTATTTTCCTAGATTGTTCATGTACCTGCTTACAACTACCACTGCATGTGCGATATCAAGCCTTGTGCAGACCATTGCATACATTAAGCTTCCAACTACTAATGCATATGGAACTTTAGACATATGAGCCATTTCTTCTTGAGTCTTGGGACACTCCTCCTTACTTAATTTGAAATGGCTAGCCAAAGGTATACTAACCTGATTTTGATTCTACATATTAAACCTTTTCAACACCTTTTCTATGTACTCACTTTGAGACAATTTTAATTTGCAATTCTTATTGTCTCTAGTTATTCTCATACCAAGGATTTTTTTGCAGCACCCAAATCCATCATTGCAAATGAGTTCGCCAATTTTCTTTTAAGCACATTTATTTCTTAGACCCCCCCTGCAGCGTATATTTTACGGGCGGTGTTGCCGCCACATTACAAAATGGGGTCTAATGTGGTGATACCTCTAAATAAAGAAGATAATCAGGTTCCACACCCAACAAAATATATAGGTGGTTTTTATTGTTCCAGGAGTATGATTTTGAGGTTATTGTGAATCTTGGACGACTGAACAGGGGACCAGTCCACTTTTCATGCATTGAAACAACGAAAAGCCCACTAATTTGGAGGAGGGATTGCTTGACACGTGAATGTTTGTAGTGCATGCTGCAAACAGTCATTTTTAAGATATCATACACTTCCTAATGACAGGAACTTCCCTGAAAGGTTACACCATCTAGCAAAAGAAGGAGTTAGTGTTGCACGCGTCAGACTTTTCTGTCATTGCTAGGCATATGTACAAAATGGGGTCTGATGAAATATTGCGATGATATGTACTGGGGTTTGAAAGGAGAAGTATCCTCGTGGACGCTCATGGGGGCACCACGGGAGGACATTATGCAGGAAGAGTGACCGCGCAGAAGATTCTACATGGAGGGTTGTGGTAGCCAACCCTCCAATAGGACTCAAAAGATTATTGCAAAGTGCATGATGTGTGTCAAAGGATTGGCAGGCCATCCTGAAGGGATGAGTTGCCTCTAAATCTACAGATGATGTTACAACCCTTTGAGAAATGGGCAATAGATTTTGTGGAACCCATTCAGCCACAAGGGAAGAAGACGAGAGCACAATACATTATCACCATAGCGTAGTATTTGACTCAATGGGTGGAGGCATAGCCTATGAAGGATTGCATAGGCACGACTGCTACGAAGTTCCTCTTTGAGTATGTACTGATGCGATTTGGGTGTCCAAATATTTTGATGAGTGATCATGGTACGCACTTTCTGAACAAAACGATCAGTGCACTGATGGAGGAATTTTAGGTATATCACCAGAAGAGCATGCCTTATCACCCACAGGCTAATGGGATGGTGTAAGCATTCAATAAAGTGTTGGAGAATGCACTGACCAAGGTTTTCAATGCTCAGTGAAGTGATTGGGACCTGCACATACCCATAGTACTATGGGCCTATCAGACGACATGCAAGAAGTTGACTAGACAGACACCCTTTAGGCTTGTATATGGTGTTGAAGCAGTGATGCCCATGGAATACATTGTGCCTAGTCTATGCATAGAGGCACTCATAGGTATTAAAATTTGTAGAGCCTTGGAAGAAAGGATCACGCAGCTGGATGAGCTTGAGGAAGAGAGATTCCTAGCTGGATTTCACCAACAGGTCCAAAAGCAACGCGAAAAAGCATGGCATGATCGACACATTAAGTGGTGCACCTTTAAGGTCAACGACCTACTTTTTTTATATGATAGTAAGTTTGATAATTTCCAGGGAAATTCAGAATGCACTGGTTAGGGTCCTATACCATTAAGGAAACTACTGATGGTGGAGCAGTTCAATTGGTTAAATTGAATGGACATCCCTTCCCAGGAAAGGTGAATGGCAGCAGATTGAAGCCATACACCGGTGGTCTATCCATGTGACTATATGACAATATCATGGTATTAGTGCTCCAGGCAGCTGAAAGGAGGCGCGGGACTATAAAATACACTGCCTGGGTTTGGGAGCTACGCGATTGGAGGATTATGTGAAGCAAGGAAGCATCACAGGGTTTGAGACAGTGCGAAGGGAGCTGCGCTACCCAGGGAGAAATCACGTTGGTCAACCACAAAGTGACTGTTAAACTCATTGTTCATGATTTGATGTTAGAAATGCAACCAAATGGAGCGGGAAACTGGCATTTAAGACGAAATTTATGGGTCAGATCCTTAAAAATCTGCCGCCAATCTAGCATTAATGAACTGAATGTGGGGGGAATAGTTTGATTTGAATTCAAAATGCCCTATAAATTACATGTGGTTTCCCAGTGAAAAACACTTGGCATTTTTAGAATTGATTTGTTGAGCTCTCAAGAGCACATGAATTGCGAGAACTTCGAAGCTTTGATAGCCAGTTCATTATTTGAGACATTGCCGAAGGCGACACAGGAGTTATTGCAGAACATCATGTCGGCACCCATAGAAGCTATGGATATTGAAGAAGTGAGAGTTGAGGAGGTTGTGCCAGAAGTTGTCATGGAGGTAGAAGAAGCTGCTCCAGAGGTTTCCAAAGTATTAGCGGAAGTCCCCAAATCACCAAGGATGCTGAGACCAAAGCCAACCCCAACCAAGGAGAGTGCGAAGGATAAGAAAGGAAAGAAGCTTACAATACATGGTGTGCATATCGCTGAGAAGAAACCCACTGAAGGACAAGCCCACCACACAGGAAAAGGGCAAAGCTATCAATCTAGAGCTAGAGGAAGAAGAAATCGAAGACATCCCATTGGATGATGAGGTTGTGAGGATACGTGGAGGAAGTTTAAGTCCACGGTGTTGACCCTATCACTCGATTTCCTGAGTATGTACCTCCACGCAAGGGAAACACCAAGGTGCCAAAAGGTATCGATGAGAGCAAGGTCTCTTTTCAAACCCCTCTGCTATAGGATGAGATTATCTTTGAAGGATCGTGCTTGGGCTGGGTTCCTTTATTAAAGCTCGAAGACTGGGACTTCGATTACCATGATAAGTTCCCACACTTGGAAATTGAGTAGCTAATGCACTACATTATTGACACAGCCACCAAGATGATTTCATTGGAGCCACAGAAGTGGCTCAGAGGAGTAGACAAGGCAGGTCTACTCAACTTGCTATAGGTTTCGCACTGCAACCACACCCCGATTATAGTCTTGGTCATCAAGCAACTGCTATGATTGGTGCATGATGGGTTTCTGTGGCTGGAGGAGCCAATACCCATCACTAATAGATTGATCCATAGGATCATGTAGTTGCCCTACACATGAGAAAATCCAGTCATGATGCTTGGTTGAAAAGGTGGCGATCAGTCCCTTGTGGAGGCCATGAAGGAGAAGTTTAATCTTGTGAAGAAGCTGCGTGGATATGCCATATCAAGTATCATTGACCTTGATGTAAATGTGGCCACATAGATTTTGGCAGGGAAGGTGATGAGGAAGTGTCACATCGATGAGGTGCTAGCGCCTATCGTCGCGCTAGTAGCCTAGTGCACCAAAGGATTCCAGTTTAATTGGGCACACTATCTCTGCAGTGAGTTCCTTGCGAATTGTCACGAGGCACAGGAGCTCAGCAAGACATTCCACTACGCTTGCCTCTTGCTATCTATTGTGCTGGTAGCATGGGAGCTACTAGAGAATAGTAAATTCCCTTCGGTCATGACAGACCTACCAGAAGCAGTGAAGTACGCTTCCCTGTGGGCGTCCAAGGATGTGTAGCACATCAAGGACAACAATATCTTTTGGATCTTGATGGAGATGAACATCCACATGGCCATCAATTGCAAACCAGAGTTGTCTCCTATGGTGTTTGCCAACCTGCAGGGCTATCCGAAGTTTAAGGTAGATTTTCACCATGTGTCCATCAGGGCATGGAAGGACCCTATGCAGACATGGTATGACTTTCCTTACCTAGCAAGCAACAACACAATTGATGTAGTGCTTGATCATTGGCCGACAGAGTGGCAAACTACATCAAACTTGACGGTTGGAGTGAGCAAGTCCACTGCACAGTGCAAGAAGGAGGAGACCAAGCTCAAGATGACACATCTAGTAGAAAAGAGAAAGAAGGAGGCCACTGACAAGGCCTAGGCAAAGCGCGATGCTGCTCAGCAGGTGGAGAAGAAAACAAGTGGAATAGAGTGGGGCTCTAACAAAGGCACGAGGTCACCTTTGCCCGAGACAAAGGAAGAGACAGACGAGCAGACAGTGCTACACAACGTGGACCCACAGGCGATTTCTGCCTACATCAAACATCTAAGGGAGCAATAGAAAGGAGGGTTGAGAAGAAATCCAAGGCCACTAAGATATCACTGGACCCAATCACCATCACTGAGGGTGATTTGCATGACATCAGAGACATGGTGTGGGATGTCACCACGGAGGCCCTATATCACTTTGAGCAGCAGCAACAACTAATATTTGGGGCTATCCAGACAGGTCTACAAGAGCTATAGACCTACGCATCATAGGCTGGCACGGTGTCCACCAGCCTTGCTATCGACACTTCAGAAGCTGCCGAGATGCTGTGCATGAAGGTCTCTAGCGTGATAGTGCTACTTGATGGAGCAATGACCATGGATAATGAAGCTCACATGCCCACTGTCAGTGCCCTCAAGGGAGTAGGGTTGAATCTGGTAGCGCTCCATGGCAAGGCACTCCACTGCAGGATGGAGTGATCGCGGAGCTGAAGGCCTGTGAACACCACACTCTATAGGTGATCACCGAGCAGAGGATTAATAATGAAAAGATGGCCCTACATAGAGACTCTTCCATCGTTGTCATGATCGAGGTAACCACGCAAAACAAGTGAATAATTCAGGCCATAGAGGAGGCATGTCGAATGGTCCTGGAGTTGGCCATTACTGAGGAAGAAGTGGTCGAGGTGCTCATCCGCAAGCTGGCTACAGGGATGCGTGATGCTTGCACAAAGATGGCAAGGGTTCAGTTGGAGTTGAACCTGCAGATCACCAAATTATAGTTGAAGGCCCAGCCTTCAACTCCGCCAAAGGTAAAGGAGCAGCATGCAATCGCTGTCACAGAGGCAATAGAGGTGGTTGATTGTGCAGTAGCAGATTGCACACAAATTTTTGAATAGTCATTCGAGGTCCTGACGAGCTTGTAGGAGGACCCTAATGTATAGCAACTGGAGATAGAAGCGCAAGAATTGTAGCAGGGCTATGACGAGGTAAAAGGCACAGTGTGAACTATTGCACTTACGCAAAGACTGGCAAAGCTACAAGAGGCCAAGCAGTTGAAAGAGTAGATAGATGCAGTGTAGTACAAGGAGGAAGTGCTAAAGGCATGATTGAAGCCTTAGTTGGATGAGGCATATGCGGTTACAAACCCTATTGAAGGAAAGATTGCGACCTTATAAGCAACTCAGCAGAAGCTTCAGGTCGACAATTCAAGAGAAGTGACTGAGCAGATGGTTGAAGAAGCAAAGTAGGCAGCCTCACAATGCACTGCTGAGGTTGCGGTCATACAGGTCAAGCTGGGAGGTCTTCGCGCTAAAATATCCACACCCACAGAGTGACTTGAGGGCGAGTCATGATGTTTTTGTTGGGGGCCTATTGGGAACAAGATCCCCTAAGGATAGTTTTGGGGCTAAAAGCCCATGTTTTGGGTCAAATTTTGTAATAAAGTTGTAAAGTCTCCACATTTTGTGGTCGTGAAGCGCGAAGATGTCATGAGTCATAATGGGTTGTCCACCCTTATTTTGTAAAGTGTAAAGTTAGCTGTAAAGATCTACCCATGGTCCACAGACCATGGGATTGTATAAAAAGAGGTAAGTAAGTAAGCTATAAGTAGTGATAAGTATTTAGTGAAGAATGGAGTGAAGAGTCTCGATAGCGAAGTCTAAGCATTTTGCATCTTAGCGTAGGTAGAGGCTCTGCAACTAAGTGCGCAGAAGCCTAGGGTGGAAGTCTGCAGTTGAGTGCATGGACCCCTGCAGCTGTGTGTGCAGGGTGGATAGGGTCTGTAATAGTCTGAAGATATCAATAAAGAGAAGTATTCTACAAATTCTATGTATCTAGTTCTTGTTAATGCATCCGGTTATATTGCATTTTGGGTCTAATATATAATGTTCATGTGATGCGTGACTGTATGTGACTGTATTAGTTAATCAAATGCAAGTAAGAATATCTATTTATGTGGTGCTAACTATGATCGTTTAATAAGATAAGTAAGACACTTAAGAAAACTTGGGAATCTGCACAATACGTTGTCCTAGCAACACGAAAGTACCTGAATCACAGATTAGGGTTGCATAGAGGTCAATAGTACCCATTCGCAGAGGTACCAAAGGGAAAAATAAAGAGATAAACTGACAGAGCCCTAGAACTTGGTGGCTGTTGTGGTCACCAACACCCCCCCTCTTTGTTTGGTATTAGCAATAACACCAAGCAAATGGGGACCCTTAACAAAAAATCCAAAAAACATTTTATCAAAATTTTTGTATTTTAACTCCCTAAAGCTGTATCGCATCGCGAGAAGAGAGTGAAACGTTTTCCTATGCACCTAATAAGCTGTGAAGAAGCAACGCGAAATTCATCGCATCGCATATATTGTGAAGTGCTCTTAAATGAAAAAATTAAGGAATCGCCGACGGCCGATATGCGACGTCGCATATCGCAACATCGCATAAGCAGCACACAATGATTGGATGATGTGCGATCTGCGATTTGCGATCTGCGATTTATGATCTGTGATATTGCAATCTGCGATGAATGCGATCATCAATTCCTGCGATGACACATCTTGACGACGTAATCCTCGATACTGCGATGCGAGTCGCAGAAATCACTCATCGCAAAATTTCCTCGATACATTGTTCAAGGAAAGCTGTCTGTAGACCAAATTGGGCGCGCGCCTTAAAAGAAATTAATGATTGTACGCCAAAGTATCCAAGAAGGATTGTGTTGTGTTTTTCGAAGAGTCAGTTCATTATGAGTGTCATGATTATGCATTCATTAGAGCTTAAAGCTTTCATGTCAATCTTTTCGTCATTACTCTTTTCCTTTGCGTAAACTGTAAGGCAGCAACTAACATAAAGCAATGTGCAGGAAACATCTAAGGAAAAGGGGAAAGCGTCAATACTCGGAGAACAGAGAAGAGATGCCTTCGCAAACGGATGCCACATGCAGTAGGACCGCAGATTCCAGAGTATCACTCAACAGATACTGATGGAAATAGACTATCCAAGACTCAGAGTCAAAGGCGCACAAAAGCAGCATGTTTACAAAAGATCCTGAAGCTTAGACTGGGTAAAGCAAAAAGAAAAACGCTAAAGAGGGAAAACGCACCAGAAAAGCTTGGAACAAAGAACGGAAGCAGTTTTCAATACAGAAAACTGTTCAGAGAGCAAAATCCCTAACTTATTCAGTCATTTGCAAGGCCAGAAACCGAAATAGCAACAACACAATCAGTTTGAAAGAAATTTGGGTTATACCAAGTATACACACAGTGAATACACAAAGCCAGAGGAAGATTTTCGAAAATATCTTCTAGTTTGTCAGAAAGCGGTGCTAGCTCTTGTTATTTCTATTTTCATAGCTCAAACGAAAGGAGAAGACAATCAGCCGACTCTTCCCAGGTGAATGTTGCATTGCTTACAGCACTAAGGAGCAAATATAGAAACGGTTAGAAATTAGATTCAATTTTTAGAAATAAATTTGCTTTAGTAGAAGGGCAGTCATTTGAAACCGTGTCCTAAATTTATGTAATTAAGATTAATTAGTTAGCAGTATTTAAACCCTTCTCAGGCATTTGGAGAAGGGTCCGGAAATTTGTCAAAAAACTTGTCCTCAGAACATGCACTTTTGCACCCTCGGAGGGGGTTTTTGATGAATGGATGGATTGAGATTTACCAATGTTTGCATTTAATGTCTACTACTGATGTTGCACTTCTGTACTCTTAGTAGATGTTAGAACAAGTAGAGATAAATCGTTATTGCTTGAAGCTTATGAGTGGAACCAGTCATAAATGGTACTTTTATCTCTTGACCAATTTCTGCTTATATTCTTAAAGTGATATGTAGTTTTCAGTTGTTTATATGTTAATGAATGAATGTGTGGGTTACCATTTGGCACTTCTGTACGGTGGAGTCAATTATTTGTGTTTAATATATGAATAACTTATTATGTGATATGCTGTTCACAACTATTTTGCTTAACTTTTTATGCATAATGGTTTATCTTAATTGATTTCTATTCTTATGATAGCTGAATGATCTTTATTACCAGTTATTGTTCGAAATCTCTTTAGATCGCATAATAGAATAAATATACCCCGGGTTAGCGTAGATTAGATGTGTTGTTTCTTATTAGATTACAATAGCATAGAATTAGTTTAGAAGTTTGAATTAAATTAGCTTTAAATACTCCTAGATCAGCATCATCCAACTCTACACACACACACACCCCTTAGATTGGGAAACTGGTCCCATTATCCCCAGTCGAACCCGCTATACCAAACGGATAAGGAGCTGCCAACCAAGGTCCAGACCGGGTGGGTATCCCCCTTGTTGTCGACCCGATTTTCAGGGCTTCAACATATTTGGCGCTAGAAGGAGGGCCCGAACTATGAATGGCACCTAAATCAAAATCTAAATACCATTGTAAGAGTAAATCGCCCTCATCAACTCCCCCGACTTCCCCAGTACGTTTAAATCCAGAGTCAGAAGTCGCTCGAGTATCAACCGCTGCTACATACCCTAATATTTCAGACCAATTTATCATTGAACCCCCTGAAGTTCAAACTCTGATTCGTAAACTCCAGGGATTTTCTATTTTTACTCAGAGGTCTGATAAATCTCAAAGCAGCGTGACTTCGCAGTACAATCCTGCTCATCCCCTGACCAGATTAAAGAGTGAAAAATTTGGCATCCAGCCAACTGAATTCCCTCTCCCCACCAGGAAAAGAGCAAGGAAAACACCACCAGAGTCTGACAGTGAGACTCTTTCATCTACGTCGTCCATTTCAACTCCCTCACCGCGAAGTCAGCCACCCACATCTTCATTCCAAACCACTCATCCATCTTCCACAACCCCTCCTCTTCAATCATCAAAGATCATAATATCTTCATCTTCCCAGAATCAGGGATCATCCTCTGCACTTTCATTTGCTAGCAGCTCAACGATGGCCCAGTCTCCATGGAACAATCCTGGGGCGGTTTTAATGCCTCCACCCCTGAGCCCAATACCGGCCCATCCTGAGAAATGGCTACCCAAGTTCAATCCAGAAGCAGGCATGTTAGCTGAAGAGCATATTAATAATTTCATGCTTTCTGTTAATCTCAACGGAGTTACCAACGAGGATGCTGTCGTCCGGATTTTTCCCTACACAATGCAAGGAACAGCCGGGTCATGGTACTTTTCATTACCTTCCGGGTCTATCACAAGTTGGGACATTTTTCAAAGTCAATTCCTTACCAAGTTTGGTGATGACAGATCAACAGCGACGTTGATCAATGACCTATCCAATCTTAAAGCCGAGGCTAGAGAACCCATCAAAGATTTCAATTTACGGTTCAATAAAATCCTCAACAAAATTCCCGCTGCTTCCCAGCCCAGCGAAGAAGTAAGATGTGAATGGTACATTACGGCCTTACCATCGAACTTGGCAATCTTCGTGGATAGGGAAAATAAGACAACCTTAGTTGAAAACTTGACAGAGGCGATAGCAGTAGAGAAACGTGTAGTAGCCCTGGAAAAAAGATCTGCGATAGAGGAACGCAAATCTAAGAAAATCTCCTTCAAAGAAGACCCCAAGAAGAAACAAACGAAAGATCCTTTCGATTTGGAAGGATTACAAAAAGTGTTAAAAACCATGTCCAATGAGATGATTGACATAAAAAAACAAGTAGCAGAAACTTCTTCAAAAAATCCCTACAGAGCTTTTAAAAGAAATCCTCCGATGGATGTGAAACCACCCAATGCTATCTCAAACGTCGAATCCGAAGAAAAGGAAGAAGAAGAAAATACCACTGAAGGGCAGACCGATGACGAAGAAGTTGTGGAACTACAAGGAATGTGGGATTTCATCCTCCCACAAGAAGAAGATCAAGAAGTATTTCCGGTTAGCACACGAAGCAAAAATCAACTTGATCCTCCCCAAACTACCCCTAAGCAGAAGGGCGCAAGCCCTGCAGCAAAAGATAAAGTCGCAACAAAGAAAACAACCGCTAAAGCGACTCAATCTAGCCCAGTCCAATCAGATCAAACACCTCCATCAAGAACACTCATTCTGTCGGATGAAATGGAGTACAACATTATTGATGACATGAAAAAGACTAGGGATAATATCACTCTTTATGAGTTGAGCAAATTGAAACATCAACAGAAGATAATGATGAAAGAATTACATGCCGTGCCTACTACATCTTTTCCTACAGCTGTAGCTTCTCACAACATGGGAAGACCTCCAACCAACACGATCAATAAGGTTGACCCAAATGACATCGCCTTGATTGGAGGAAGATCAAGGTCTCACACTCCCCCTTTTCTTCTCACTTATGAAATTTTCAACAAAAACGTGCACAATTGTTTGGTAGATTCTGGTGCTTCAACGAATATTTTACCCAGATCAATATGTGCCAAGTTGAATGTTCAACCACAAAAATCCGCGGTGCGCATAGTTCAGCTTGATCGATCTCAAGTCGAAGTGATTGGTGAACTTAATCAAGTGACCATAAGATTGTCGTCTAACCCGAAGGTATGTCAGGTTATTGACATTCTAGTAGCTGATATCCCTAAATTCTATGGTTTAATTCTTAGTAGGGATTGGTCCGAAAAACTCCATGGATACTTCTCAACCGATTGGTCGCACATGTGGTTACCCTACAATGGTAAACCGAATCAAATAAAGGTTGAATGAGAGTTACACCAGAAATACATAGTGACGGAATTGGAGGGAGAAAATGAAGCAATAGCATACAACAACAGTATCATAGGCAATTACTCGGTAGATTCTTTCCTCAGCAATTTCAATGCTCATACCTCACCTTACTTAGAAAATTCAGTTTTGTCCCAAGTCGAAATTTTTTCCCAAACTGATAATTCAAAATGTGTTAATTTTTTAGATAACCCTGTAAATACATCTTTGTTTTGGAAATTATATTTTGATGGCTCTAAATCTAACGAGGGAGCAGGAGCAGGATGCGTTCTGATTAGCCCAGACGGAAATAAGACCATGCTTACGTGCAGACTTGAATTTGATTGCACAAACAATACAGCGAAATACGAGGCCTTGGTGCAAGGCCTATACAAGGCCTGTACAAAGCAATCGGGTTGAACGTTAAGTACCTTCAAGTCTTCGGAGACTCTGAGATTGTCATCAAACAGGTACGTAACACCATACATTGCCTATCAGGTCATTTGAAGCACTATCAATCTTTAGTACAAGATCTGACTGCACATTTCATAGCATTCAATATTTCGTCAATCCCAAGACTCCAAAATGCGAGCGCAGACCTGTTAGCTAACGTAGCCTCTAGACTTATTCCCTCCGAAGATTTTAGTCCAGATAGATTCTCAATAGAATTAATCTTTAGACCGTCCATCCCTGACAACATTACAAACTGGAGAGTATTTAATGACGATCCTGACATTGTAAATTTCCTCACTTCTGAAGGATCCTACTCAAATCAAATAATTGATGAAGACCATCATGATCACCAAATACAACAAAATAGCACTGATAATGCTATACCTAAATCGGTGGTTAAGTTAGAAGACTTATATGATTTGAAAAGTCGGTTTAAAAGGTCTACCAATTCTAAACTCTACAGTTCGACTCTGAACTACGAATTAGTAAACCTAGGAACTGATGAGAAACCACAAAACGTTAATCTAGGCCACGGCCGAGCCCCTGAAGAAAAATTAGCGTATATCCGTCTTTTGAGACAATACAAAAATGTTTTTGCCTGGAATTAGGATGAGCTGAAGACATACGACACTTCTATCATTCAACATACTATCCCTATGATTGACAATGAAAAACCTGTCCAACAGAAACTCAGAAAAATCCACCCCAATTTAGAAAATCAGATAAAAACTAAGCTAAATAAGTTGTTGAGAGCGAGAATAATTTTCCCCGTTAGACATTCCAAATGGGTCTCCAATATGGTACCCGTTAGAAAGAAAAACGGAGATATTAGAATTTGTATCGATTTCCGGAATCTCAACAAAGCCTGTCAAAAAGACAATTTTCCCCTCCCACCTATGGAGCAGATATTACAGGCAGTAGCAGGCTCAGAATTAATGTCTTTTTTGGATGGATTTTCAGGATAAAATCAAGTGCTGGTACATCCCGATGATCAGTTAAAAACCACATTCCAAACTAAATGGGGCACATACGCATATCGGAAGATGCCATTTGGTTTGATCAATGCTGGCACTACATTTCAGAGAGCCATGGACATCGCATTTAAAGGTTTAGTCAATAAATTTGTAGTGATTTACCTGAATGATATAATAGTGTACTCCAAGAAGAGAAGCGACCATCTCAAAGACTTGAAACAAATCTTTCAACGATGTTTAAGGTATGGGATTTCACTTAATCCAAAGAAATCTTTTTTCGCATTAAGTGAAGGAAAACTTCTAGGATTCATAGTGTCAAAATCTGGTATTCACATTGAACCTAACAGAATCAAAGAAATTTCTGAAATATCCATGCCTCATAACAAAAGAGCCATGCAATCCTTCCTTGGTCAAATCAATTTTGTGAAGAGATTTGTCCCAGATTTTTCACCTATTGTTTCTCCTTTGCAAAATATGATTAAAAAGAATTCAAATTTTAAATGGGGTCAAGATGAGCATGAAGCATTCAACTTGATCAAACAAGCTATCATTAATGCTCCATCTTTAGCGACCCCGAATTTTTCAGAATCTTTTATCTTATACACATTTTCCTCAGAGAAATATTATGCCGCGATTCTAACTCAAGTAAATCAAGAGAAAGCGGAAGCTCCAATCGCATTTTTTAGCTCGAATTTACAAGGTACTGAACTCAACTATTCAGACGTGGAGAAACAGGCATATGCTGTTTTCAAAGCGATCAAATATTTCAGACCTTTCTTACTTAAAGCCCATACTAAGGTCATAGTATCATTTCCAGCGGTAAGAAACCTTCTGATACAGAAGGATGTGGGCGAAAAAAGAGCAAATTGGATCACCGCTTTACAAGAATACGATCTTGAGATCAAACCAGCAAACATTGTAAGAGGTCAAGGCTTCTGCAAAATGTTGGCTGGAGCATCGCAAATTCCTGAGAACTCATCTGAAGAGGTACATACGTATGAGGTAAGCCTAAACAACGCAGAATCATTATATGCTGACACCATTTATTACCTTAAGAATGGGTATGCTCCATCACACTTGGATCACACCAAGAAAAAATCTCTGAGATTGAAAGCTAAACAATACTAGCTCATAAATGATGTTCTGTTTAAAAGGAATTATGATTCTGTGCTTCTTAGGTGTCTTGAGAAAACTGAAGCCGAAAAGGTTTTGCAAGAACTCCACAATGGACCAGCAGGCGAACACTATGCTGGAGATGCTACTGCACATAAAATCTTACGTGCAGGATATTATTGGCCCACGCTGTTCAAAGACTCACACAGTTACGTGAGGAAATGCCAAGTCTGCCAGACTGCTGCAGGGAAACAAAAAAAACCGTCCATGCCACTACAGCTGGTTAACATCGAGCAACCATTCAGTCAGTGGGGCCTGGACATAATAGGTGAGATCGTTCCTCACTCTTCTAAGCAGCATAGGTACATCCTCACGGCAACAAATTATTTTACTAAATGGGTAGAAGCAGTTCCTCTCAAGACAGCTAATTCTGAAAACATTATTGAATTCATAGATCAATTTATAATCACTAGGTTTGGATTGCCAACGGCCTTAATGTTTGATAATGCTTCATACTTTACTGTAAATACAATGACTGAGTTTGCACTTAAAAGAGGGTTCAAACTGAAATATTCGGCCAACTACTATCCGCAAGGTAATGGATTGGCTGAATCAACAAACAAAAACCTGATCAGGATTATTAAAAGAACAGTCGACCAAAACCAAAAGAATTGGCACAAAGCATTGGCAAATGCTTTATGGGCAGATAGAATAACGAAGAAAGCTTCAATCGGCACTTCTCCCTTTAATTTAGTTTACGGGAAAGAAGTGGTTCTTCCAACTCACTTAGTCATCCCCTCTTTATCTTTAGTACAACACATCGATGAGGTATCTACCTCCTCCATACAACTAAGACAAATGGAAATAATAAAATTAGAAGAACAACGAGAACAAGCTAAGAAAAACCATGCCCATCACCAAGCGCTGATAAAATCCTCTTTTGACTCAAGCATAATGACCAGAAAGAATTTTCAGATGGGAGATTTAGTTTTGAAATGGGATAGGGCTCATGAAGAAAAGGGCAAACATACGAAATTTCAGAAATTGTGGCTTGGTCCTTTTCAGATTGTAGAAGTCATAGGCCCATCAACGTTTGTGTTGTAGGATTTAGCAGTTAGAAGAGATTCTTTGCCTGTTAATGGGCAGATTCTTAAAATATATTTTCCATAGAAGATCACTCTTCTATTTTGTAGGATAGTTTTAGTTTTTATTTGTTTTTCTCTTTCTTATAAATAAAACCAGTTGTTGATGGTCACTAAAAGGGTTCATGAAAAAGACACCAATTCTCTATCAGATTTTGAGCTTTTCGCTTGTACAAGTAGCAAAAATTTTCGAAAAATCTGATTTTTATTATTGACAGGTAGAGTTAACTTTAGCCTAGACATGATACTAGTTTCAACTTCAAAAAATTTGATGAAAGCAACCTTTGGTAAGAAATTGTTTTATATCAACACAATGAAAGGTATCAATAATAAAATAAATATTCTCTGTAAAGCTGCTGTTTTCAAACTCTATTATTGTCGTCCAGAGCTTTCTTAAGGAAAAACAATGACTTCCTCCCTGCTAAAGGAAATCGCAGCATTCAGAGGAACAATCCGAGAAAACACTATATCTCAAAGAATAAGAGGTCTCATCACGAGCCGGCTTATCATGATCACAGATATTATAACTTGCTGACTTTGCCAATACTGTCTATCAAAACAGGGCAACGACTCAAGATTGTTGCAATCAAAAGACAAGGGGTCTCATCACGAGCCAACTTGTTCAGCAAAAGTGTAAATCAATTGAATGACTGTGTCATAATTTGGCCACCAAACCAAGACATTGTTCTTTAGAGAATAAAAAAGGAAAAAATGTCAAAAAGGGTTTTTCTCTGAAAAGTTGTAAATAACCTTAAGCAGGATAAAGGATCATTGCTGGGTAACAGGTAACCCTATCGAGGCTATGGACGCTTGCGGGCAACAGAGGCTCTACCTACGACAAATGAGCATATTTTAAAAGCCAGCACGCAGAGAAGACCTTATTTTATCTTTAAAAGACCAAGTAATGTCTGGTGTGAATACAAGAACTAAGCCTGAGGAAACAAACAATTGGAATATGAAAAGGTTGAGACAAAGTATCATTGATAGGATAAGGCATAATGTACTCTATCTGTCCATAACAAAATTTAGACATATGAAATTTTTTCTGCTTCGGAAGTTGAAATTCAATAGAAAAGCAGAGATAACTGGTTCTTCACAGTGAATCGCCATTGTTGTGGTCACCAACACCCCCCCTCTTTGTTTGGTATTAGCAATAACACCAAGCAAATGGGGACCCTTAACAAAAAATCCAAAAAACATTTTATCAAATTTTTTGTATTTTAACTCCCTAAAGCTGTATCGCATCGCGAGAAGAGAGTGAAACGTTTTCCTATGCGCATAATAAGCTGCGAAGAAGCGACGCGAAATTCATCGCATCGCATATATTGTGAAGCGCTCTTAAATGAAAAAATTAAGGAATTGCCGACGGGCGATATGCGATGTCGCATATCGCAACATCGCATAAGCAGCACACAATGATTGGATGATGTGCGATCTGCGATTTGCGATCTACGATTTGCGATCTGCGATTTGCGATCTGCGATTTACGATCTGCGATATTGCGATATGCGATGAATGCGATCATCAATTCCTGCGATGACACATCTTGACGACGTCATCCTCGATACTGCGATGCGAGTCACAGAAATCACTCATCGCAAAATTTCCTCGATACATTGTTCAAGGAAAGATGTCTGTAGACCAAATTGGGCACGCGCCTTAAAAGAAATTGATGATTGTACGCCAAAGTATCCAAGAAGGATTGTGTTGTGTTTTTTGAAGAGTCAGTTCATTATGAGTGTCATGATTATGCATTCATTAGAGCTTAAAGCTTTCATGTCAATCTTTTCATCATTACTCTTTTCCTTTGCGTAAACTATAAGGCAGCAACTAACATAAAGCAATGTGCAGGAAACATCTAAGGAAAAGGGGAAAGCGTCAATACTCGGAGAACAGAGAAAAGATGCCTTCGCAAACGGATGCCACATGCAGCAGGACCGCGGATTCCAGAGTATCACTCAATAGATACTGATGGAAATAGACTATCCAAGACTCAAAGTCAAAGGCGCACAAAAGCAGCATGTTTACAAAAGATCCTGAAGCTTAGACTGGGTAAAGCAAAAAGAAAAACGCTAAAGAGGGAAAACGCACCAGAAAAGCCTAGAACAAAGAATGGAAGCAGCTTTCAATACAGAAAATTGTTCAGAGAGCAAAATCCCTAACTTATTCAGTCATTCGCAAGGCTGGAAACCGAAATAGCAACAACACAATCAGTTTGAAAGAAATTTGGGTTATACCAAGTATACACACAGTGAATACACCAAGCCAGAGGAAGATTTTCGAAAATATCTTCTAGTTTGTCAGAAAGCGGTGCCAGCTCTTGTTATTTCTATTTTCATAGCTCAAACGAAAGGAGAAGACAATCAGCCGACTCTTCCCAGGCGAATGTTGCATTGCTTACAACACTAAGGAGCAAATACAGAAACGGTTAGAAGTTAGATTCAATTTTTAGATATAAATTTGCTTTAGTAGAAGGGTGGTCATTTGAAACCGTGTCCTAAATTTATGTAATTAAGATTAATTAGTTAGCAGTATTTAAACCCTTCTCAGGCATTTGGAGAAGGGTCTGGAAATTTGTCAAAAAACTTGTCCTCAAAACATGCACTTTTGCACCCTCGGAGGGGGTTTTTGATGAATGGATGGATCAAGATTTATCAATGTTTGCATTTAATGTCTGCTACTGATGTTGCACTTCTGTACTCTTAGTAGATGTTAGAACAAGTAGAGATAAATCATTATTGCTTGAAGCTTATGAGTGGAACCAGTCATAAATGGTACTTTTATCTCTTGACCAATTTCTGCTTATATTCTTAAAGTGATATGCAGTTTTCAGTTGTTTATATGTTAATGCATGAATGTGTGGGTTACCATTTGGCACTTCTGTACAGTGGAGTCATTTATTTGTGTTTAATTTATGAATAACTTATTATGCGATATGCTGTTCACAACTGTTTTGCTTAACTTTTTATGCATAATGGTTTATCTTAATTGATTTCTATTCTTATGATAGCTGAATTATCTTTATTACCAGTTATTGTTCGAAATCTCTTTAGATCGCATAATAGAAGAAATATACCCCGGGTTAGCGTATATTAGATGTGTTGTTTCTTATTAGATTACAATAGCATAGAATTAGTTTAGAAGTTTGAATTAAATTAGCTTTAAATACTCCTAGATCAGCATCATCCAACTCTACACACACACACACCCCTTAGATTGGGAAATTGGTCCCATTATCCCCAGTCGACCCGCTATACCAAACGGATAAGGAGCTGCCAACCAAGGTCCAGACCGAGTGGGTATCCCCCTTGTTGTCGACCTGATTTTCGGGGCTTCAACAGTGACCTACGTGAAAGCAAGAACAGAAGGTATAAACCGAAATCACGACCATCTCAGGGTGCAGAAACTTGGTTCCACCATTCCCCCCATACTGCTTCGGGTGAGACTTCGGTCCGCGCTCCACAGGCTGATGCCAAAAGGGCTAGTAGTGTAGGGATTTGTTTGGCTAACTAATTTTGAACCTGGGTCAAGCCCCATGTAGCCAACACGGTGTCCTAATGTAATGAAGTGAGTATTTCCATACCAGTTTCATAGTGGATGGGTAGCCAGAAGTGCTTTAAGAATTCCACCGCTAAAGCGCCATAGGTATTGACTGACACGTGTGGTAACTCAATGTAACACTTGGTTGCATTGCTAGTAATGGTGCAGGGAAAGAGCCATAGTCAGATACTATCATCCACCATGGAGCTAGAAGCACACCATAAATGATAGGTGGTGATGTGTGGACCCAGATCCTCCACTTATTTCCCTTCGAACTTCGGGATGTCTGTTAGGATTTTATGTGGGATTGGTGGCCAAAATAATTTGTGATAGATGGGGTGATTTGTGAGTTTGTACAAGTCAGGGATATTAAGTGTTGCCAAGAAAGGCAAGGTGTTTGATGCCCCTAAATCAGACCAAGGTGATGAGATATGACTTGAGGATCCTTGCAGTCCTCCCATCGTGTTGTTTCCAATATTATACACAGGTTTTGTGGTATAGTAATTTCCTTGGGGTATAGTCGTGTAGTATGGGTTTCCATAGGGGGTGTTAGACTAGGGGTTGGAAGTGCCCCCAAGATAAGGACTGCCCCCTTGACTCATTTGAGGTTGAGAGTAGGGTGCCTATATGAATTTATTGGGACCTTATTAAGGGTTCCCTCTCACCACGTAACTAACTATAGGTCCTTGACTGACATAAGGAGGGTTCATGCCCATCAATGACTATCCCTGCAGTCCTATAAATGGAGGGGGAACTATTACATTCCCGATCGGTATATGTGTATTGGGAACTATGGCCCCAAGCATATCAACCTGGGGGTTAGAACTAAACAACAGATGCCAACCATAGGTGTGGTCGATGGGACTCGTGCTTTATTGAGCGTTATAAGGGGCACTATATGTAGCACTTGTCAAACGTCTAGGGGCTAACACAAAAGGGGCAAAACCCGGAATGTACTGGGTTCCACTTGTGGTAGGTTTCGCGATAGGGTTTGAACCTAGGACAGATTAACAGGGTTTGTCATCAGAGATGTGGTACTGACTATCGACTGGGGAGGTGGTGGTGAACCTAAAGTGTCCATAAAATCCCATGACCCATTAGTCATTGATGGGATGGGTGGAAATGTTCCAACAGAAGACAAAGGAGGTACAAATGCAACAGGAATTAAGAGTTGTCCCAATGGATTCATGATCGGAGGATTGTATGGAGGACATAATCCTTCAGTAAAGAAATCTTCTGGTAAGCTTGAATCATGAGATGTCCAAACTAATTTTGTGTTAGATCTCAGAGACTGGTTGCCCAAAGACGGGGAATCCGGTTCGCTAGGGCTTGGAGGATTCTCCACAATGAGTGGGGGAAGTCCTAACAACAGTCTAGATTGATGACAAGGGCTAGATGTAGACATGGTGACTGATAAATTTTATCAATAGATTTTACAGTGATATTCGTTAAAGTCTCGGTGATAACAATTTGACACTTTAAAAAATAAAAAATACACTAAGGAAATCAATCAACAAGTAGAGGGAAATGACCATGTCTGATAAGCACCGATCATTGGAGATGAAACCCAGTATCATAATGAATACCAGAGAGAGTTGGCCAAATGTACAGTTACAATTACTCTTGAGCTTCGTGAACCTCAGATTAAGGGACCAAGTACTCTCGTGACGATGAGAACCCTCCCAAAAATCGAAGACAGAGTAGGTTCGTCTATGTTAGGTACCAGGGAAGCCCACCCCAGTCACCTTTTGTTCATCCCTAAAAGTATGGCCACTAAGGATGCCTCAAATTAAAGACACTACTGGTGGGAACATAGTCGTAGACAATACACTGTGTGGGCAGGATAACTGAGTCCCTGACTCAGCTCCGATATCCCCGAAGGGATCCCCTATACATAGAATACCGAAAGGATATGTAAGCAAAGGTGGGCTACCTTAATTTATAGTCCTATGTTGTCTCATATTTAGCTCTGCTTTTACTGGAGTGGTCCCTGATAGTATGAGTGCAGAAGGATTTCTCTCTTTAATGACACTAGTTTCGATGTATGATCTTGGGCTGTTAACTCACATTGCCTATCCAATATCCTAGCATAAACTAATGTGTGTTTACTCTAAAAAGAGTTACTGGTTGGTTTTATTAGGTAGATTTTAAATTTACTTCGTTAGAGTCTTCGGTAGGGGTGTTGACGTATGAAGTTATATGGGACTCTCACTCAAATCATGCAAAAACAATGCTTGTAAATTTTCACTTTCGATGAATAAGCTGCTTCTACAAAGGGAGAGTCATTCATACATCAATATATATACCATGCATCCTATTTAGTAAAACACTAGCATAACTGACAGAACTTCAATGCTCACTAACAACTTTTGAAACCAAATAATGCATATCTAACCAGCTAAGCAGAAAATAGTAAAAAAAAATTGTATTTTCCTTTAATGAAAACAAAAACTTTAAGAAGTAAATCTATTTTCTTAAAAAAAAATTGTTCACAACACATATCAGTCAAACAATCACAACTGCAGATCCTTGATCAGTCTACAAATAGATTTCCCAACCCATGAGGTCACAAAGCAAGTTGTTTATCAAGAAATGGTTGGCTAACACTCTGTACTAGAGGCTACAGAGAGTTACTTGCAGCACTAACACACTATTTGTGAGGACACAATGCTTTATAAAGCACTTTTTATGCTAGTAGTCAACATTAGTGAGGAAAAAGGCTCAAAAACTAGGCTGTGGGGATCAAATCTAGGGCTAAGCACTGAAATAAGGGTGCTGCATAGTCCTAAGTGGTCGGAAATGGAATGAAGTACAAGAAATCTTGGAAGAAAGAGAGATATAGGAACTTTCTGGGAAAAACTGGGAACTAAGTGTAGTCCCCAGCGGAGTTGCTAATTCTGCTATAGGGATTAATGCGTGAGTGTTTGGTGATGTAGAAACCCTCAAGGATCTTCTCGAGATCCTTGGAAGACAGTCATATTAGCTATAGATGTCACAAAGATGCATGAATATCTATGCTTTACAAATGAATATCAAAGCAAGAAGGAATTATTACCTTGAATCTTAGTGTGGTGTTGCTGGAGAGCGCAATGTAGCTAGGCAGAAGACCCCTGAGCCATCTCCAGATCAAAACCCACACATATAAAAGACAAGCGTAATATCACAACATAAAACCTTGATAAATAATGCATGAACATATAAAGATATCTAGTTGCATATATCTAAGCCACTCATGTTAACAATGTTTCATAAACATATAAACAAGTTATACTACCAACGTCATGAAGTGGACAACACAATTGTAGTTCTATATTGATGTAGAAAGAGTGATTACAACCATCAGTTGTATTAGCCTTCCCTTACCCCTCCATCTACTCTCTCTCTCTCTCCCTTCTTAACCTCTTTTGATGCCTTAGTCTGAGACTCTACTCGACAGTCATATAGGAAATCCTTTCAAATGGTTTGACCTCTTTCACAATGGCCCTAGCCTTCCATATATAACATGTGAGGATAGGGTTGCCAAGTCCTTCATGAGTTCCATTAGGAAAAAGCAGTGTTGTTTCCATGCCTTTGTGCTCTTTCCCGTTTGCACACTCCATTAGGAATTGATAATTCCTCCAAATAGGTATGTTGGATTGTATGGCCTGACCCAGGTTCAGAGGTGATTTAGCCAAGCAAATGTTGGTACTACTAGCCCTTTCGGCAACAGTCCGCGGAGCGCGGACTAAGGTCTCACTCGAGGTAGCATGGGAGGGTGCTAGAACTAGGTTTCTGTACCCTAGGGATGTTTGATGAGCTTTTGGTGGTCCATGGTTTGACCCTGCGCACACGTCGCTACATGCACCTATTAGTCCCTCGCAACCTGTGATGTTGCCTTCGCGCATCCCTACCCGGGGCGCGATCCATATTATACCCAAGTTCCTTACTATTTAACCTGTTATTACCTGATTACTTAACTTGTCTGTGTAAGACTAGTGATAATTAACAGTATATCCAACAATCATACAAGTGTGCACAATAAAGAAAATAGTATAAATGTAAAGAATGCAATACACAAGAAGATGCACCAAATTTGGAATCAACTTCTTTTTCTTATTCTTCATTCAAGGTTATAGACTTGACACTGCCTTGCGTACTTAGCTGCAGGGGTTCGCGCACTTAGCTGAGGACTCTACTAGGCCTCTATGCACTCAGCTATGAAGCCTCTTCCTACTGCTACAGCCCAATACCTTAGACTCTTACTTTATGCTCGAACCATTTGTATTCATCTATCTCTCTAATTAGTTATCTTTACAGCTTAGAGCCTTGCTCTATTTATACAATCCCATGGTCTGTGGACCATGGGTAGGCCGACATGACATTACATTACATAACAATACTTAGGGTAGACAACCCTATGACTCAACCTATACTTCGTGCTCCGTGCCCACAATTCGCGGAGTTTTACAATACATTTGACCAAAACTTGGGCTTTGAGCCCCAAAAAATGTTGTGGGGGGATTCCATGCCCAGTAGGCCCCCAGCATAAACATCATGACTCACCCTCGAGTCACTCTATTGGCGTGGTGACCTTGGTGCGGAGTCCCTCCAAAAATGGTCCCGTACTGCTCGGAGGTCCACAGCGCACTGTTCTGCGGTTTGTTCGACCTGCTGCATGTGCTCTTCTGATGCTTCTTTGTGAGGATCGAATTCCTGCCTTAGTGCGTAGATCCCCTCATCTATGTGAGCTTGCCCTCAATATCTGCCATAATGGTGAAGGCCTCATCAATCCATGGCTGGACATGCACTTTTAGAAGTGCCTCTTTCTGTGTTGTGGCATCCACCTACTCTTTCAGTGCACTTGCTTACTGTAGCTTTGTGAGCCGTTGAGTGAGGACGATTGTTTGCGCAGTTCCCCTTACATTGTCGTATAGCTCCTGAAGCTCACGTGCCTCTGTTTGTAGATGTTGTATGTTGGGGTCCTCCTGCAAGGATGTGAGGACTCCAAAGGCTTGGTCCAACATACCGATACAATCATGTACTACCCATCCATTTTCTTCCAACCCTGTTTAGATAGTGCTAATGCGTTGCTTTCTAACTTTCGGGGGAGTGGAAGGCTTTGCCTTCAGCCGTAGCTCAACAATTTGGAGATTCAGCTCTAGTTTCACATGCATTGTTTCCTCACGCGCGTTTCAGACTCCACTTTCCAGACAGTGGATCTGCATTTCTATTGGTAGGTCTGCATTGATGGACAACTCTGGGACTCGCTGGCATGCTTCATCAAATGTCTGCACTATCTATTGGTTTTGTGACACCAGTTCGTCACACTGTAGGCTGAGCTGTTCGATGTTGATATTTTTCTCACTCATCACCTAAATCACGTGGCCCTCCCTGGTGCGGAGCTCTACTATTATGCCATCCTGCAGTTGGTACAGTGTGTCTCATAGAAGGGTAGCCAAATTAAGGCCAAGTCCCTTGATCCTTCCAACTGCGACTCTGTCGGTCTCATTCTCTATTGCTAGTGCCCCTTCCGGTAGCACTACGATATTGGCCATCCTTACGTATAGAATCTGCTCTGCCGCTGATATGTCTGTTATGGCGTAGGTGGCTATGGTTCCTTCCTATGGGGGCCACACCTATAGTTCCTATAGCTGCACCCTTAGGGCCCCCAACACAGTCTGCTGCTCTGACATGTCTTCTTGGAGTGCTTTCTTGGTGACCTTGTGAACCATGTTGCCGATGTCATAGAGGTTGCCTTCTATTAACGTGATCGGGTCGATGGCCAATTTGGAGGCCTTGACCTTTTTCCGTGGACCCGATCTCTCTGTGACACACAGCCTTTTCAGTTGGGTGGAAGTTGTGCCCGGGTTTGCACCTTCCTCTGCAAGGTCTATGTCCTCTACATCCTGTCCTATAGACAATTCCTGGCCCTCCTCTTCCTGCGTCATTGTGGCCCCTATCGTCTGCATTGCTACTGCTACTTCGATGACCTTTTCCTGCTCTGTGGCTGCCTTTGCTGCCTCGCGGACTACCCTTACCTCTGCTGCCGCTTTTTCATTGCGCCTCTTTTTTACCAACTGTGTGACATGTAACTTGGCCTAATCCTTTCCTCTCTGTGTAGCTGTCCTATTTAGCTTCACCAAATTCGGATCGCACCACTTGGGAGGCCATGATTCTAGCACTACAAAAATTGCATCATCAGTGGTGATGAAGGGGAGCTTGGTCCAATGCTGCACCAGATCCTTTCACGCATTGATGTAAATATTGTGCATGTCCACCTTGAAGTTTGCAAAGCTTTGCAGACTGTTGTGCACTATGGGGGATGGTGAGCCCCAGTATTGTAGCAATAATGCTTCAACTCCTGGAACTCCCTTCTTTAATTTTATCAACCCGGTAGTTCGTAACAAACTTGGAAGCGACGATGCTGTATGCACAAGTACTAGCTCTTGCCGCAGCTGTCACTTGGTCAGCTAGCACAAGTCCGCAAGGATCTTAAGCCAACTTCTATGAGCTCTTAGAAGAAGCTTTTTAATTGATGGATGAAAGCTAACTCGAAGGAAGCTAATCTAATTGCAAAAAGAAACTAAGAGCCAAAAAGAAATGCAAACCCTAGCAAACCCTAATTCTACCAGCTAGTCCTACTGATGCAAAGGAGAGCATGCAAACTACTAAAAGAGATGCCATTACTTCTATGAAGGTAAAATACATGTGTCTAGACTACCTCTATCCGAAGAAAACATCTTTTTGTATTTTTGTTTAAGTTGTTGGAATTATCATGCATGTGCTTCTAACTATTTTTTACTGTGCAGAGGTGGATCAAGGAGGAGAAATGCTTGGGAAAGGTTGGGAAGGTTCATAGAGGGTCTAAGGGGTCCCTAACACCCTTCCAGAGAGTCTCACAAAGTTTGGCTGCCAAGAAACCGTGTTTATGAGCTTCTACAAGAAGTCTGCAGGGGTTCTACAGGATGTTCAGGATTTCTACAGGATGTTCTGTAATTCTTCTACAGGATGTTTCGAAATGGGATTTTGGAGCATGGATGGAGGGAAAAAGAGGGAGGAATGAGTATGGAGGTGAAATAGGGGTGTGAAGAGGTCTAGGACTTGGTGGATGAGGCTAAGGAGCGGTTGGATTTGTTCAAGGATGGAGGAAGTGATGATGCACAAGAATGTAGGAATTAGGGCAAGGTGGGGAAAGTATGGCAAATGAAGGGTACGAATCATGGACTAAGGGTTGGAGCAGATTATCTGATGTATTATGGGTAGATAGAGAAGGATAACAGGTGCTCTGCAAGTTATTTTTCGAATTTAACAAATGAAGACTTGGAAAATCAAGAACCTAATTACCTTGACCTAATCTGACCTAGATAGTAGCAAAAGAAATGGAACAGAAGTTTATTTGCACAAAATCAGATGAACTAACTATGCAACTAAGCAATCATAACCCTAAGCATGCAGTCAAAACTGATATCAAGTTTGACAACTAAGAATCCAACACTAATACTTGCATGGTGAAGCAAAACAGCGTTTTTGTGGGCAGCAAGGTCACCTTTGTCCCAACTCACGATCCCACTGAGGGAGAGGTAAGATCAGAGGTGCTTGAGCCCCTTTTTCCAAGGATCCTTTATGTTATTAATCTATCCAAATCAATCTGAACATGAAAATCTACTTTAATCATCAAAAGCAACCTAAATAACACAACAAGTTTTAAATCTAAATAGCAGATTTTACTCTAAGAATGCAGCAAAGACACATAAAGGTAAAAAAAGGAGGTACTGGGCGCTTGAGATGGGCCCAACCCCAAGAGCTACAGCCTCCTAAGAGAGATTTAGAGCTGGTGCAAAGCTGGATTCATCTTTATTGATCAAGAAATGAAGAGTTACATCAAAACTGTCCACAAGGAGAACTTGAAAATGAGCTGACAGCAAAACTAATCTATTGCCTAAAAATCGAACTACAAAATGACTACAACAAGACTATGAAATGACTAACTACCAGCTAACCCAAATGAGGCCCTAAGCCTTCTTATTTATACAAATTGAGGACCCCAACAGTCCTCCTAAACTTTAGGGACTCGGCTGCCCAAGACTTGTAGTTAACAACAGTCCTACTTGACTTGCTTGGCTGCCCTTGTGTTGATTGATTTGGTGGCTCTTGAACTCCGAGATGATGGTGGAGAATTCGAGGTAAGGGCCCATAAATGAGGGGAACACCTTCCTAAAAATACTCTCCACGAATTTGGCTGCCAAGTGCTCATTTCAACCATTGATTTTGTCTCCAAATTGACCAAAAAGGCTACACAAAGCACACATTAGACTTGTTGGCATAATGACTAACCCAATTCACTCTATTAGCATAAATATAATTAAAAACATGCAATAAACTAATGAGAATGGTGGATTAAGTCGAATTAGGAGGTTGAATGAGCCCAAATAATTATCCATTTTTGGGGCTCATCATCACCCCCCTACTGAAAGTGTTGCTCATCCTCTGAGCAACCAATCTATCTCCTCATCTTTGATGGCCCTGGTGGCCTCCCTGTCATCCCAAGATTTTGAAGTGATGTCCTCTTTTCTGTCATGAAACCATGCTTTTCTCTTTGCTTCTTCCCACTACTTGATCCTTTTTCTAGAGAATTCTCAGCTTTGGTATGATTGTGCAAATATACTCAATCTGATGGTGGCAATGGTGGTGAAAGGAGATGAAATCAGTGGAGGATGGATGAAAAGAGTGGCTGCATGCCTCCTCAACAAACTTCAAGCTTCAAATCCCTCTCCATACTTGATTCTGGCCTGCCCAAAGGCTTCTACAGGATGTTTCTGGTAAAAATACAGAACTTCCTGTAGAAAGTCCTGTAGCTTCCTGTAGAAGGTTGAACCATGACTAAATTGTGTCTGAACCCTGAAAAAAATGAGTGTTCATGGAGGGGATGGATGTGCTTAGGGTGGCCAGCACAGGTGCTGCCTCCCTAGCTAAAATCTCGGCCAATTTCTCCTTCTGCTGCCCTTTCTCTAAACTTCCTGTAGAAAGTCCCAAACAACGCAAAGCCTTTGAACTCATTTGATGAAACTTCCTCAAGAGTAATTCCCTTGATGCATCATCTAATTCAACAACTGATCCATCTGCAAGTTGTTGAAAAGCACTCCTTTCAAGCAAATTTTCCATGGCGCCCTTCACTAGCAGACGATTTTGTCCCATTGGTTCCATGACAATAACACCCATGGATTTTTGATCACAATCAAACTCCAATAAAGCCCGCCTCTTTGATCTCTGTATCCACCAATCACAATTGCCCAATTTCACTGTGCCACTGTTGAGAATGGCACTTGTATCACCTACCATTGGGTCTAGAACTCCCATTTTTTCAACCAATACCTTCAAGGCTGCCTCAGTGGGAATACCAGTAGCACGGAACTGGTGACCTTGACAAGATATCCCTACATCATTGCAAACTGCAGCAACTTCTACCAGAGTTTCTCAATTTTCCCCCATATTATGTGCAGGCCAATCCAATATTTTTCCATCCTCAGGATTATATGTTGTTCCTTCAACAGTAAACTCTCTAAGTGAACCAGCACTGTGCCCTATGGCTATAAACTCACTGACAGACATCTGATTGGTTGTAAGAGTACCTGTCTTATCAGAGTAAATCATTGTGGTGCAACCCAAAGTCTCCACGCTCGGTAACTTACGCACAATAGCATTCTTTTGTGCCCTCTTACAAGTGCCAAGAGCCAAACATGTAGTAATCACAGCAGGCAATCCCTTTGGTATAGCATCAACTGCCAGAGCAACAACAACCTTAAAGCAGTACATACATTTCTCAAAGGAAAACCTGATATTATTTTGTTTTGGCCACCCATCTATGACTTCCCATGAAAGAAAATATTTGTAGTTCATGATCCAGACAAGAATACAAATGGCACCAATCACTGTTGTCAGTCTTTCACCAAATTCATCTAACTTTCTTTTCAAAGGGGTATCATGACATTCCATTGAAGCTTCCTGAATTTGTGCCTGAATTTTACCTATTTCTGTAAACATGCCAGTGCTCACAACAATGCATGTGCAGCAGCCATTGGTAACTGTAGTTCCTGCAAACACCATGCATGCTTTTGACTGCAACTCACAGTCACACAAGGTGGCTGGATATGTTCTTTTGACCACAGGCATGCTCTCTCTAGTCAGGGAGCTCTGCTCCATCCTAAAGGTGGATGTCTTGAGGGACACAATTCTCATGTCTGCAGGAACCTTGTCTCCCACCTTCAGTTCCACTATATCTCCTGGAACAAGTTCTCTGGAGGGAAGATCTACAACATAATGTCCATCTCTCAAGACCTTTGCATGATCAGATTGCATTTCTTTGAGAGCTTCCAAAGCCTTCTCAGAATTATTCTCCTGCCATACTCCAACAATGGCATTGAGGATGAGAATCGGGAGAATGACCAGGGGCTCTACATAGGCTGTTATGCCCTCCTCAGAAGACACATTATCACGAAAGTAGGCGAGAAGAAATGAAATGTCAGCTGCCAGCAGAAGTATTTTAACAACTGTATCATCAAATTGATCCACTACCAGCTTCCACAAAGGTGTACCATTTTTCTTCTGGAGCTCATTCCATCCATATATTTGACGACGTTTTTCCACTTCATGAGAATTTAAACCATTCTCTAAGCTCACATCATATTCTTCTAAGCATTCTTCAACAGTTTTAGACCAAGCAAGGAATATCTTGTCCTCCATGGACTATGAAATAGATGATCAGATTCTGAATTCAAACAGATTGCTCCACCATTAACAGATCTATAATGCGTTTGAAAAACTCCAAAATCAATACTTTCAAGAACCCTGGTAACCTTGGACACGAGCTTTAACTACTTTTCTCATTTCAAGCTCGAATTTTGACAAAAATCTCGGGTTTTCCTTCTGCAGAGTTGTTTTCTGCGTTTCCTGTAGACGACTTCCTGTAGAAACGCCTGTAGAGTGTGATAGGTGGGAGATTTTTTTTTAAAACGGCAGAAATCTAAGAAATCAGGAAGAAAACTTGTAGAGGACCATTGGTTAACTGATCTGGAAGTGGTGGACATGTGCTTCAGTTGACCGTAGTTGAACAAAGAGTGGTGAGAGTTTCAGCCGAGCGTCGTTTAACTGCAGCGTGATTTGTGGTGAGCTGGAAAAAACATGTGTTGTCTTTATTCAAACTACAGTGATGTTATAAACTGTATGTTCTCCTCTATCTGTTACTTATTTGACATCCTGTGCACTGGAGTTCAACAGATCTACCACTAACTGTGTTTTTCAACTTCCACGTGAATGACTTACCCATGCATGCTGCGTGATTTTTGCCTGGATGAGTGCAATCGAATATGGCTAGCTTCCTGGCTAAATCCCCCCATCTCATTCGTTCATGTAGTGCTTAGATTAGATTCATGCAATAGAGGAACAAGGTTTAGTCACGTACCTGAAGTCAGATGGTTGCTGTGAGGTGCTTTTTGCTGCTGCATGCTCATATTCTGCTGCTACATGCTTGGATCCTTTGGTTGCATGAGGGCTTGGCTGATGATTTTTGGTTTTTTTCCTTGTGCAAGTGTCCTCTGGCTGGATGCATGCTGCAGGAGTTCATTTCCACGTTCAGATCTGCACCTTCAAGCTGCTGCTGCTGAATTTTCACAGGACCAGAACTTGTTTTCGCCATTGCTCCCAAACGGTAAACCGGATCGATCTGAAAATTTCTGAGCATGTTCCTATCATCATGATGCACCTCCCATAGCAAAATCATGATCAATGGATGCACAGATTTTGAGAAAAATGGAAAATGACTGAAGATTTCAGAGATCAATTTCTCAGAAACCGTGCATCGGAATTGGGTGAAACTACCTGGGTAGGCTACTATCACCTATGTGCATCTCCCCATGAAACAGGTTTTGAAACGGACGCACGGATATGGAGAAAATGAAAAAATGGCTGATGGTGATGGAGGCTAATTTCTTGGAAACCGTGCACCGGAATTGGCTGAAACTGCTCAGGCATGTTGCCATCACCCCTATACAATTCCCCATAAAACGGTTTTTCAAATGGATGCATGGTTTTCAAGTTATGGAAGAAACAAATTCTGTTCTTTGTGTTTTTTCTTCAAGGCATTTTGCAGTTTTGTTGCATGGTAAGAAAACTGAGCTTGGGTTGTGATGCAGGCATGGAGATGATGGAGGAGGAGTTTTAAGATTGCAGGAGGACTTCTGAACCCTTGAGGAAGCTACCATGTTCGCCAAACCACCTTTTTGAAATCCATTTCTAGCTTCCTACAATTTCTACATGAACTTCCTGTAGAAGCACAATGAAGAAGCACAACGAGGTGGAAAAGATGATGGAAAAGGGTGAGGAATGGGAACATGGATGCTTGCAGGCATAACCAATGGATTCCAAGCTTTAGACCCCCTTCCAAAATCGAATTTGGCTTGCTTGAAGGTTCTACAGGATGTTTCCTGTAGAAATATAGAACTTCCTATAGAAGGCACAAAAACTCCTTTGTCTTTGTTTTGAGTGATCCTCCTGACCTGCAATGTCATTGCTACAACATGAAATTATTCAATGGAAATTAGCTTTATTTTTCTTTTTATTTTTCTCTTTTTTTTTGAAAAACAACTAGGGCGCCTCATGGAGGTTTTCACCCTAATTGCCTACCCTAGGCGCCTCCAAGGGAGGTTTTCACCCAGAGATATTATTCTCTTTTCTCTTTTTTCCCAACCCATTGACCGCCTCATGGAGGTTTTCAATCAATGAGCCAATCTAAGGCGCCTCTGAGGAGGTTTTCACCTTAGATTTTTATTCTCTTCTTATTTTCATTTTTTTTTTTTTTTTTTTTTCTCTACCCTACCCTACTTGAAAAACAAAATTGTTCTCAAGTATAAGAATACTTCCAATGGAGCCATGTGCACATCGAGATTAGAGACAAGATGATGTGAAGGCTCGAAATGCATGCTTTGATAGGTATCCAGATCTCAGAGACCAAATGATCTGACCTTGAAGGGATCAAACATAGCTGAGGAAGAGAGTACTGCTGCAACTTAGTGACTGTCTGGAACCATGTCTCAATATAGCTTTGATATCCTTGGTCCTTTTGCTGATCTGGATCATTCTTCATGTCACCTTCTATCATGACTTTCTCATCTTCCTCCTTTTGCTGATCTGGATCATTCTTCATGTCACTTTCTATCATGACTTTCTCATCTTCCTCCTTTTGCTGATCTTTCTCTTGAATACATGGAAGATTTGATGGTAACCATGAGGGAACTCCCTCGATCTCTGATTTTGATCTCTTCTCTTCATCAAGTGCAATCCATGGTTCTTTGATCTCCTCTCTTGAATCTTCTTTTGCTGGATGTGATCCTTCAATGCTTTCAAGATGATCTCTTTTTTGCAATGCTTTTCCTGAGCTATTGAGCTCAAAAGGAGTCATTTGGACATGTTGTGCCTCAGCTTTGCAATTGGGTTGAGCTACTCCATTGTATGGTTTTGGAAATGGTGGTATGGGTAGTTGAGTGGGGGTGTAGATTTGAGATGGATGTGTATGGGGTTGCGGTTGGGCAGGCATTTGGGGTTGCCTTGGTGGAGCAGGAGGCGATGGTTGTGGATGAGCAGGTGGTGGAGGAAAAGAAGCGGGAGGAGTGTTGTATTGGGGCCTCCACCCCTGTTGAGGTGCATTCCACTGAGGTTGTGGCTGAGCATAAGAGTGAAATGAATGAGCAGTCGGTTGGGCATAATATGGATCTGTGAAGGAACAAGGAGGAGGTGTGAACCAGGAAGGATGAGTAGGGGGACCCCAAGAAGGCATGAAAGTGGCTTGATAGGGGTCATAACAGGTCTCGGGTGTCCCTTGCAGTTCCTGCTGGTAAGATCTAGGTCCATGTGACCTCCTTTGGTTCATATAATAGAGTGATTCAGTGGCTCCTTTGGCTCTTTGATATGCAGCTTTGATTCTAGGTAAGGAAGAGCACTGATCTGTAGGATGGTATTCTTCACATACAAAACACACTTCTATGGAGTACAATGGACATTCGTTCCTAGGATGCCTTCTAGTGCACCTAGGACAAAAAATGGCCAAAGCCCTCTTGGCTTCTTCTTCCTTCTTTTGGATCCGCAAGGTATCCAGTTGCATGGCAAGAAACTGCCTCATATCACTCTTGAAATCTTCGATCTGATTTTCAAATTCGTCTTTGGACAAGGTGCTGCTCCCAACATATCTGCTTGTAGCCATTTGCTCAAGAGGAATGGTTTCTTCTTCTTCTTCCCTTGAGGTTCTTTAAATATGTCTTGCTGTCCACCTAAGGGTTCTTTAATCACAGCCATCGAAGAAGAGAGAATGTTGGCTGTGTGAAGCAGTGGGGGTGTTGTGTATCATTTTTCTAACTTATCTCTACTCCTACAAGGCATGAAATGAAATCTTTTTGGTTGATTTTTGCTTTTTCTACTTCTACCTGCAAAACTGAAATAGATTGAACTGCAACTAACTATCTTGCTAAAATGAAAATGCGAAATTGAAATGAAAGCAGGAAAGGACTAATCTATTTTGCTCAAATGAAATTGCACGAATGAAATGCTAGTGTACGCTTGCGGAATTGAAATGCTAATCTACTCTTGCAGAAATGAAATTGCGGAATTGAAATGCTAATCTATGAAAGCGGGAAATGCTAATCTACTTTTGCATAAACGAAATTGCATAATGGAAATGAAATAAATTACTTAGCGGAAGATTGTAGTGGAAAATAGAAGAAAAGCAGCAATCACCAATACTCTGATGCTTCCCCGGCAACGGCGCCAAAAAGATGGTGAGCCCCAGTATTGTAGCAATAATGCTTCAACTCCTGGAACTCCCTTCTTTAATTTTATCAACCCGGTAGTTCGTAACAAACTTGGAAGCGACAGTGCTGTATGCACAAGTACTAGCTCTTGCCGCAGCTGTCACTTGATCAGCTGGCACAAGTCCGCTCGGAGCTTAAGCCAACTTCTATGAGCTCTTAGAAGAAGCTTTTTAATTGATGGATGAAAGCTAACTCGAAGGAAGCTAATCTAATTGCAAAAAGAAACTGAGAGCCAAAAAGAAACGCAAACCCTAGCAAACCCTAATTCTACCAGCTAGTCCTACTGACACAAAGGAGAGCATGCAAACTACTAAAAGAGATGCCATTACTTCTATGAAGGTAAAATACATGTGTCTAGACTACCTCTATCTGAAGAAAACATCTTTTTGTATTTTTGTTTAAGTTGTTGGAATTATCATGCATGTGCTTCTAACTATTTTTGACTGTGCAGAGGTGGATCAAGGAGGAGAAATTCTTGGGAAAGGTTGGGAAGGTTCATAGAGGGTCTAAGGGGTCCCTAACACCCTTCCAGAGAGTCTCACAAAGTTTGGCTGCCAAGAAACCGTGTTTATGAGCTTCTACAGGAAGTCTGTAGGGGTTCTACAGGATGTTCAGGATTTCTACAGGATGTTTTGAAATGGGATTTTGGAGCATGGATGGAGGGAAAAAGAGGGAGGAATGAGTATGGAGGTGAAATAGGGGTGTGAAGAGGTCTAGGACTTGGTGGATGAGGCTAAGGAGCGGTTGGATTTGTTCAAGGATGAAGGAAGTGATGATGCACAAGAATGTAGGAATTAGGGCAAGGTGGGGAAAGTATGGCAAATGAAGGGTACGAATCATGGACTAAGGGTTGGAGCAGATTATCTGATGGATTATGGGTAGATAGAGAAGGATAACAGGTGCTCTGCAAGTTATTTTTCGAATTTAACAAATGAAGACTTGGAAAATCAAGAACCTAATTACCTTGACCTAATCTGACCTAGATAGTAGCAAAAGAAATGGAACAGAAGTTTATTTGCACAAAATCAGATGAACTAACTATGCAACTAAGCAATCATAACCCTAAGCATGTAGTCAAAACTGATATCAAGTTTGACAACTAAGAATCCAACACTAATACTTGCATGGTGAAGCAAAACAACGTTTTTGTGGGCAGCAAGGTCACCTTTGTCCCAACTCACGATCCCACTGAGGGAGAGGTAAGATCAGAGGTGCTTGAGCCCCTTTTTCCAAGGATCCTTTATGTTATTAATCTATCCAAATCAATCTGAACATGAAAATCTACTTTAATCATCAAAAGCAACCTAAATAACACAACAAGTTTTAAATCTAAATAGCAGATTTTACTCTAAGAATGCAGCAAAGACACATAAAGGTAAACAAAGGAGGTACTGGGCGCTTGAGATGGGCCCAACCCCAAGAGCTACAGCCTCCTAAGAGAGATTTAGAGTTGGTGCAAAGATGGATTCATCTTTATTGATCAAGAAATGAAGAGTTACATCAAAACTGTCCACAAGGAGAACTTGAAAATGAGCTGATAGCAAAACTAATCTATTGCCTAAAAATCGAACTAAAAAATGACTACAACAAGACTATGAAATGACTAACTACCAGCTAACCCAAATGAGGCCCTAAGCCTTCTTATTTATACAGATTAAGGACCCCAACAGTCCTCCTAAACTTTAGGGTCTCGGCTGCCCAAGACTTGTAGTTAACAACAGTCCTACTTGACTTGCTTGGCTGCCCTTGTGCTGATTTATTTGGTGGCCCTTGAACTCCGAGCTGATGGTGGAGAATTCGAGGTAAGGGCCCATAAATGAGGGGAACACCTTCCTAAAAATACTCTCCACGAATTTGGCTGCCAAGTGCTCATTTCAACCATTGATTTTGTCTCCAAATTGACCAAAAAGGCTACACAAAGCACACATTAGACTTGTTGGCATAATGACTAACCCAATTCACTCTATTAGCATAAATATAATTAAAAACATGCAATAAACTAATGAGAATGGTGGATTAAGTCGAATTAGGAGGTTGAATGAGCCCAAATAATTATCCATTTTTGGGGCTCATCAGGGGACAGGCGCGGCCACTTATTGATCCACATTCGGATGCTTTCCTCCATGAGCACCCAAAAGATATTTGTCTCACGAATCCACTTCGTGTCCTTAGTAGCCCAAAGCGACACATACTTGCAGCCTCTGGTAAGTCCTATTCAATGCTCGGGAACTGACTGTCCTCTGGAAGTTCTCTCGCTACCAGCAGAATGGACAAGAGTAACCACGCGTAGTGGAAGGTCTTACCCTACTCCTGGGTTTCCTTGTAGTTAGTCAAGAATTCCTTGCAGAGGAACTCGGCCCAGTTGAATTGGCCCCCCTTTGCGCATTGTTCGGTCAATGCAACTACCGGCACTAGTACCTCATCGGCACGGCATTTTCTCATTACCTTCCCAGCCAGGAGTTGGGTGGCTATGCGCACCCCTTTATATTTGATGTTGCTAATTGTGTAAACCATCTTTTTCTTCTCGAGCTTATATTTTTTCTTCATGGCCTTCATGAGAGCCAAATCTCCGCTTTTTCCTGCTATCGATGCAGGGTCCTTTCCCTTACATGGAAGTCGAGAAATTCTATGGATGAGATCCACCGTGATGGGAATAGGCTCCTCCAGCCATAAGTACCCATTGTACACTAGGCAAAACAGTTGCCTGATGATGAAAATAGTGATGGGTGCATGGTGAAAGTGTGGAATCCATAGTAGATGAAGCAATCTGGCCTTCTCCACACCGTGCAACCATTCATGGCTCTAATGTTGTGACTGGCCCCTCCGTGCTTTGCTTCATGAGGCTCTCTATCTCTAAGTGTGGGAACTTCTCACTATCCATGAGGTCCCAATCTTCAAACTTCATTGTGGGCATGCGGCCCAAGTGCGAGCCCTCAAACACAATTCCAACGGGGAGGAGCAGGGTCTGGAGTGCACTCTTGGTGGCATCCAGATCCTTTGTTATCTTAGTTTTCCCTTTTCGCAGAGGGACGTACTCAAGCAATTTCACTGCAGAGCGCACTGGCTAGATGTCCTCTTCCATGTCCTCTGCTTCCTCTACCTTAGCAATGAGAGTCTACAGGTCCTCCTCCTCATCATTTGTCTCAATGGTGACAGCCTTACCCTTTTCTTCCATTGAGAGCTTACTAAACCATGGATTCCACGGGGACATGCGGATTGGTCTCGCTGCTTGCTTATCTTTTTTCGGCCTCGGCGTCTGAGGTGATTTTAGGATTTCTAGTGTGACCCCAGTATCTTCGGGAACATCGTTGTCTGTGGAGTTCTGCATGACCTTGTCGGTGGTTCATTTGCAAAGCCCAAACCTCTTCTGGTAGCCACCATCTTGTTTGAACTGTTTGTGATCGTTCACGAACTTCGAGGCTTGAATATCGATCAGAGCTCAACACTCTGTGCTCTAATCAACTGCTCAAATCTCAAGTGAATAAGTGTTGTCTCGTGGTTAGCCTCTGGGGTTTTATAGCACCTTTTGAATTCAAATTCGACCGTTCCCCATAATTCTGGGCCATCAATGCTTTCTTGGCAGCAAATTGTCCCAAATCTTGCCCTTAATTTGCGTCTTAAATGCCCACCTCCCACTCCTTTTTGCCTTAAATTGGACATCCCATCATGAACAGTGACACCAACGGTCACTTCCCAGCCTACCCACGTAGCAGTGCAGCCCCCAATGCGTGGGTGCGAACCTTGTGACATGTTGGTTTTGCGCACACTCCCCTTATTTCACAGCTCGCAAATACACTCTTTTATAGTCCCGCGCTCTCTTTCAGTTGCCTGGAGCACAGAGACTGTGCTTCCTATGGCTAGTTAGGTGGTCGCACCACCTATGCAAGGCTTCAACTCGCCTTCCAGTATAGTCCTCAAAAGATCCTTAATTTCCCTTGTGACAACTGGCGTCGTGCATTCTATCGTATGTAGTGCACTTCCCTGATTACCACGTTTGATGAGATGCGGTTGTAGCCATGGTAGTAGAGTCATAAATTCTCAGCGATACTCTTCTAGTTCAGTGGTATGATCATCTGCACCTTGCCTTATCATCCTTGGTTTATCGATGAGACATGCTTACTTGATCTCGTTTTTTAGCCTCTTGATCTCAGTGTCCATAAAAATGCTTTTCTTCCTCAATCATAACTGGTCTTTTTCGAGTTCACGAAGTCTAAGGTTCCCTTGCCGAATGGCTTCCTGAATCTTTATGTGTTTGACCTCACGTAGTTGTGTGATTTCTTCGTCCTGGTCTTCGCGCACTGTCACAACTGTGGAAGCTCTTACGGGTGGACTCCTCTTTGCATTCTATTCAGAAATTATGGTCTCTACCCTATTTCACACCTTTGGAATCGTTTCCACAGTCAGGGTTTTTCACATGGTCCTATAGGCCCATCGAACTGTTGGTACCCGCAGGTCCCAGTCAGTGCGTCTCGCCTAGTGAACCCTGTTCAATACTTTGCACACCCTATTGAATTCCTCTCCGTGGATAATTAGTATCATGCATCACCTTTCCTACTACTGCGGTTTGTTTCGATTCTCTATTCTGGGAGTTGTGTGCACTTGTGCGGGCTGTACATCATATGTCCGTACCCATCGAGAAAGGTGGGTGTGCAAGTCATTCCGACCCTGCTAACTAGCTCACATTTTGAGTTGGGGTTTTCCAAAGTGTAGGCATGTCATCCTTTTGCATCCGCACCAGTCCTCAAAACTTCCCTGATGTGTACCCCACCATCGTGTGGGTGTTGCGTGCAATGCCCACTTCAGAGCATCGAATCGCTGCTGTTTTGGTACTGCGCTTTCAAATTTGTTCAAGAATTCATCCACCACTGTCAACCCATCATATGTAGGCAGATCCCTTGCCTCTATTGTCACACAACACAGTGATCTAACCATCATGTTGCAATTAAGCATTGTTACTTCATGCAATGGACTCTGCCATCGCTCTATCTCTTCTTTTGAACCCGAAGTGCAGGAGCTTTCACGCTTCCATGAAATCCTTCCATCTGCAGTCAGATTCACCCAATCCTCTTCTTGCACGGTTATCTTGTAGATAAAATTGAGGTTGTCATCACTATCGTCGTTGCACACTGGTTTAGTGTATCATGCTCCTTCAGCTGGATCTAGCGGTACTACTATGCATAGTGGACTTTTTTCAAAGATCAATTTGCGCTTCTTTAGATTTATGACACCGTTCATATCGGTGGCCCGGTCTATTCCTAGTAGCATGGGATAGGGATTACTATCATCAACAATCTTTATCACTTAAAAATTTGCCTACATGCTCACACCTTCAATGTTTACTGTTATCCCTTGGTATCTTCCCATGGGTAAGGTCTTCTGTTGGTTGACCATTCATAACTGAATAGGAGACCACTATAGCGCGAGTTTGCCCATGCATTCCTATGTTTGTTTTGGCAATACATTTGTGTTTGATCTGAGATCCAAGATTACCCGATCCATTTCATATTCGCCAATTTGCGCAGTCAACCTCATTTCCCTTCCTGTGTGCAATGCATGCTTACCAAGTTTTCAGACAACGTACAACTCTTTTGACCCTTCACACCTAGTGATAAGTTCCTGTAGTCCTTTCGTTGCCTTGCTGTTGTGTAGCAGTTTCATGCATGTCTCCAGAAAGGTAGTGAGAATTGAAGGATCCATACCTGGTTCTAGTTGATCCTTACTACCTGAAGTGGAGGCCTCTATGAAGCTCTTCTTAGCTTCCATGAATGTATCCTTCACGCGTTCTAAATCAAATTTGGGTTCCTTTGTAGGAGCCTTTCAAACCCTTGCACTTTCTTCTGACTGTTTCCCTTATCATCACCAGTGGTCACACCGCTCGTGAGCATCATGTTTACATTTAGGTCTTTTTCGCGTGGTTCAAACCTCATCATCTACAAATTCTGAGTCGGAGGGGGCTGAAGTGCCCCATTTTTGCGCAGTCTCGCTATCAGTGTAGGGCAGTCTTCTACCTCATGATCAAACTGAGTACAGTAAAAAAATAAGGTCCTTATTAGTTTTGTATAATCGCGGGCATAGTGCCTTGGCCCTCCGCAATTATAACAAATTAACTGTTTGCAACCCCTTCCTGGTCCCATTCCACCTCGACCTCGACCGCACCCTTGAAATCTAGCGCGCACCATTCCTATATTCAGGTCGAGGACTCGTGTTTTGGTCTGCACCCGATAGGTAGGAGTTCGGTCCATCATTACTTCGTAGCTTCTGTAGGTGTACTCAGCATGGCCTACAAACCAGCAGAAGTTACAAAACAATTGTTGGGACGTCTGCGTATACTTTTGCAATAGATGACAATTATCCATAGTGTGTTTTCCTCCTATCTGACAGATTGTGCACCATAATGTAGGCGCCACGCTCGATCCTACCTGTGCCTCAGGCTTTAATGTTGTCATCCCTCCTCCTGCCGAGTAATTTGTGAACACTGGACAATGGTCCTTGTCATGCCCCTGGCCTTTGCATTTTATGCACCATACCTCCTCATGCACCTTTGGCCGAGGTTTCCTATCCTGTTTCAAACTCTGCATTTCCAGACACAGATTTTGCAGTTGCACGTGGATTTGTTGGACTCCCAGACCAGGGTCTTGTATAGGGGTCTCATGCAATCTCATCACCATCTCCAAAGCTTCTACCTAGGTGGAATGTTTTTGTTGTGATAACGTTGTCCTTAAGTGCGGTTTCAGTGATACTACAAGCCATGTGTGGTGTTGTCCATCTGTCAATGTCATGTTGGCTTCACGAATCATACCCTTCAGTATTTGGTCCAGATCCCAGGGGGTCTCGTCTAGGAGCATCGTGATCTCCTTAAACCCGATGATTGATTGTGTTTTCGACTTTGGCCTGCTAAATTCCCTATTCAATGCGATCTGGATTTCTGTGATTCTTGCATTTGGATGGTCGTTAGAATGCTTGATGTACCATGTTAATGCGCGATCCTGCAACGTGCTCACCAGCATAGCCTTCTTGATATTGTCATCCATGATGCCTTGTGCTTCCCATACTGCTCTTACCACGAACCAGAATTGGTCCGGATATTCATTCCCCACTCCTTTGAATAATGGTAGTTTGATCGCACTCGCCATACTGAACTGTGGTGGTGGCGGAGGTGAGGAGGGTGAGACAAGTGGTGGTGTAGGTGGAGGTGGTAGGCACGAAATTCGCTACCTTATCAGACTGATCAAGCTTCTCAGAGAGACTTTCGCAAGCTCTTCCTCACTTTCCCATGAGGGAGAAATTAAGGGACTGGTTTCCAATTCTTCACTACTTCTGCTTCTGTAGATCTTCCCACTTCGCGTAGTCCCAAACATTAATTTATTCGCATATTTCACTTTTCACACAATAGAATCTTAATCCAAGTGTTCAAAGATTTGATATACTTACCTCACGGTCCCTTAAGGAAATGTTGCTCCGCCTCATTGTAGCTGATGGTCGTGTCTACTGTGAACTCAGTGATAAATCCTCCTATAATTCGTTCGAGCCAATGGTCCATAGCTCGCATGATCTTTTCTCCTGATGCTTCTAGTCTACACACTACTTCTAAAGTCCACATGATTGGTCTATCGAGCCTACACCTTCCCTAACTGTCTGCTAGCTTTGTGATCCACTTATACAACTAAGAAGGAAAGGATGCAAAGAAAATTTCTTGGATTTCCATATACAAGTAGCGCTCCAACCACTATTCCCTAGATACTCATAGATTTCTATTTTCATGCACCGTGAACTCATGAATCTTCTTTTCCAACCACCCTTCAATTTATTTCTTTGTTGTATTCCAGTGGCACGACATTAGACATCCCTTATGCAGATCCTGGTCCCAACAACGGAACCATTTGCTGGCTTGTATGGGCCTGACCCAGGTTCAGAGGTGATTTAGCTAAGAAAATCCTAGTACTACTGGCCATTTTGGCAACAGCCCGTAGAGTGCGGACTGAGGCCTCACCCAAAGTAGTATGGGAGGGTGCTAGAACAAGGTTTCTGCATCCTAGGGATGTCTGATGAGCTTCTGGCGGTCTGTAGTTTGACCCTGTACGCACGTTGCTATGTGCACCTATTAGTCCTTCGCAACCTGTGATGCTTCCTCCGCATAGCCCTACCTAGGGCACGATCCATATTATACCCAAGTTCCTTACTATTTAACCTGTTATTACCCGATTACTTAACTTATCTGTGTAAGACTAGTGATAATTAATAGTATATACAGCAATCATATAAGTGTGCATGATAAACAAAATAGTATAAATGTAAAGAATGCAATACATAATCAGATGCACTGAATTTGGAATCAACTTCTCTTTATTATTCTTTGTTCAAGGTTACAGACTTGACACTGCCCTGCAGGGGTCTGTGCACTCAGTTGTGGACTCTACTAGGCCTCTGCGCACTTAGCTACAGAGCCTCTTCCTACTACTACGACCCAATACCTTAGACTCTTACTTTATGTTTGAACCATTCGTATTCATCTATCTCTCCAATTGGCTATCTTTACAACTTAGAGCCTCGCTCTATTTATACAATCCCATGGTTCACGGACCATGGGTAGGCCAACATGACATTACATTACATAACAATAATTACGGTAGAAAGCCCTATGACTCAGCCCATACTTCGTGCTCCGTGTCAGAAATTTGCAAAGTTTTACAATAAATTTGACCAAAAGTTGGGCTTTGAGCCCCAAAACATGTTGTGGGGGGATTCCATGCCCAACAAGTTCAAGTTTTTATGTTTTCCTACTTTTGTGAGCTAACATAGGAGAGAATCTTGGATATTTCTTAGTAAACTTGTTCCTTTGACCCATAGAAACTCATTAGGGTTCACTAACACTCTTCTCGAGGTAATAAATAGAGTTACCCTAGGCACTAACACACCGTTAGCCTCGCTAGGAAGCTTTATAAAGTAGGTTGTTGGTGTTTAGACAGCGTTAGCTTGACAACTGGGCCTGTGAACTTGGTCAGTCCTTTAGTCATCATGTATTTCTCCTCTAAGCTAGTGAGGAGGTCATTTTCTTGTATAACAATATCTTAGAAAGGTTCTTTGTGGAAACTTCCTTGAGGAACCAAGGTCTAAGTTTCCTCTCTTTAGCATGCCCAAGTACCAAGACCCATGTCCAGTTCTCAAAATCTCTTAATTATTTCCATATCCCCATTTTAGCACCAAATATTCCCTCGTGAGGTCATCTATGGTGGTTTAACGTGTAATTCGTGACCCTTGATCCCTAAAAGCTACCTAAAACCTGGAGAGGTTGGGTATGTTGATTTTAGGCATCATGTTTGGCCCTAGATCCCTAAAAACTTTTCACTTTGATGAAGGCTTAATTTTCCTACATTGACCATATTTGATGGCAATGGCATCAACATAAATCAATCACTAGTGCTAATATAATATATTCTCAACACTCTACTCCACTCTATTTATTCCCTTCATACCTAAAATCCAAAGTTCAGAGTAATAGGTTAGGGCCCATGCAGTGGAGCTCACACAGTTTTAGCCAAATCCGTCTTAGCCTAAGGTAATCCAGAGTTTGAGGAAATTCCTAACTTGGAGACACGAAGTCTAGTTTTTATTATTCTATGATTTTTATAATAATGTTTGTGTTGTATGTGCCAAATGGTCAAATTTGGTACAGGGGCCCACACTGGTCTAGGGGTTTACGTTATTTTTTACCCTATTCCTTTTCAATATCTATTGTTATTGACACAACCAATCAAACTCTTGAATCTAACTTACTAGAATTTCCAATAGTTGGACTTGTGACAACGTCGATTCCTTAATAAATAAATACACATGGTTACAATAATCAAAATTTCATTCACATAATGCGATTAACCTTGGATGGGTGATCTTCTCTATTTATAGAGATTGAGAATTTGACCAACATGTCTTCATTTCTTTGGCTGGATGGATATCATAAGGATCTGAGTATTGAGCTAAAATTCCTTGTCTCTCTTTAGTCCATTCAACTAGATTCTACACAAAATCCATTCTTTGTTCGTTGATTTACCATTTTCAGATTACAAAGTGAAATCACACCTTCTCTTATTTAAATCTACAACGAAGAATATTATACCCATTTCTCATATGCACAGGCAAAATCATCTTTCAAATTCTTAGAATGAATTAGACTCTTACTATGGTTGCAACAAAGATCCCCTTTGTTTGTCTTACATAGAAACATTTCTTATACATTACTTCACACCTACAATTAACCTTAAATCTTCTCCACCCCTCATACATGATTTAATTCATTTCCTCTTTTGTGGGTCTTAGAGACAAACCCTCGGTTGAGGAGAAGGGTCAGTGCATAGGACATCTTAGTGTCTCTTGAAGATAGATGAGCATCATTCAAGAGTTAAATGTAAAATGACTTAAATATGGTTAAATTATTTTACTCAGAGGAAAATGATGTTCCATACATTGATAGTATTTAGTTCCAAAGAATTAACACTTAGCCATGGTGGCCTAGACACGGACAATGAATTTTCTTTAATTGTTGTAGTATAGGTGAAAGAAGAAATAAAAGCAAGAAATCTGTTGTAGAGGGCTAGTGATAGAATCTCGTGCAATAAATTCCAGTGGCATTATGAATAGAAAAAGGGAATGAAATTAGAAACCATGGAGTGAATTTTAAGGCTTTCAATCTAGCATATTATAGGTTCCATTTTTTATAACATGACATAGATTAAACTGACATACAAGATCGAGTTCTAGTAGCTACAATTATATGATTTCTAAGAGGAAATAAACACACATGAAAATGACAAAAAAAAAACGTAGAAACACATACTCCACATATTAGAGCTTCGAATCACCATAAATTCGTCATTACTCTTCAATAACAACATACATATCATAAAATTCAAACTTTCCAAACTTGCAGAAGATTATGGCCTATCGAATAGAAAATTGAACCCTTAGAAATGAGTTCGTCTTCCCTTTTATAGGGAGAGTCCTAACAAAAACAACTACAAAAATATCTTGAAGTGCTCCATTTGTCTAAAATAATGAGTTGTAGAAGTGTGCCAATGGCCTTGTTGTCCTAATTATTATATAATGAACTTGATTCCTTCTTGAAAACAAAATATTTACAAAATTACCAAAAATGACAATGATATGCCATGATTCCCAAACCAAAAAAAATCTTCATTGTTTGCTCGCTTGATCTTTCAAGGTAGACCCATGTTCCACTACATGCACTTGTGGTGGGTTAACTAGATAGTCACATATTTTCCATAGAAATAGATATGGTGTGGGTGTGTGATTGATAATTGGGTGGAGGTAGCTAAAAATAGATGGAGTAGCTAGATGCAGAACAATTTAAAATAGATAGGTTTAAATTGCAACAGTTAGTGTGCAGGGTGCAACGATTGGTTCACGGGGATTTTTAGGTGGGAAAAGGAGGGGATGACACATGGGAGATAGGTTGTGGAGTTAGATTGGGTGGAGAGAGAGGGTGAAGGGTAATAACTTAAATGGTTTTTTTCTCGCTTGATAGTGGTCCCGACCACTGACGTGGTCGCCACGTTAACTTTATGGGTGGGGGTGTCTAGATGGACTTGGAAACAAGGTTTGACCCCCCATAATTGATCACAAATGTTGATTTGCACGATTGACATTATGGAATCTGACTTTCCGGGGGCAAGCACCGACTTAATTTATGTGCTTTTTACCCACTGGAGCTTGTTCCAGGTGAGGCCACTATAAGATGGATGGGGATCTGCCCCATAGGTGGCTGATATTTAGCCATTTACATTTGGAAAGTTAGGTAAGGCCCACTTCTGCTTGGTGGCTCCTCTATGCTAAAAAATAGTGTTGCCTAAGACTTTTGCTCTGCCGAGTTGGAACTCGGGTGCCTTGGGTCTTGAAATACAATTATAAATAGCTATGATATTTTAGGGTTCCAATATTTCTCTACTAATGTTCCTTTCTCCCCACATTTTGGTGTCCCTTTGTGAATTAACAAACAGTTATAGGATCCTCACCCTCTAGGGCATGTTTCCAAGATGGTGTCATGCTAACGTCAACCACACCAAATGTCAAACCATTATTGGTCCATATGTCATCCATATATGGGCCCTTTGGGTTCCCAAAAACGCTAAAACTACTTGGCACATGTCCTCTTCCTAATGGCCAAATGCTGAAATCACCTCTGCCCAATAATATGTTGCCAGTCCTATTAGATGAGAGAGAAAAGGGTGCCTGATCCTTTGTTTTGTGAACAATTTCTTTGTAAATGTTTCAATCCCGAAACTTTTGAAAAATCATTTAACAATGGTTATGGGGTCCCAAGATTCCAAGAAATAGGCCTCCAATTTTTGTTACAAAGTTTCGTTAGTAGTGTTGGCATTAATTTCAACAAGATCTTGGTGCTGCTGGTCTACTACATGACTGATGGGTGTGTGATGATGTATGTTTGGTTGATGGTCTTGTTAGTTGGCATTGAGGTCAACACACTTATAACTAGACCTAGTGGAGGTTGAGCAAATAGGGATTCTACATGTGATATCGGTATGAGGTTGGCATGTTGTGCTGGTTGGAGATGTTGCTGTTGTAGGAGGTTTAAGAATTTCTCATGTTGTGTTCATTGTAAATGTTGTTGCTGCAGATGGTTGGAGTGCTTCTTTAGATGTGTTGTTACAAGTGTTAGATGTAGTTTCTTGGTTTGGTGGTGCTTCTACTAGTGTGACATTTGTATGCCTTGATGTTCCTGCTGTGGGTGTTGGGGTTGTTTCTAGATGAGTTGGATGTGCTACTACAAGGGATAGAGATGTTGCTACAGGTACTGGAGGTGTTTAGAGATGTTTTGGTTCCTTCTTGATGAATTGGAGGTGTTGGTCTTGGTCCTAAGGTTGGAATAGTAGGTCTTGCAGTAGAAAATCAATCCTCCTCACAACATGAATATGAAGACATGAGTGATAGCAGTGAAAGTTTGAGCATAAAAAATGAAGAGATAAATATAATGGCACTTGAAGCATAAATTGAAAGATTGAACGCTGAATTAAGTTTTGCAAGAAAAGAAGTAGAGAGGCTCAAAACTAGTGCTCAAGCATCTACACGCAAATATGAAATTGTTGGATGACCTAGATGTAGAAAAAATAATGAGATCCATGAGACATGCAAGAAGCAACAAAACAAGAGAAGAAGATCAAAGAAGAAGAATAGAATTGGGAAGTGTTATAGTTGTGGAATTCATGGACACATAGCAACAAGTTGCAACAATGGAGAGATGGATCTCTCTCATCAAAAGGAGAAGCCAAAGGAGAAGCCAGATCAAGCATGCATGCAATAGAAATCTCCATCTTTTAGGTATAATAGTCCTTTTTATGGTTATTGTTTCTCATGCAATGATTTAGCCATAGTATTGACTACAAGGAACATGCAAGGAATAAAAAATGGTTCAATAGAAGACGTCATATTACTCCTTTATTTCTTGGTCACACTAGATGTTTTGTGTGTGATAATATTGGCCATAAGCCCAAGGATTGCAAGTTTCCCATGTGTTCTAGGAGATTCAACTAGAGAGAGGAGAATATGCAAGGTCAGCCACATAAGAAGAGGAGAAAGTTTGGAAGAGAAAACGGCAGCAAGGGTCTCCCACCAAAAATTGAGGCATGCAACACTAGTAAAAAATGAGAAATTAGTGACTAGGTGACTAAAACGGTTAGTCACCACAACTTTTCCAAGTGAAATACTACTAAAAATGAGCAATCTTAAGTGACCGAACTAAAAATTACTAACATAAATCACTAATTTACTCACGGCTTAAAATATGTGACTAGCTAATAAGTAATGCAAATAAAAATGACTAACATGAATAACTAATTTAGTCTAGGAACAAAAATACAACTACCTAACAAGTACTACAACAATATGAATCAGTTTTTTATATTAGTCATCTTAATTATGTCAAACAATCTAAACTTATAAGTGATAGGGGATTGAAAGGTTGTTAAAGATTGGTTGAAAGGCTATCCTTCCCTAAACACTTCTTCATCCTCACATGGTGTATAGGTGAGCCAACTTTGCATTATTTATCTCTAATAATTTGTAATTTTAAAAACATATTTGTTAATAAAAAAATATTTTATATATATATTTTTAAAATCTATTCATTGAATCTAATTGGATCTAGTTATTATTTGAAATTAATTTGAAGAGAAATTTTAATTTGTAATACTACAATATCAAATAAAACTACTTTAATTTCATATTAACCGACCTAGGTCCATCTTAACCCAGGATCTATCAAGCGCTGAGAGGGGTCCAATCTCTCGAGGTGAATTTTTTTTTTCTAGTGCAAAACTTGAGGAAATGTTTGCAGCTCGAGAGATTGGACCCCTCTCGGCACTTGATAATTATAGGTTTAATATATATCTAGGTTGGTTATATAATACTATATAATATCTATATTTGTATTTGTGTCTCTTTGTTATTCCCTCTCTCTATCTCACCCCCCAAATATACACACACTCTCTCTCCCTCTCTTCCCCTTCTCTGTCTATCTCTCTCTTCCGCTTCTCTCCCTCCCTCTATCCTCTCTCCCTCACTCTCTCTCCATGACTCTCTTGTCACCCTTCTCTCTCTCCACCTTTCTTCCTCTATGTTTCTCTTGTTCCCTCCCTCTCTTACCCCCTCCAATTCCATCTCTCTCTTCCTTCCTCTCTATCCCTTATCTCCCACCTCCCTCTATCTCTAGCCCCCAAATCACTCTCTCTCTCTCTCTCTCTCTCTCTCTTCCATCCAACTCTATCACTATCTACCCCCGTCCCTGCCCTTCTCCATCTCTATGTCTCCATCTCTTTCCATTACCCTTCTCTCCCTATCTCTATCCTCTCCTATTCTCTCTTCCCTCCTCTCCTCTCTCCCTCACTCTCTCTCCATCTCTCCCTTCTCAGTCCTCACTCTCTCTCTCTCTCCCCCACTCCAACTCCATCTCTCTCTCTCTCTCTCCTCTCTCTTCCTTCTTCTCACTCCCTCTCTCCCCCCATCACTCTCTCTTTCTCTCTGCCTCTTTCCTCTAACTTTTTCACTATCTCCCTCCCTCTCTCTTTCTCTCTCCCTCTGCCCTCCAACTTTTTCACCATCTCCCTCCCTCTCTCTGCCCCCTTCCCAACTCTCTCTTAAATTTGATCACCTTGTATTATGTTTAAGAAATTATCTAAATTAAAAAAACTTAATTGACTTTGAAATATTAAACCTATATTTTGGATCAATCATCTCAAAGAAAATAAAATAATGAAAAACTTTAAAAAATCATGCACAATCAGTCAATTTCTCCCTTGGATCCTTAGCTAAGATGGATCTGTGCCAGTTATATATATATATATATATATATATATATATATATATATATATATATATATATATATATATATATATATACACACACACGCACACACACACAAAGAACCGAAATAGATCCATCTTAGCTTAATTTTATTAAAACCTTAATTTAATTTCTATAGGAATAGTTTTAGTAGTCATGAGGATAGAGGGTTTAGACCTTAATTTAATTTCGATGGGAATATTTTTAGTAGTCATGAGGATAGAGGGTTTAGATATATCTCAAATTGTAACATATTTCCTTTTAGATTCAATTAAAAAAATGTTCTAAAATTAAATTAAAATAAAATATTTTTACTATGAAATAAGTTATGGTTTTTTGGCATGTGGTATTGATAATCCATGGTATTGGCCCATGGTATTGTAACAAAGCCGATATACAAGTTAATATCCATGGTAAAGTGACGGTGTGAGGGTGAATATCCATGGTTAACAATCTTGTCATATTATTATAAAATATTTTGATTGTGAAATAATTTATGTTTTTTGGGTATGTGGTATTGATAATCCATGGTATTGACCCATGGTATTGTAAACAAAGGCTATTTTTTACAAGTTAATAATACCTACTGTAATGTGGGGGTGAGGTGAATATCCACACTTAAGAATCTTATCATATTGTTATAAAATATTTTGGCTGTGAAATAAGTTATGGTTTTTGGACTTGTAGTATTGATAAGCCATGGTATTGGCCCATGGTATTGTAACAAAGCATATTCACAAGTTAATAACAAAATCAAAATATAACGAATTGAATTTTATTATTAATTGAGGTTATATTTAAATGTTTACAGTCATCCCAATATAATTTTTAACTTCTTCTTCTACTTTTTAATTTAGTGTCTTACCCAAAAATAACAAATTCTTATTAAAAGTAAATCATTTAACCCAATTGCAATTTCTATATTTTATTTTATATTATAAATATTTCTTTTATTTTTTCCATTATAAATAGTTATTTTCTTTTTCATTTCCAGTTTAGCGTTGGGTTCAAATAAAATATTCACAGATTACAACATCACATTGTAGCACTGCATTTTTCTCTACCTTGTCTATATATGTGTGGAAATGCTAGAAGAAGGAATACCATCAACGTGATCTATAGATTTCATGGAATTTGAACCCCATATGGAGTTTGCCTCGGAAAAACCTTAGGAGTGGAATTCGAACCCCATATGGAATTTGCCTTGGAAACACCTTAGGAGAGCATCAATGATTAGATGGAGGAAGGGGAGAGCATCAACGATTAGATGGAGGAAGGGAAAGCTCATTGGTTTTGGAGAGTTCTTCCTTTTTACTAAATATGATTTTTGTTCTTACGGGTAAACAATGGAGAGTTCTTCCCTTTTACTAAAGATGATTTTTGTTCTTATGGGTAAACAATGTAAATATTCATTTTTATGAAAGATGATTTTTGTTCTTACGGGTAATCAATTTCGACGGTTTATATTATCAAAGCATAAATTTTATCTAGAGTTGAGGGTTTAATGATTATGATAATGCAAATCTTGATTGCTGCCAACAATTCATCAGAAGACAATGCACAAGTAAGCATTTTGCATGTCCTTATTGTACAAAGGGTTTAATGATTATGATAATGCATATCTTGATTGCGGTCAACAATTTATCGAAAGGAAATGGACAAGTAAGTATTTTTCATGTCCTTATTGTAGAGATCAGTTCACTCCTCCCTAACTTTTCTAGGGTTAGAATGCATGAAATTTTATTTTTTCTTTTCACCCTTTTTTAGTGGTTTATTGTTTTTGCAATGGACTCTACCATGCCCAAATTCAAAGGGCTCGAGTGATGCAACCAAATTTTATGGTAGGATGCAAATGCTGGACCTTCCTTAAAATTTGTTACATGAAATTAAAATTTCTTATAATCATGAACATAAAAGATTTTTTGTTTCATCCTTAGACTCGGATCTCAATGCCTACATTTTTAAAACATGTTACTATCTTTTAAGTAGAATATACTTAGATCCATTAAACCTTACAAATCTTCAAAGCTGAGGTTAATTTCAGTTAAAAGGAAGGAACCTGAATGCCTTTTACAATTTAGATTCAATGCTTATAGATAATGATTAAAAATTTAAGAACCCAAATGGTTTGATAACTTTTACCCACCCATCAATTTCCAAGACCTTTTCTATTATTCTAAACCTAAACAGAGAGAGTATAAGAAGAACAGGAGCATAGATGAGGTGAACCCTAACCTGCTTGATAATTCTCAAAAGTTGGGCATGTCCTTGACTAAAAGAAGAGATTGACAAACGTTGTTGTAGATGTTGTTTTTTATAGTGTTTTCATTGCTACCATGCATAGGTAGACTCTAGAGACAGTTGAGGTTATCTTTTTTTCATTATAAGAGGTAATTTGCTAGTATATTTATCTAGTTAGGAAGTAGCTTGGCAAGGTTGTTCCTCCTACTGATAACTATTATGCTGCATTGTATTTTTTTTTTAGTGATAGCTCTTTCTATTAAATCCCCAAGTACATTTTGTCACCCATGGAAATATCCACTTATTCCACGATGAATGAGATGGAGACGAGGTAGTTTGAAAGGACTCTTATTGTTGTAGATGAGAGGAGTTATGTGAGGTGAGAGGAGTTCTATGACACATATTGAAGGATGCACTACACCATTTTTTGACACCAATCATCTCCATGACACAGTAGTGGATTTCTATTGCACCAAGGGAGCAACGATAAAGTATTCCACTGTAAATAATTAATATGTTGAGGATGAGGAATGCAGACATGGGATTTATAATTTTATTATGAAAAGAGGTTTTTGCGATGAGACAAATCAAGGATTTCTTGGACCTGAGTAGAGACTGGTTCGAAAATCACCTAGAAATACTCAAGCATTGTTTTGAAAGATGATGATGAAATTGGAGAGTTCTATTCTATTGTCTTGAAAAATAATTATCAACAGGGGGGGACAAAGATGATCCATATAGGGAAGAATTGTAGGAGTAGGATTGTTTCTAAAATTATATATATATATATGCAAGTCAAGGAACCACTACAGAGGATTAGTGCAGGTGCAACCAAATTCTCATAATGCAAGGAATTTTTCACAGTGTGATTTGATGCTCATCGATGACTAGGAAACAACAAATACTTATCGTTACATTCAGGTACAATTGAGTTGCATTCTAAAGTCTCTAATTTTATTTATTGATAGTCCTTCTTGTGTCCTTCTCTCTCTTAATCTCATTGTGGTAAGATTGGAATGGGTTAAAAAATAAAGCATATCATTTAGTAAAATAGACACCCACATGTCAATACATGTCATTGTGCATACTCTCTATTTTTGATACAATTAAAAGTGAGCAATATGATGTGTGCACAACTAAAAATCCTAGCAAGCACGATGAATCCATTCTTAGCATGGACATCGAAACCAAGAATCATAAAATATCAATAAATTTGTGACACAGAGTAAAAAAACACAATAAAAGATTTTATGCCAACGTTGTCTATTTAGTGCAAGATACTACTAATATTTCATAATTTTCAGAGATGATGGATGTCGTGAAGATGCCCTCAAGAAAATTTAATGACTTGAAGATAATATGGTCAATGCAACTATTTACTTTAAATAGACTAAATTTATGTAATTAAAACAAGTTTGAAAATCACTAGAAACACCACCCCAATTTATTTTAAAGAGACTAAATTTAGGTAATTAAAACAAGTTTGAAAATCACTAGAAACACCACCCTCACATCATTTTATTTCTAGATGTACAAGATAATATTTAATAAAATTATGAGAAATTCCATTTAAATTGACTGTACATAAAATAAAAAAAAATTTGATGCTTTTAAAAACTATATCCATCAATAAATATAAGATATGACAAGGATGACTCATAATTTAAAAGGGTATATCCATCACCAACTATAAGATAAGAGTTAATGAGATGAGAAAACATTTGTCTTGATATTACATGTAAACATCATATTACTTATAACTCATGCACATTGTATCTTATTGTGCATAACTTAATTGTATAAGTTCAATCTCGATAATTTTTTACATTTAAATTTGTCTAATATGTAGAAGTTACATTACACTAGCTTAAATCTGCACACAAATAAAATATTAAAAATATGGTAGGGGAATGAGTAAGCATTTTCACACTATTTTAATATTTCCCCTTGGTTGGTGAAGAACCAATTCAATGTTATTTTTGGTGGAGTATTAAGTTATTAATTGAAGATAAAAAAAATGTTAGTCTCTTAAATGACTGAAAAGGGATATTTAGAATGTTATATAGAAGTTTCATTTCACGTAGCTATATCTACCCTCATGTAACTATAATATTCCAACTACATTTTTTTATATAGAAGTTACATTTCATGTAGCTATAGAAGTTACATTTATGTGTTTTATATAGAAGTTATATTTTACATAGCTATATCTACCTTGACATAACTATAATATTCCAACTCCATTTTTTCACACTTTTCAACATTTTAAAGATTTGTCTATTTTAGTGTGATTATGCAATTAAATAGTTGATATTGTTTAAGGCGTCTCCTATTTCCAACATTTTGAATTCTTTGGTGGGGTATTGGGTAGGTTTTTTTTTACTACCATATATCATGTTTTAAGTAGATGGTTTTTTATAATTCACCCAAGAGACTTTAGGAGTAACCTTGAATTGCATGCTTGTTTCCATTATACATCTAATATTTTCAACCTTTTCCACATGAAGAACACAATATCCCATGTTGAACATGAATAAAGTACCTCAAACATTGGGTAATATCAATTATTCTATTTCCATAGGGGGATAGATCCAGAGCAAGCAATGAAAATTATCATAAATGTCTTTCTTTGGGTTGTATTTAATGAAACCCACTAGAATTTTCTACTAATGTAAATCAATTGATGAATTTGAAGCTTGAAGGTGTGTTGAATAGGTGTTTCAAGGTATCTCTATAACACTATCTATCTACATGATTCTAATGCCATGATATGGTGTCTCAATAACACTATTTTCTAGTGATGGGTGCTAGATGTAGATAGCTTTCTCATGTCCTACAGGTAAATCGTATCATTATATTTCTATGAAATCTTAGAATCTATTCAAAGTTTGTCTGAGATAAGGAAATATGTATGTACTCTTGAATTTATCTATTTTTTAATACAATGAAGAATAAAGTTTTCATTCTGAATAATTGGGATCTACCATGTATGTTTACTTTACTACGTGGAATTCTTGATTTGTTAGATCCCAACTAGTTAAGGTTGAATTTATTTTTGTTGTAATGAGATTAAGAATAAAGTTGTCATTTTAATCACTCAAATATACCATGAAATATTTATTCACTACATGAAATTTTTTATTTTTTAGAGCCCAACTTATTAGGATTATGAAGAGTCCTCTTTCATGACAATATTTATGAATGCTCTATTCTTTCTCAAATAATTACATATTACAGAAAGGTGGAAAATAAATGAGATGCAACTGAATGGTTTTTGTTTTAAAATGTGTGGAGGGAGTATAAAATAATTTTCAGTTGCTTTCAAATATTCTGGAGCACCCACTAAAGTTCTTCATTTTCCTCATAGTTAATTCCATTTCTACTATCCCAATGCTTTTAGAAGTCCTTCTCCAAAGTGATCTCCTAACTATCTTGGAGGGAAATTGATTACTTGACTAGAACCCACAAATTACAATTTGATTAGTATGAAGGGATGAGAAAGCTTCATATTCTTCAATATGTTCCGCAAGTTAAAAGCATACCGAACGAATCATTTATGTTTAATTGATATGACAATCACTCGAGCATTTGTTAGGGTTTTGAGACCTTTTTCAATGAATTTTTTTTCTGAAAGTTATGTTCTCAATTAAAGAAATTAAAAAAAAGGTGAAAATGAAGTAATGGAAGGATTTTTCGTTTTAGTGCCTAAGAATGCCTTGCTAATGTGAAGGGTTTGGTATTTTCTTGACTCAAGATTACTCGCATTTGTCTTCCTAGCATTTCTTTTAATTTCATTTTTGTTGTGTTTATATTTCTCTCCTTGAAGTTGGTGATCTATTGTGTGTGTAATAGGAAGTATTAACTATTAAGAACCCTCAAAGGTGATATTGATGGATGACTAACATTGAATGTCCCTACTTGACACTTTAGTATTCCATGATCATGCAAAGAAATTATTAGTCAATATTAAAGGGGAGATGATTAACGTGGAGTGTTTCTTGGCTTGTCATATAATTACTGCATTTTGGCCCCCAATAATATATTTGAGGCTACTTTTTGGTTGTTACTTGTGGAGCTTCCCTTTGGCTCAAAAAAACATCGAGGATAAACTTCCACTGCATTGGCAATGGACATCATCAAAGAGGAATTCACCAAAAGCAATAGAGGACATGGGAGAAATTGGTACAATGAGCGGATAATCACTAGAGAAACACCAAGGCACCATAATTTCTTGTGTATTTAGACTCACTTGAAATTAACTAGTCACAAAAAATACCTTCTTTTTTTTTTCTGAATATTTTCATGTATACGTAAATACTAAAAATGTAGTTTCACACTAATTATTCAAACTAATAACTATCTCATAGTCATAATTTATAATTAAATAGTCTAATATGATTAATATTATAGGACTAAACTATAGGGTCTGACTGTGAGGGGCAATGTGACAACATATGTACACTTCTCATTGTATTAGACAATCATCTCTCAGAGTGTGATATCCATCCAATGAAATATACTCCCATAGGCCATTTTGGGATTGAATTTTTTTCTTTCAGTGGACAAGTGGTTATATATTTTCTTAGGCCTTAGTGTTCTAGTTCCCTAAGGTTTTGACACTACTCACAACTAGCACCTTCATTCAACCAAGTGAGGTACTCATCTTGGAAAGTTGAATCATTTTTCCCCACAATCCAATATGATGTTGGATGAATCTCATGATCCTAAAAAAATAGGTCAAAATAGCAAGGAATTTTTACAGTGGGCAGAAGAATATCCAAATTTAAGGAACATTACTCTTTTAGAACAAGCAATAAGGATATTTTTTACACTGATCTTTTTTTTTTCCATTTGTTTTCACAAGTTATCTATTGCATGATATTTTTAACATGTAACTTAGCTGGTATGATAGTGCCTAAGGTTTTTTTGAAGGTTGAATACTAAGTTCCTAAGGTGTTATTTTCTATGGTGACATTTTATTTTCTTTGTTTATATAGGTCATCTAGCCGCATAGTGGCCACTATCGAATGTTAAGCTATATGTCGTATAAATATTTTATAGTCTATTTTATTTTATGTTCAAGTATTCATCGTCTTTCATGCCTTACACTCTGCATTGTATATTCTTTAATTTTTAGTAAAGGAACTCAATACTGATGGTAAGAAGCAGCAATTAAAGAAAGAGGAGAACAATAACACTGGAGCAACAAACACAAAATGAGAGAGAGAAGAGAATCTGTCTAGTGATACCCTTAGAGCTAATATCTTTCATAAGACACACTCATAGAGATTGATGGTCAAGCCTTCAGAGTTGGTGAATTCACTTGCAATGCTTTAGCAACACATTGATAATGTTTTAAAATGATGAAACAATATTTCATGCATAAATTGTAGTTCAACCGATATTAAGTTGGAAACTCATATTGTAATACTTGATATTTTATATAATAAAATTTATATGGTTGAAATTATTTTTATTTGTACTTGGTAAACAGGCACATTTTATGATATATTAAAAATGTAGTCGCAAAATCATACTAATTAATTTATGTTGATTAATAATAAACACATAAAATCAATCTAAAACTACCAAATTAGTACTTTATATTAATTAATGATGAACATGAATAAAATGAATATATGACTAAATTAGTCGTTTATAATGATTATGAATTAAATTAAATGAAATGAATAGAAACTACTAAATCAGTCATTTATATAACGAATATGAAAATACCAAAAAATGATAAATGACTACTGCAAATGATAATTTTTTTATTAAAATGATGACTAAATTTTACATATATATGACTATTGGTAGCTAATTTACAGTATCTTATAACACAATTAAAATTCAGTCATCCTTCTTTGGTCATTAATTGGTTTCAAATGATGACTAAAATTTTCATATATATGACTATTAGTTGCTAATTTACAGTATCTTATAACACGACCAACATTTTGGTCATTAATTCATTTTATCGAGGATTCATATAGCAATATATTTTGTTGTATATTTGGTCATTAATTGCGACAATTAATGACTAAACTAATGAAAAATTAATGACCAAAATTATGACTAGATATACTACTAAATGGTAAAATTGAGGAAACCAATTAATGACTAAGCTAAAAATGACTAAAACTTGGTTGCGTTATAAGATACTATAAATTAGTTACTATTGGTCACCAACTGAAAAATAGTCGTTTATATGCAAATTTTAGTCGTTTTTTTAATATCTAATTAGTCATTTTGTATTAGTGCATGGTCTCAGGAGGAGCATATGGTTGCATTATGAGTTTCATGCAAATTCTTAATTGTGCATCCATATGGGAAGAGTATGAGAAGACAAATATGCATTCCTAGAGATGCATGTGTTTAGGGGGAGTCCTTGAGGTTTGAAGCATTATTTTGTTTTTTCTCTATTTCTATTCCAATATGTTTTTTGTTGGAGCAACCATGTACGTTTGTTGATTATTTTGGAGTAGTTATATGTTTTGGTTTGTATTTATGCTAATGATGATATGGCAGCCATGAGCATTTTTATGTGAATTGTCTAGGTGTGATGGGGGTCACACATTCAAGGGGGGAATTTGTGTTTCCAAATGGATTTGGAGAATGTTGGCATTGTGTTCCTATGCAGTGCATATATTTAACATTGATTTGATGTTGGGAAGATTTTTTTCTTTGCTTCCATATAGCAGCAAAAGTATATGTTTTGAATGACATAATTGGTGTATTGATGATCATCATTATGCTAGATCATATTCATGTATTGTCATGCATATGTTTCTTCCATGGAGATAAGATATGTGTTATGATAGTCAATCTAGATTGTGCACTTTATGGTTCATGACTTTTATTCTAGATGCATCATGTTGCTGCTCATGTGTTGTTGGATGGATGAGATATGAGATGCATGATTGTTGTTATTTTTATGCATGTTGCTGATATGTATTTGGATGGATGAGAGAGATGATGATATAGAATGTTGCTCATATGTCGAGTATACAAGTTTTTCTTCTCACTGGTTTATTTCTTATGCCTCATTAACAATATGTTGCTCACCTATGATGAGGATAAGTATTAGTTGTTGCTTATGTTTCTTGGTATGAAGGATGTCGCTGCTTGGTTTTTTCTCTCATTGAGAGAGAGAACATGATGTTGGTCATGATAAGAAAATGTATTTATTGATGCTATTATTTTGATGAGCCTCATGGATACTTTGTGATGATGAGGATGTATTTTTTGTTGCTACTATGATATGTTGCCATGTCGCTGCTAGTAGATGATTTTATTATTGATGCACATGTGGAACATGGTGGTGGTTTCTAGTGTTCTTCATAATCTTATTACAGGATCTTCATTGTTGAGATGATGATGGCCAAGATGTTGAGTGGCTATGCATTAGCATATGGTTTGGATAGTGCTTCTATTTTGCTACTACATTTGGAGAGCTCATGTCATAGCTCGTGGATGCCATGTATTGTATTTCATTGTTGCTACCATATGGAGCATATGTTGATCATAATTGTTTCCATGCACTCATCATATTTTCATGTTTTTGGCAAGTATTGATGAGAGCACCTTAGTGTGCATATGTAAAATCCATGCACTGTCATTTTTTCATCTTTTGGTCACATTTCTTATGGAGTGACCCATGGTTTCTAGCATGTATTTTTATTTACTATGTATGGGTCAATGGAGTCCAAGTCATATTTCATAATGTATATCTTTGATGTAGACCCACTTAATTGGGTGCATGTTGTGAACTTGGGTCCATAGAATCATGGTTGGTGATAGGTGTAGAGGATTCATATTGTGATCCGAATGGAAAATAGCATTAACCCATGGTATTCAATCACCCATGTTATTCATCCACCCATGGAATTTACCCATGGTATTGTAAGTGGAATCCACTCATGGTATTTATCCACCCATGGTATTGTAAGTGACATCCACCCATGGTATTCATTCACCCATAATATTTTCCCATGGTATTGTGACATCCACCCATGGTATTCATTCACCCATGGAATTGACCTGTGGTATTGTGATATCCACCCATGGTATGTGTTATCGGGAAAACTAGTGTCCATTCAGAGCTGCTAGTCCCACTAAGATGGGTAGCTATCTTAGAAATAAACAGATTAAAGTTACTTGTGTTTTCCTTTATGAGAGATAGATGAGAGAGAAGCAGAAAGCACCAACCTCAATCGTTCGCTAGTCTCCTTGCTTGTTTTCTCTCTCCTTTGATGAAGCTTTCGCCACTCCTTTCTTGCTTGTCCCGCTTCAAAGAACACCTATAGAGTCAAGGAAGCAAAATACCATCAAATCATAGAGATATATAACCATATAAATGCATACATAAACAAGATTCAAAGATATTCAAGCATATGGAGGAAAACTCAAATAGCTTTATTGATAGAAGTAGTAGAAGAGAGGATTACAACCAGGCTGTTTGATCCAGCATCATCCTCCCAGCATGAAAGCCCTCTTCACCTCATACAAAGCAAGATCACCTAACAATGTCTTCAAAGAGAAACTAACAACACTTCCTTGTAAATTACAAAATTCCAGCCTCTGGATCTCTTGGATGAGGGATCCATATATAGATGTTTTTAAGAGAGTGAGTCAGCTTCTGGGATTTTTATTAGTTTCATTTCACTGATATTTCTTCATTCCACTTGGAGATTTCAAATCTCTTACTCATCCCTGGGCGAATTCAGAGAGGCAAGTGTCATATGAGCAGTTTCTAGAAGATTCTCTAGGTTTCCACCTAGCAAACTGCTTCTGCCATTTGTTTGTTCTCGCTCATCGCACCCTACAAAAAGGATTTCTAGTATGCATCGCACCCCCCGTGTGTAATAGGTGAGATGCATCTCACCCTATGCATGGAGCAATCTATATGGTCCTATTTTGACCAGTTCTGAGTAGTTTTTCATGGAGAACTTCTAGGAGATGATGTAATCAGCTGACCTTGTTCCTCTAGGGTATGAAACAACACTTTTAGGGGTTTAGAAGCCCTTGGTTTATGGACATATGTGATTGGGGTTATAGTGCCAAAATTGTCTATAATAGTATGCATTCACCTATGTAATTGACCCATGGTATTGTGACATCCACCCATGGTATTCATTCACCCATGGAGTTGACTCGTGGTATTGTAACTGAAAAAGACTATAAGTAACAAGTCACATTTTGTAAAAGGATAAATTTTCCACCAAAATGTAGTCCTTACAGTTATTATCTGTTTTAATAAAAAGTTTCTTTGTGGTTTTATTTACTGTGTGTTATCTCATTTTGTTTTTGGCATTGCAATTATTCAGATCTTGGGGGCATCCCCCCCAAGATCCATTTCAATATTTTAGATCTTGGGGGCCTCCCTCCAAGATCTAGATCAGTGGTATCAGAGCAGGTTATGATTCCATGGGAATGAGGGTTTGATGCATATTTCAGTTTTACAATTTTTAGCAATATTCAACAAACTTTAGGCATGTGGTATGTCCTCCATAGAGCATTTTCTTGGGCCAAGCGGAAATAATTTTTCATTTTTTTCATTTTTTTGCAGGAATGTTTTTGGGCGGTGAGTTTGCATATCAGATCTGAAACATATGGTGCAAAATTTACAAAGACAAATACCAGATCTGGATTTCTCGTGAAAAAATACCAAAATTTAAATAAAATAAAATAAAATAAAATAAAATAAAAAATTCGGCTGAGTCGGAGTCCCAATGAGGGAGATATCGCTGATTTAAAATAAACTGTATTGTAGATTTTTTTTTGACGACAATCGGTGGACGACGACTCTCCTATAATTTTTGCAGTTTTTGTGCATAATTTTAGAACAGTGACTGTAGATCTGAGCTCCTCTCAAAAAATCACCCAATTTAAAAAAAATGGGTCGAATCAAAGTTTAGATGTGGGAGATATCGTTAATTTAAAATCAACTAGCTTTTCAAAACTTTTGTAACGACAGAAAACTTGCAGCGCAAATATGAGATTCTAGAGTTTCTATATAAGGATTTCCAGCACAAGTGAAGATTCAAAATGGTCCTTCTACTTCCAAAAATAGGTTATAATAAATATTCTGAGTTATATTGACTGAGTTATGTCCATTTTAATTTTGGAGCAGCATTCAGAGTGGGTTCCCCTTGAAGTACGTGCCCTCCCACCCCGCTTTAGTAGGCACCTACTTCACATTCATCAGTTTCAACATAACAGCATTCGGTTTGGGTTCTTTGGAGACGTTCCCTCCCACCCCAGGATATGTAGGCACCTGTTACTTCATCAACAACCAACATCACGATTGTGGTTTAACCACCCAAATCTTTGTCAACGAAGTCCATTTGCTAGGCCGCACACTATTAGTATCACAGTTGGTCACAAGCATTACATGGTACCTCTATCCTCGGATCTTCGTTCCTCATGGTTATGGGTCATCCACAAACCTACACTTCATCGAAGTCCATTTTCTAGGCCACACATTGTCAATGTCACAGTTGGTCACAAGCATTACAAGGTATCTCTATCCTCGGAACTTTGTTCATCATGGTTATGGGTTAACCACATAAAACCCTTCTCTTCAGTGGCTCTTCATATTCAATAAAGGCTTTGTAGGAGGGAACATCACGCAATGGGGACCATTGCTTCTTAAGGAGGGAGGAATGATCCGAATAGAAAATGGCATCAACCCATGGTATTCATCCACCCATGGAATTTACCCATGGTATTTATCCACCCATGGAATTTACCCATGGTAATGTAAGTGGCACCCACTCATGGTATTTATCCACCCATGGTATTCATTCACCCATAGTATTTTACCATGGTATTGTGACATCCACCCATGTTATTCATTCACTCATGGAATTGATCTGTGGTATTGTGACATCCACCCATGGTATTCATTCACCTATGTAATTGACCTGTGGTATTGTGAAATCCACCCATGGTATTCATTTACCCATGGAATTGACTCGTGGTATTCTAACTGAAAAAGACTATAAGTAACAAGTCACATTTTGTAAAAGAATAGATTGTCCACCATAGTGTAGTCCTTACAGTTATTATCTGTTTTAATAAAAAAGTTTCTTTGTGGTTTTATTGACTGTGTGTTCTCACATTTTGTTTCTGGCATTGCAATTTTTCAGATCTTGGGGGCGTCACCCCCAAGATCCATTTCAATATTTTAAATCTTGGGGGCCTCCCTCCAATATCCGGATCATATTGTTAGTGTGAAATTTCTTTGAAGGTGTACCAAAAACACTTCACTTGAGTCACTAGGTGACAAGTGACCCTAACAAAAATTTGATGGATGATAATGATTCAAATTTGCACTAAAAGTGGAAAACCTGCGACAAAACTATAGACTATCCATAATAGAAAGCGACGGGTAAAAATAGTCAATGCAATAACCCAAATGGAAAGACTTTAATTGAATAAATATTTTATTAAAAACACCTAATGAACGATATCTACAGAGGGGTCTATAATTCCCTCTCCGTGGGATGGGTCCTTTGATGTTCTTAATGCTTCAAAAAATGATCTTCTCTCTTAATATGTGAAAAACCCAGACAAAATGTGGAGAACTCAAAATGGGAGCTCAAGGAAAAAAGACAATAATGGTGACGATGATTATGATCATGGTGAAGGATGAATGAAAAACCCTCCTATTTATAAAAAATTACGGAGTTAATCTTGAAGATGGAGGATAATAAAATAATATTAACAAAATCAAGATCTAACTACTTGGAATACTTTATTATATTTATTGGAGAGGGAAAAGATATTTAAAATGGTTAAATATATTTATTTAGAAATAATTAACAAATAAAATGATTTATTAATTATTTCATGAGAATTAAGAATGGTGTGAAATAAAAATAATTATTAAATAGTGATTTAATAATTATTCTAATAACAGAAATAAGGAAAATTAAATAAATAGTGATTTATTTAAATATTCCTAAGGGATTTAGTCAAATGTGACAAGGAATAATTATTTAAATAATGATTTAATAATTATTCCTAGAGAAAATTAAATAAATAATGATTTATCTAATTATTCTCATGGGTTTTTTATTTAAATCAAAAAATAATTTAATAAAAGTGGTTTACTAAATTATTTTCCATAGTGAAAGTGATTTTACTATGGTAAAATTAAATCTACATGGTGTATTTCGATCCACCTAGTTAGAAATGGCCAGGTAATCATTTTTTGGTGATAACATAGATGTCAGTCCTATATACTTGTCACATCTATCTATCTACTCCATGAAGTTTTGTATGTAGTGTACTTCATTATATATCATGTCCAAAGTTAGTTGGTGTCATGATCATGAGGAGTAGTCTCTTGCACTCAGCAAGGAGGCTTATTAAAGCAGGCAGAGTGTATGATTGCATCCCCATTACATGCTTAGGGGGAGCATGTTCAGTCTTCAGAGTTGGCATGGCATTGTCAGAGACATGATTAGCAGCTGAGGTTCCTATTTTATTCTACATTAGTCTTGTATTAGCATGGTGTTGATTATGACAAGGGTGGCACTTCTCTCATCTGACACATTATTGTCATTGTACTTCAGTGATTGTATGGCCCTTTTCCATTGATTTCAAAGTAGGAGAGATTTTGGATTGATGAGTAAACCGCACATGTTGTATTGAGGTTGAAATCAACACCGAAGGGGGAGTTTGTTGGCATTATAGTGTGTTGGCATTTATGTCAACAAGCTCATGGTGTTGCTAATCTGTTGCATGAGTGATGGGTGCATGATAATGTATGTTTGGTTGATGGTATTTTTACTTGGCATTGATTTCAACACACTTATGACTAGACCTAGTGGAGTTTGAGTAGAGATGGATTCCACATGTGATATTGATTTGAGGTTGGGATGTTGTGTTGGTTGGAGATGTTGTTGCTACAGGAGGCTGGAGAGTTTCTCATGTTGTGTTGGTTGGAGATGCTACTGTTGGAGGTGGTTGGAGTGTCTCTCTAGATGTTCCATATGTCTCTTCATGTATTGGATACATTGCATGTGCTGCTACATGCGTGAGATGTGGTTGCTTATGTTGGAGGTGCTTTTACCAGTGTTGGAGACAGTTGGATGCCTTGATGTTGCTACTGTGGGTGTTTGAGGTTGCTGCTACAGTAGTTGGATGTGTTTCTATAGGGGATATAGATGCTACTACAGGTCTTGGAGGTGTTTATAGATGTTATGGTTACTTTGTTGGCACTATGATTCTGGTATGGCTCTATGATACAGATGTTGTACTTGATGCCAACATCCTCAAGTGGCAATGCTCTGATCAGGCTCTCAAAATGTTGGAAATTAAGAGGTACGCAGGAGAATAGTTCAAAAGGTGCGTACCCGCAGGTACACCGTGAAGGGACTGCGGCCGCACACGCAGGTCACCCGTTCAGAAGGTGCATACCCCCAGTTCACTTACTTCAAGGCAGAGAAGCGCGCTCACGTGGGGTTTCTTATGTTTGGCCCGTGGTATTTAGCCCGCCGTTCTTGATTCTATGGTTTTGGCCCGTGGTATTGTTTTATATTATTATTATTATTATTGAGCCCCATGCTTTTGGGCCCCTTGTATTGGTTATCTATGGTATTGATCCATGATTTTAGGAAGAGCTTGCCTATATAAAGCAAAGGAGATCACTTGGCTAAGTATCTTTTGCAAATTGAATATCTTAAGATCTGAAATATTGGGTTATTGTTTTAAAAGCTTGATCTATATAAAAGTGAAGTTGAAAGTGGATCTATGAAGGGTGATCTCTAGAGCGCATGATCAGATCTGGGCATCTGACGATCTGTAGCACACTGGTGGACTGCCAATTCGGCCCTAACCAGAGGTACGCAGGTGATTAATAGTGCAAGTGCATGGGTACGCAGAGCAGAAGAAGGAGCACTGTGTTGGTACGCAAAGCAGAAGAAGGCACAGTGCGTGGGTACGCAGCGCGACAGAGGTTCAGGTGCGTAGGCATCGTGAAAGTACACGGCGCTTCAGAAGCCACAGGTGCGTATGTACGCAGCGCGATAACATATGTGGGTGCGTGGCTACAGCAGCAGTACGCGGCGCGATAGCATCTATGGGTGCGTACCTACAGTAACAGTACGTGGCGTGATTGAAGAAACAGTGCGTGGGTACGCGGTGCAGTAGAAGGCTCTCTGCGGGTATACGCAGGGGAGCAGAAGGTGAAGTGCGGGGCCACGCAGGCCAGATAAAGGAAAACTGCGGATCTGTCTTAAGACCTTTTGTTGGCTGAATTTTTTTGTTGATAAGGTGTTCAGGGTTTAGTTTACTGTTATTGTTGATCTGGTTACTGCAGTCGACTGGGTGATTTACTTGTACTTGATGATCTCTTAATGTTTATGGATCCAGTTTGAAAATTTATGAAAAGTGGTCCTTGAAAGAAAAGAAGTAGGGGGGTGTAGCTCCCTTCCAGGAGAGACTGGAAAACGAGAGAGAGTTGTAGCTCTCTGCAGGTTGCAGCCTGCGTACTGGTAAAGGACTGCACCAGTACAAAACCATTGTAAAAGGAGTTTCTAATTTGAAAGAATATAGAGACATATTGCAGCAGGTGGTTTTCACCCACATTGGGTTTCCACCTTACATCTGGTGTTCTTTGGTGTGACTATCTGTTTTCTTTGTTCATGCTCATTATTTTATGGTACTGACATGCAAAAATAATTCAAAGTATAAATAAGGAAGATTTATTAAAAGAACTTGATAATACTGATTCACCCCCCCTCTCAGTATTATTTCCAACAATTGGTATCAGAGCAAGTCCTTTAGAGAAGCTTGATCGCTTGAAGGAAGATCATTCATCATGAGCAACTACGAGAGGGAAGCATCAATCAGGCCACCAATCTTTGATGGGACAAACTTCAATTATTGGAAGGTAAGAGTTACTGCCTATCTTCAATCTCTTGGTACAGAAGTTTGGGATATCATAGATACAGGCTACACTTTTGCTTCAGCTACTCCAACAGATTCGGCCGAGAAGAAGAAATATGAAACAAATGCTAAAGCAGTCAATACTCTGCTAGGATGCTTATCTCAAACAGAATTCATAAAGGTTATGCAATATAAATCCGCAAAGGAAATATGGGACAAGATTGTCTTGAGCTACGAAGGAGATGAACAGGTAAAGCGTGCTAAACTTCAAACCCTCAGGATTCAGTATGAGAATCTCAGAATGTATAATGATGAAAGTGTGGCTAACTATTTTCTTCGGGTAGACGAGATTGTTAATTGCATGAAAAACTTGGGTGAAGAAATAAAGGAGGCTATTGTGGTTGAAAAAGTTTTAAGATCATTGTCCCCCAAATTTGAATCTAAAGTATCTGCAATAGAAGAAAAGGAAAATCTACGAATTCTTACTATGTCTCAGCTACACAGAATTCTAACTGCTTATGAAATGAGAAAGGGAGGTCCATCAGACAGGAGAGAAGCTTCTTTCAAGGCTTCAGGCAAGGGAGACTACTATGAAGCAAGTCACGTGCCAGAAGAAGAAGAAGAATCAAATTTTGTCAGAAATCTTCAACGGGGTACTGGAAGGTTCAGAGGTAAGTTACCTTTTAAATGTTTTTCTTGTGGAAGAGTAGGTCATTATGCTGCGAAATTTCCTCATAAGGATAAGATTGACAAAGGAAAGGAACCTGCTAGATGGAGCAAGAAACAGAATGCAATTAAGAAAAGCTACTACACTCATGAAGATAGTGATGGTCTATCAAATAGTGATGAAGATGAACGAGGTAATGACTATAAACTTTTAATGGCATTTGAAGATGATGATTACATGGATGCTATAGATGTGGATAGCTTTCATGAAGAAATTTCTAGACTCAAGACATGTATAGAAGAAAAGAATATGATCATTGATACTCTACAATTTCAGATTGATGAAAAAGAAAAATATCTTGAAAAGTTAGAAGGTGAAATTGTTGGTCTTAGAAAATAGATTGAGAAAACAAAGGCTATTAATCTTAAGTTTGTCAAAGGATCTGAAACTCTGGATGAGATCATCAATGTATAGCATTCTCCACTAAACAAGACAGGTCTGGGGTATAATGGAGAAACTTCTCAAGCATCCACCTCAAAGAGTTATCTTGATGCAGCAAGAAGGAATGAGCAAAAGCACAATGGAGATCACCAGGTAAAGCAAGAACCAATTACAAACAAAGACTATCAGGCAAACCAGGGGCAATCCGTCTTAAGGATGAACAAAAGCTACAACCAGCCACAGGTAAAATCCTCTCAATTTGCTTCAAGAATGAATGACAATAGAAATTACAATCGTTTGGCCGAAAGATTTGATAACCGCAGAAGTTTCTTCAATGGACAATGCTTCTCTTGCCATAACTTTGGTCACAAAGCAGCTCAATGTGTTGCATATAAAACGATCATGACTACAGAAGCTCAAAAACAAAGAAGTATGACCGGGATTACAAAAAGGACCTATAACAACTTTTCAGTTCTTGAAAATGAAGTTGAATGTTCTATTTGCAATAATTTTGGTCATGAAGATTCTGAATGCAGGAGCAGGTTTCAGCAGACAAAGGAACAAGCCTCAAGCACCAAAACATGGAGAATAAAGGAACCACAAACAGAAAGATGTGGGATAGCATTTTATGCAGAGGGACAAGAAAATCTATGGTACATTGACAGTGGATGTTCGAAGCATATGACAGCTGATAAAGAAAAACTTGAATCATATTCTGCTCTAGAAAAGGGAAAGAAAGTTTCTTTTGGAAATGATACTCCTGCAGCTATAAAAGGAAAAGGCACTGCTCAGTTAAAAGAAAAGGTCAAAGCTGGAAATGTTTTGTATGTTGATGGATTGAAACATAATCTTCTAAGTGTCAGCCAGATGTGTGATCAAGGAACCGAGGTGATATTTAGAACAAATGGATGTCTTGTTCGTGATCTTGATACAGGTAAAACGGTGATCAAAGGTAAAAGAACTCCAAATAATTTGTACATATTTGAAGAAGGACAACAACAATGCTATCTAAGCAAGGATGATGAACACTGGTTATGGCACCGGAGGTTGGGGCATCTAAGCTTTTCACAAATAAGGAAAGCATGCAAATATCAGGCAGTTCACGGTCTTCCAGATATCAAAATTCTAGACAACACCATATGCAAATCATGTCAGTTTGGAAGGCAAACCAGAACTAACTTTCCAGAGAAGGAAGGATCAGCTAGCATGCCTCTTGAGCTTGTACATACAGATGTATGTGGACCATTCAGGAAAAGGACACCTCGAGGAGAAGAATACTTGATATTATTCATTGACGATTTCTCCAGGTTTGTCTGGTTAGGACTTATGAAGCACAAAGATGAAGCATTCGAAAAATTCAAATCCTTTAAAGCCTTGGTTGAAAATGAATCAGGATACAAAATTAAGTGCCTCAGATCCGACAGAGGTGGGGAGTTTACCTCAAATGAATTTTTCGATTTCTGTGAAGAACATGGGATAAGAAGAGAATTCTCTACAGCTAGAACTCCTTAGCAAAATGGAGTAGTGGAAAGAATGAACAGAACAATCCAACAAATGGCTCGTGCTATGCTTGATGAGTCTGGAACTCTCGCAACTTTCTGGGGTGAAGTTGCATATGCTGCGGTTGTTATTCTCAACAAAACAAATGTCCGGGTAAACAGCACTCAAACTCCTCATGAGCTCTGGTATGGTGAGACTCCTTCGGTAAAGCAGTTCAAAATCTTTGGGAGAAAATGCTATATTAAGAATACTGATGAGCAACTTGGCAAACTTGAGCCTAGAGCAGATGAAGGGGTTCTTCTTGGTTATTCTCCACACAGCAAAGCATACAAGTGCTACAATAAAAGACTTGGAAGAATTGTTGACAGCATTGATGTAGTGGTTGATGAGAAGGGATACATTCCTAGGCAAGTAAATCATGAAGATATCGAAGAAGATGAAGACTACCCTCAAAGACAGAATGATGAAGAAGAAGAACCTCAAGAAGAACCAGAGGAGCAGATAAGGATAGAAGAGAAGACTCCATCCAGATATGTTCAGAAGAATCATCCAAAATCTCAAATTTTGGGGCAAAAAGAAGCAGGTGTACAAACAAGAAGAACAGTTGCATAAGCTTCAAGCTATTTGGCATTACTCTCTTCCACTGAACCACAAAATGTGAAAGAGGCATGCAAAGATGAATGTTGGGTGAAAGAAATGGATGAAGAACTTGAGCAGATCGAAAAGAACAACACTTGGGAGCTGGTTCCTAGACCAAAGGATAAGAATGTTATAGGGACAAAATGGGTCTTCAAAAATAAATTGAATGAAAATGGAGAAGTAATTAGAAACAAGGCCAGACTTGTTTGTAAAGGGTATGCGCAGCAAGAAGGAATAGATTTTGAAGAAACCTTTGCTCCTATTGCAAGACTTGAGGCCATCCGAATGTTCCTTGCTCTCTCAAGCTTTCAAAACTTCAAAGTATTTCAAATGGACGTGAAATCAGCCTTTCTGAATGGAGACTTGGAAGAAGAAGTATACATTGAGCAGCCAGATGGTTTCATTCTTGGAAATGATCCAAATCTTGTATGTAGACTAAAAAAGGCTCTCTATGGTCTTAAACAAGCTCCAAGGGCTTGGTACTATCGTTTGGACAAATATCTTCATCAACAAGGTTTTTCAAAAGGATCAGCAGACAGCAATCTTTATATAAAAGTTGAAAATGACAAATTGCTAATACTTGTTGTGTATGTAGATGACATTATCTTTGGCAGCAATGAAGAAGCTATGAGTCAAAGCTTTGCCTTGGTGATGCAGAAAGAATTCGAAATGTCCTTGCTGGGATAACTGACATATTTTCTTGGTTTGCAAATCCAACAAAAAGAAGGAGGGATCTTTTTGTCTCAAACCAAGTATCTCAAGTAGATTTTGAAGAAATATGGCATGGAAGATGCAAAACCAGTATGTACACCCATGGTCACAGGATGTAGCCTCAGTGCAAATGATGAATCAGCAGCAGTGCATCAACCAACTTACAGATCTATGATTGGAAGTCTACTTTATTTGACATGTACCCGACCAGACATCATGCATGCAGTGGGAATAGTTGGAAGATTTCAAGCAAATTCGAAGGAATCTCATCTTCAGGCAGTGAAGAGAATCTTTAAATATCTTCAAGGGACTCAAAATTATGGCTTATGGTATCCTAGAGATACAGATCTCACACTTCATGCTTATACAGATGCAGATTGGGCAGGAAGCGTGGATGACAGGAAGAGCAAAAGTGGTGGTGCGTTCTTTATGGGTTCCAGATTAGTATCTTGGTTCAGCAAGAAACAGAGTTCGATTGCCTTGTCTACAGCTGAAGCAGTATATGTTGCTGCTGCATCTTGCTGCACTCAACTCCTTTGGATGATGCAGACCTTGCAGGACTTTCAAATCACTTGTACACCACCTATCTCCATCTTATGTGATAACATAGGTGAAATCAACATTTCAAAGAACCCAGTCATGCATTCAAAGACCAAGCACATACCGATCAAGTATCATTTTCTCCGGGAGCAAGTACTTGAACAAAAGGTCAAGTTGGAGTATGTTCCTTCTAAGGAACAAGTTGCTGATATACTCACCAAACCATTGCCCAGGGAGACCTTTGAATACCTCAAGCAAAAGCTGGGGGTTGTTGATGCATCATCTTGTTGAATCTCTTCTGATAGTTGGTTGTACGCAAGGCTCATCTGGGGCATATGCGTACATGTGCTGGGTTGCGGATTGGTTGAAGATCGAATGGCACAAGTTCAGGGGGAGCATATAATGCATTGTTGGCATTATGGAGGACGTACAGAAGGAGATCATGGATGCTGGTCTGAATATTGCTGCAATATGTCTCTATCTCTTTCATGGTCATTTATGGTGTTTGGTGGATTATGGTTCTTCTTTGCAGATCTGGTTTATATTCAGGAGGAGCATGTTCTTAGGGGGAGCATAACCCTTTGCCCTTGATGTCAAAGGGGGAGAATGACGTTGAAGATTTTGAGGTTGCCATCAAGTCCAAAGGGGGAGATTGTTGGCATTATGATTCTGGTATGGCTCTATGATACAGATGTTGTACTTGATGGCAACACCCTCAAGTGGCAATGCTCTGATCAGGCTCTCAAAATGTTGGAAATTAAGAGGTACGCAGGAGAATAGTTCAAAAGGTGCGTACCCGCAGGTACGCCGTGAAGGGACTGCGGCCGCACACGCAGGTCACCCGTTCAGAAGGTGCGTACCCCCAGTTCACTTACTTCAAGGCAGAGAAGTGCGCTCACATGGGGTTTCTTATGTTTGGCCCGTGGTATTTAGCCCGCCGTTCTTGATTCTATGGTTTTGGCCCGTGGTATTGTTTTATATTATTATTATTATTATTGAGCCCCATGCTTTTGGGCCCCTTGTATTGGTTATCTATGGTATTGATCCATGATTTTAGGAAGAGCTTGCCTATATAAAGCAAAGGAGATCACTTGGCTAAGTATCTTTTGCAAATTGAATATCTTAAGATCTGAAATATTGGGTTATTGTTTTAAAAGCTTGATCTATATAAAAGTGAAGTTAAAAGTGGATCTGTGAAGGGTGATCTCTCGAGCGCATGATCAGATCTGGGCATCTGATGATCTGTAGCACACTGGTGGACTGTCAATTCGGCCCTAACCAGAGGTACGCAGGTGATTAACAGTGCAAGTGCGTGGGTACGCAGAGCAGAAGAAGGAGCACTGCGTGGGTACGCAGAGCAGAAGAAGGTGCAGTGTGTGGGTATGCAGCGCAACAGAGGTTCAGGTGCGTAGGCACAGTGAAAGTACGCGGCACTTCAGAAGCCGCAGGTGCGTATGTACGCAGCGCGATAGCATCTGTGGGTGCGTGGCTACAGCAGCAGTATGCGGCGCGATAGCATCTGTGGGTGCGTACCTACAGTAACAGTACACGACGTGATTGAAGAAACAGTGCGTGGGTACGCGGTGCAGCAGAAGGCTCTCTGCGGGTATACGCAGGGGAGCAGAAGGTGAAGTGCGGGGCCACGCAGGCCAGATAAAGGAAAACTGTGGATCTGTCTTAAGACCTTTTGTTGGCTGAATTTTTCTGTTGATAAGGTGTTCTGGGTTTAGTTTACTGTTATTGTTGATCTGGTTACTGCAGTCGACTAGGTGATTTACTTGTACTTGATGATCTCTTGATGTTTATGGATCCAGTTTGAAAATTTATGAAAAGTGGTCCTTGAAAGAAAAGAAGTAGGGGGTTGTAGCTCCCTTCCAGGAGAGACTGGAAAACGAGAGAGAGTTGTAGCTCTCTGCAGGTTGCAGCCTGCGTACTGGTAAAGGAATGCACCAGTACAAAACCATTGTAAAAGGAGTTTCTAATTTGAAAGAAGATAGAGACATATTGCAGCAAGTGGTTTTCACCCACATTGGGTTTCCACCTTACATCTGGTGTTCTTTGGTGTGACTATCTGTTTTCTTTGTTCATGCTCATTATTTTATGGTACTGACATGCAAAAATAATTCAAAGTATAAATAAGGAAGATTTATTAAAAGAACTTGATAATACTGATTCACCCCCCCTCTCAGTATTATTTCCAACATACTTCTTAAGGAGCTAGAGGTGTTGGTCTTGGTCCTAAGGTTGGAAGAATAGGTCTTTCATGCCATGAAATTGTTCCTTACCTATTCATAAGTTGCAGACTTATCTCAATGTCTTAGAGGGGTGTTTAGATGTTGAGGAATATGTTCCATTAGGTGGCAGAGGTTCTGAACTGAAGAATTGATGCTTTCCCTTAGTTTTAGCCCCCATCGCATGGAGGATGCTCAAGGTAGTAGTTTTGGGCTCCATTCATTGGAAAGGTGGGCTCAAGGGAGGATTTATAGCTCCATTCGCATGCAGGATAATGCTAAGGAGTGACTATGGATTTTTCACTAAAATTGCTCTGCATTCCTCGCGATGTTGTGCTAATTTTTGTGTTTTGGAAAAATCCTTGATAAAAAAAATTCGGTTTATGGTAGGAAAAGTTTGTGGGACCTCCAGAAGATGATTAAAGTTTAAAATATCAATAAGGATACTAGAGTTAGTGTTTGATTAGTCAATGAGTTAAGTCTGGATCTAATATAGCATATGAACAAATTTGTGATGCCCGGTAGTTCTGTATAATTATTGAGTTGAGAACTTCAGTTCATCTTTATATTGGAGATAACTCACTCTCAGTATGGTTGATTACACTAGTGTGTGCAATGAGTGAAAGATTGGAGAAGACCCTGCAAACTATGTGAGTTTTATTATGTTGATTTTATGAATTAGTTTGCAGTTGTAGAAACAATGAGCCAACATTTGTTTCAACCATATGTTTATGTAGTGTGAGATGTTTAGGTGTGTTTTGGAGTAGAGTTTGAGGAGATTTCTTTTGTTCTTGCATAAAGATTTTCTGTGGAGTTTTTATTGAAGCTTGTGCTGTAAATTTATCATTTGATTGAGCTTTGATGCTATGCTATCGCAGTGCTCATGTTGAGAAAGTTTTAGGAGTTCAGTCTAAAATTTTATGAAACAAGGCTCACATGGAGGAAGTGAGGGCATGGAGGTTTTGAGTATACAGTTATTGGTGGATTCAATAGATGAAGATGTTTATCCATCCAATGGTGTTTGGATAATTAGATAGAAACTTGACAAGGCTCATTCGTCATGATAGTACCAGAAGATCAGAGTATGTAGAGTCATTTGTTAGTTCAGGAGTAAACGAGTGAGGATCGTTGATTGTGGTTCCCTTCAGCGTATTGTAGTACGTAGATCCACGAGAGAAACAATTTCCTATCTAATAGTTCCAACATAATGTGAATGAGGTGGAGTCGTCCAGCTCATGGGAGTTAGTTGATCCATGTATAATTTGCTTGATAAATTAATAGAAGAATTACACAGTGCCAAAGAAACAGGGTAGTTTTTTTCCCTGGAGAGGGTTTTCCACTAGAATGATATGGTGTTATTTTGTGCATGTTTTCCTTGATTATCTCTTATGGTTATCATATGTTTTTATATAGGACTTAAACTACTAATGGGCTAATGAATATTATGTTGTAGTAATTGAAAAGGAATTTAAAATTTAATAAACATAGTCACTATTGATTCACCCCCTTCTCAGTAGTGAATGCATTTCCAACAAGTAGATGTCCTCAACTCTAGCAGTTGAAAAATCCCTAGTCCCTAAAGCCTTTTGAAGTTTATTTTTTGATGAGTTACGAGATTAGGGGTTCATGAGGTCTCTCAGATTTTGACCTTTATAGGCCCAACTTTTACTACCTCTATCTTTTGATCTAGTAGGCCATTTGTAGACTTCTTTATATCGTTGGAAAGATCTTCTAGATAAATTTTTAATTGAATGGTTTGAATTTGGTCTTTGAGTTGATCCATTACTCTGAAAGCAACTCTAATCTCTTTTATTATTTGTGCCTTAAGACATTTTATATATGAAGAATAAACGAGAAAGAAGAGGAGGGTACACCATCCTCAATAGATTCATACTATATTCTAACGTTTGTTCCATATTTATATACACACTAGAATTCGTCAAGTAATTATATACTCATAGGAAATTCGTGAACACCTATATACATGAAACTCTATTTCATTAATCAAATTTCTACATATAATTCTAATCAAGAACTCTTTTTATGATCTATCCATTCTCTTGGATTGATATACATTGCAATGGCCTTATTCTAGTCTTTCGTCCATGCTTTTCCTCTCTATCTCTCTCTCCATAATACCCTTAGGATTACAATACTTAAGAAAGAGGATTCTAAAATGAATTATGGTTCATATCCATTAATCTCTGTAAAAATACCTAGGATATTTAGGGTTCTCACTCTAATTTTCATATCCTTTAGATAACTCTACATCCTTGAGTATTATATAATCCACATGCTCAAACAAATAATTTTTTTGAAAAACAAAAGGTTCCTCTTCTTCAATTAATGTCCTAAACATTTCCTCTGTGCTTGCAACTATTATGCATTCCTCTTTATCGATCCTTGGATTTTATCAACCAGTATTCCAACATCCTTAATTCTTCATCAAAGCTTGTCATCATTAGGTTTGAATGCTTCTCTTCATATTTATGTTTCTCTCTTTGGCTAACTTCATAATCCAACACCTTTTTGTTCACTACAAAAATAGGTTCTTATAGATGTTCATCATCATCTTCATTTTTCATCTATGTATGGATATCCATTTGATTTCCTTTTTGAGATTGTTATGTAACTAGCTCAAAAAATAGAAGAAGAAATAGATCAATGACTTCAAAATAAGCCTCTTCGAGGGGGAAACCTCCTTTTACATCACATATATGAAAAATTATTGGATGATAAAAATAAAAATACCTCCTTGTTATATATAGGAGTCTAAGGGGTGACAATATAATCAGAGCCTACATAGCAAAAATAATGTAATGGCACAACAATAACAATAGTGGGATTCTATGGGGGCTACATGCACACAACAATAACAATAAGGGGGCTACACTAGTATTATAGGGACCTAACATGCACCTCTCCTTCAAAAAAAGTGTTGTCCTCAACACTTGAGTAGTTATGGATGCTTCTCTATAAAATTCTCATCCTCCCATGTGGAATATTTAGCAGGTAAGTTCTTCCACTTAATGAGAAACTCTGAAATTTATTGATTATGTAGCTTTTGGGTTCTTGTTTCCATGATGACTTCCAGCTCCAATATTATTTTTCCTTCCTCGTCAAGTTTTGATAGTATTGTTTGAATTGAGAGCTTGTCACTGATAACCTTCTTTAACCATGAAACATGGAAAATTTGGTATACTTGAGAAGATGCAAGAAGCTCCAAATTGTATGCCATAGTGTCAATATTTTGCAACACCTTGTAAGGACCATAGTACTTGGGTGATAATTTATTATCCTTATTAGCTTGCTTGAGGGACATTTGTGTGTATGGTTTTAGCCGTAAAAATAACCAGTTGCCTACGTCAAAACTTCTTTTGCTACAATGTTGATCTACCTATTGTTTCATTTAGTTCTGCGTGAGAGTGAGGATATCCTTTAAGATTTGGAGAAATTGTTGTTGATGCTCGATGTGATCTCCCACTGCTTGAACGTTATAATTTTCTCTTAAATATGATGTGATGGATGGTGGATGATATCCATAAAGTGCCATAAATGGGGTAATTTTTGTTGTCGTATGGAAGGAAGTGTTATACTACCATTATGCTAGAGGTAAACACTTGACCCATTGTTTTTTTTATGAGATATAAAGAAATGAAGATATCCTTCCAAACATTTGTCAGTATATCACTTTTCCCATCAAATTAAGGATGATAACATGAGCTATGAGATAACTAAGTACAAAGACATGAAAATCATTCTGTCCAAAAATTTCTAGTGAAAATGGGATCTCTGTCCTTTACAGTAATCTTTGGGTTTCCATGTATATTTTGAATTGTTTCCATAAATGTAGTAGGAACTATATTGGATTCAAAAGGATGAGATAATGCACAAAAGTGTGCATACTTGGTAAGTCTATCAAATAATACCATGATGATACTCTTTCCTTCATACTTTCATAAGCGTGTGATAAAATCCATTGAGACCTCCTCCCAATGTTGACTTAGAATGGATAAAGGTTGTAACAAACCTAGGGTATTAATTGTCTCAACTTTATTTTGTTGGAAAACCGAAAATTATGCCACAAAATTCTAAATATCAGATTTAAGGCCATCCCAAGAAAAATCTTCTTGACCTTGCGGTAAGTTTTTAAAAATCTTGAGTTCCCTCCTAAAGGAGAGGTGTGCATTTCCAAAAGAATATTTTGTTTGAGTTGGGAATTCTTAGCAATCTTTGTACCATTATGAGTCATTTTTCTAGATAAATGTATCATATGTACTGGGATCTTGTTAAAAATTTTGAACGAGTGTCCACAACTATTTGTCATTCTCACATTCCTTCCTTGCGTCAGTTATCCAATCATGTTGGATAATAGAATAGCATAGAGAAATGCTTCCACATCCTCAACCCTTCTTGAGAGTGCATCTCCAACAATCTTCCCTTTATTGTAGACGATTTACAAGTCATACGCCATCATCTTAGTGACCCATTCTCACTTCTCTTCTAAATATAATCTTTGTTCCAAAAAGTATTTAAGACTATCATGATCTATTTTTACCTTGAATTATCTTTCCATTAGGTAAGGGTGCCATTGCTTCAAGAAATGTAGTATTGCTAACATTTCCTTCTCATAAATAGGATTTTGTAAATACTTTCCCTTGATTGGACAAATTTCAAAAGAAATGGGTCTTCCTTATTTTATTAAAACAACACCAATTCCATTTCCTAAGTCATCATATTCCACCATAAAGGTTTTTGTGAAGTGTAGAATAGCTAAAACTAGAGCTTGGCACATTTCCTCCTTAAGATATTCAAAGGACTTAGTTTCTTCTAGAGTCCAAAAAAATGAATCTTTCTTCAGTAATGTTGTTAGAGGTGATTCTATTTTCCCATAATTCTTAACAAAATTATAATAATACCCTGTCAACTTGAGAAATCGTCGAATATGATTTAGGGTTGTGGGGATTTTCCATTCATTTATGGCTTTAATTTTGTAAGGATCTACCTTAACACCCCCATGAGATGCAATATGACCCAAATATTCCACCCCCCGTACCCCAAAAAAACCTTTGGAAGTTTTTGTATACAATTATTTCTCCTCCAATAGTTTGAAAACCCTCTCTACATATTGAACATGATCCTTTCAAGACTTATTATATATTAGTATATCATAAAAAAAATACTAACACAAATTTTCCAAGCAACGGTTTGAAAATGGAATTCATCAAACCTTGAAATGTGGAAGGCTCATTAGTAAGGAAAAAAGGAATGACCAAAAATTCATAATGACTTTCATGAGTTCTAAATTTTGTTTTTCATAATGTCTTTTTTCTTCATTCTTATTTGATGATATCCTGAACGAATATCCAACTTGGTGAAGTAAACTGGTCCATGTAATTCATCCAACAATTCATCAATGATAAGAATGGGAAATTTATATTTAATAGCAAGCTTGTTAAGCTCCCTATAATCTGGTCACATATGCCATGATGCATCCTTCTTATGTACCAATACCACTAGAGTAGGCAAAGAACTCTGGCTTGGTTGAATTATACTTGCCTTTAGCATTTCTACAACCATACATTCAATTTCACTCTTTTGGGCATAAGGATATCTATAAGGCCTAATTTTTTGCAGAAACTCTTCATGGAATCAAGTGAATATAATTATCATGATCACAAATAGGTGGGAGGCCTTTGGGAGTCTCAAATACCTTGGAGTGATTGTCAACAATTCTTTAGAGATCTGGAGAAACATATGATTTTGATATTTGAACATATAGTGAGAATAATTGTACAATTATGCCTCATTGTTATTTCTACAAAATATTTGTCATCTCATTAGAGTCGATTCTATTGCCTACTTTCCCTATGATGTCCCTTAATTAAATTCCCTTTCATTACCAAGAAAATTTCTTGAAAATCAAAATTTATTATCCTCAAAAATTGTAACCATTAGACTTCTGATACAACATCAACACCACCCATTGGAATGGAAAGAATTGGACTATTCAATACATATTCCCCCATGTTTATATTTATATTATGACACTTCCCTAAGAAATATATAGTTCATCCATTTGCAGCCATCACTTGACACTCTGGTGCTAGATATAAAAATAAATTCAATTCCTTTAGCTACCTTACAATGAATAAAATTATCGGTACCACCAGAACGAATCAACAATATTACCTTTTTTATCTTGATATATCCTTCTATCTTGAGAGTTTGAGGAGTGGTAATTCCTACCAATGCATTAGAAGATATGGTCAGATTCATTTCTTCCTTTTATGGGGTTGGTTCCTGGTGTATATCCTCTTTTTTTATGTTTATTTCTCGTTTTATTCCTCCTCTTCTCAATCTATGTAAAATAATTTCTTCTAAGCACACTTATGACCCTTATTATATCTTCTATCACAGCTATAACAAAGCCCTTTTTCTCTTTTTTCCTCTAGTTGTTGTGGTTTCAACCTTGTAGGTGGTGGAAGGCTAGGAGAAACAACACATCCATCTCTATAGTTGTGAGTAGTAGACTTCCTTGTTGCCATAATTTTTCTTTCAACCTTTCTTGGAACCTTTGAATGCCTTCTCCAATGAATCAAGTTCCAAAAGGTGAACCTCATGTTGGATGTTACCTTGAAAGTCTCTACAAAGACATCAATCCTATGCTCCTCTAGAATATCATTTACCTTGATATCCAATCTTTGGATGTCCCCAATGTGCTCCACGATTGAAACCTTTTGTTTAATATTTATCAATTAGATAAAGAAGGTATTTCTCTTTGTATCCTCATAATGTGCTACTAATTCTTCTGCAAAAATTTTCCAAGTGATAATTGATTTATGAGAACAAATCCATCAATACCACACAAACTGATTGTGTTCTAAATATAAAGATGAAATGCATACCTTTTGTGTGTGTGACACATCATGTAGATCAAATAAATGCTCCATTTGTAGTATTCATGTTACTGTATCCTTATCATCAAACTTCCTCTTATCTATCTTTGGAATTTGGTGGGTATTAAACCCAACTTTGGAGCCTAACAAATCACAATTCATATTCCTTTTGTCCTCATCATGATTTTCATGGATTACCTTGTCACCACTGGGAAGAATTTATTACAACAACTTTGTCAAGCCTTCCAACTTAAAATTCATGGTGTCCATGTATTCATTAAAAACCCCCATGTCTTCTTTCAAACCATCCATCTTAGCCTCTAGTTCATTTTTTGTTACTCTATGTGAGAGCAAAATTTATTGCACTTGGTCTCATAATTTTGATATATCATGTTGCATTTCTTCCTCTTATTCATACATCATAGTATATATTTATGGTTACTTACTAGGCATATCCATTTTTTATTTCGAGTCATTCTGGAATCACACATTGATATCTATGCTTCAATGTGCCCTTTGAATCACTTCAAATGGATTTTTCAAACAAAAGTTAAAAAAATACACACCTTTTCCTTTATTTTAGGAGGTTGATCTTGAAAATATTGTATCTTTGTAATTTCAGCCTCCAAAATTCTAAAATTGTGTCATGTGGTAGCACTTTGAGTCTTATTTCCAATGCCATAAGTTAGACCAAGATTTTATTTTTCAAGATAAAGTTATGCCCAATCTCCCACGATGGCCTGATTATGGGTTGTTTCAATAGAGAGAACTTGTACAAGATACCACATGTGACTTTTTCAGACTTTGGCCTTGAAAGTGATACATGAGAAACTACATTCTATGCAATTTTGGTAATTTTTTATGAAATTCAAATCCTATGCTTGAAGAGGAATTTATAATTATTTTCATTACGTTGTCTGTCCGAGACTAAATTTTGCAGCATGCAGAAACCATAAATCCTTCGAACCATACATCGGAAAAATATAATGAACCAAAATATGAAATTTTCGCAAAACGTTCACCATGAATTTTTGTCCATGTGGTAAAAATTTCAACATCTGAAGCCTCGTAGAAAAAAGGATATGGTGAAAATTGTTGAAAAATGCAGCAAGAAATTCTCAATTTGATTTTGCCTTGATTAAATTGAGAAAATTTGAATTTCCACATCATCAAACATCTTGGATGTAGTTAACTTGTGTGACATGTCTTGTGTCACCTATTTTACTCGGTAAATTTGACTTAGAGGATTTAGAATTCAGTTAAGAATGTGTGATTGCTAATTTGTACCAATCAAGGTCAGTTATTTCAAGTTGTTTTTAGTTAAACTAGTTCCAATTGTTGGAGGAACTAGTGGAAGGTTACTTGTGTAGTGAGGCTTTAGTCTAACTCAGTGATCATCCAATTAACTAGTCAATCAACCCAAAATAGCTAGTGCATGCAAAGAATTCAAGCTCCCCAGCTGTGTTGGAGATTCCAAGGCAGTGTAAAATTCTTTGTTGACTAGTATTGATTGTACATATGTTGCATGCAGTTAGATGATCAACCTTAGGAATTGCGCAATCCCTTTTGGAGAAATTCCTAAATAATAGGGGCCTAATATCTCAAGGAATTGTGAAAGGAGATATGGGCTCAATTAGAGGAAGAAATTAACTAAGTCTGGGTCAGAGCTTCTCAATGAGTAGAGAGATAGGTTATTCACTTGCATGTTGTGTTCAGTTGAGAAAAAAATTGTAATACATCTCCATTCATCAGATTAATGCAAGAAAACATAAAGGATTTTTAGTAGATTTCTTTCCCCTGGAAAAATATTGTGTGCATGTGTGTTATTTCTCATTGCATGTTTCTGATTGATGTTCTAAATTATGAATTGAATTCCACAAAGTAGTAAAGTAGGTTTGTGTCTTGTGATTTTGAATAAAATTTCACGAGTAGTTGAAAATATACACAAAAATTTCTACAAAAATTCCAAGATGACTTGTTCTCCGCTTAGGGTTGTGGTGGCCAACCCTTCATCAGGATTAAAAAGCATACTGTAAGGCCTATGATATATGTCAAAGGACAAGTAAACCATCAAGGAGGGACGAGATGCCTTTGAATCCACAAATGACGCTGCAACCCTTCGAAAAGTGGGAAATCGACTTTGTAGGACCTATCAAACCTCGAGGAAAGATGGGTGTGAGATACATTATCACTGCGACAGAGTACCTAACTCGTTGGGCAGAAGCACAATTGGTCATAGACTGCACGACCGCCACGGCTGTGAATTTATTGTTCGAACAGGTATTGATTTGATTTGGATGTTCAAAAATCTTGATGAGCGATCACGATACACATTTTCTAAATGAAATAATTAGCACATTAACAGAAGAGTTTTAGGTGTATCATTAAAAAAGAACGTTGTATCACCGACAAGCTAATGGGATAGTAGAAGCATTCAACAAAATATTGGAGACTGCGGTGACGAAAGTATGAAATGCGTAGCGGAGTGATTGGGACTTGTGCGTACCTATAGTACTATGGGCTTATAGGACAACGTGCAAGAAACTAACAGGACAGACACCTTTCCGATTGGTTTATGGCATGGAATTTGTCATGCCCATGGAGTATATTGTGCCTAGTCTACGCATAGCAGTGCTCATATGTATGACGGACCGCAACGCCCTAGAAGAGAGGCTCACACAGTTGGAAGAACTTGAAGAAGAATGGTTCCTGGCTGGCTTCCATCAGTAGGTACAAAAGCAGCACGAGAAGGCCTGGCACGATTGCCATATTAAGTTGTGCACCTTCAAGGTAAATGATTTAGTGTTACTGTATGACAGTAAGTTTGATAAATTCCTGGGAAAGTCTAGAATGCATTGGCTCGGACCATACGTTGTTAAGGAGGTCACAGATGGAGGCGTGATATAGCTAGTAAAGCTAAACAAAGAACCTTTCCCAGGCAAACTAAATCGCAGTCGATTGAAGCCCTACACGGGTGGCCAGATTATCTAACTAGCCGGTAGAAGCATAGTCTTCGCGCTCCAAGTAGCCATACGAAGGTGCAGGACTATAAACAAATGTAGGCGATGTAGGAACAGGTCCACGGAAGCAGTTCTGACACCACGGCCTTGGAACAATGTGTACAAGAGATCCAGCAGGCAACCACTTAGTGCGTTGTTGACCTTGCAACGGTTTGAGCGGAGTTGGAGGGACTCTACATGAAGATCTCCGCACCAAAAGAGTGACTCGAGGGCAAGTCACGATGTTTGTGTTGGGGGCTTGTTGGGTATGGAATCACCCCAAGGCATGTTTTGGGGCTTTAAGCCCAAGTTTTGACTAAGTCCTTTGTAAAGACTCCGTGATTTGTGGGCACAGAGTGTGAAGTCATAATAGAGTCACAGGGGTGTCCACCCTTGTTTTTATAATGTAATGTCAGTTTGATATATCTACCCATGGTTTGGTGACCATGGGATTGTATAAATAGAGGGAAGCTCTAAGTGTACAAGATAGCTAAGAGAAAGGAATAGAAAAGAAGCATGAGGAGTCTAAGAGCTTGAGTCAAAGCGTAAATTGTGTCTTGGGTTGTAGAGTAGGAGAAGGCTCTGCAGCTATGCACGCAGAGGCCTAGTAGTCCGTAGCTGAGTGCACGGACCCCTGCAGTTGAGTGCATAGGGCAGGTCGAGTCTGTAACCTTGGGAGAATTAATAAAGAGAAGTGTATCATATTTTTGTGTATCTTTTCCTACTTTATGTGTTATTGGGTATAATTTGCAAGTTTGTTGTTTATTGGCTGTGCAAACTTATATGTATGCACTGTATAAATAAATATAACAAAAGGCTTCTACTTACGCAAAGATAACTAACTGGTGTAAAAAAATACAGTAAGATCTTGGGTGTGATTCATGGAAATAGTGCAGAACACTACTCCAACAGCGTGGAAGCCCCACAACCCCCAGTTAGGGCTGTGCGAAGGTGAATCTATCAGGGCATAAAGGCCACGGAAGTGCGCGAAGAAACCTGCATGCAAGGACTCTCAATTGGACCAAATCAAACCCTCAGACATATCAAGGGTGTAGAAACCTGGTTCCAGCACCCCCCCATACTACTTCTGGTGAGACCTCAATCCGCGCTCCACGGCCTGTTGCCAAAAGGCCAGTAGTACAGGGATTTGTTTGGCTAATTAACTCTGAACCCAGGTCAGGACCCAACAAGCCAACACATTGCCTGGGAGACATTAGGTCGGCACTCTATGTTGATGTCTGGATCCCAAAGTTGAAAAGGTGATGATAGTTATTAAGCTCTGTTTTATATACACACCTGTACATTTGGGTTGGTTGTTAGCAAGTAAGCCTGATGGTACACAGAGGGGTTGAAATCTTGAGTCCACCTTACTCCCACCTAATTAGATTTCTCTTGTTATGAATATAGTCCATGGTATTTCAATGCCTAAATTGTTGAGTTACTAGTTGGATAGATTTCCCTGGTCAGGAATCCAGTCCATGGCATTGTGGTGCCTAAAAGTTCTTCATGTTTTCATAAAGTTTGAGATCTTCCATTATATGTGTAAATTATGAATACCTCCCTAGTTAAGAGGGAGTGTTAGAAAATGTAACTATGTTTGGTCTTCAATAATCTATTTGAGTCATTATGTAATGTACTTGTCAAAAGAATAAAGAAAATAATTTTTATTATTGTAACAATGACTTATTAAAGCATGGGTTTTATGCTTGGGTCATCATTATATTAGTCAATGTCCCCATTGTAGACTCCTAGGATTAATATTTAGTTTATAGAGTCATTATACATTCAAAGAGACCCTTCTTGGGCTATTGAATCATGTAAAAAGGTTTTGTATCAAGTCAAATATGAATTATATACCCTCCAGATCATGTTGGCCTAAGAGAGATCAAGGTGGCCTAAGGACCCTCATTCGACCCACAAGAAGCCTATATATACAATGAGGTCAAAGTCATTTTGAGTATTCACTCTCAAGCAAGTTCGATATCTCAAGAAGTGTTGGATAAGTGCAAATTCTGTTGTCAGGAGGTCAAAAGAAGTGCAAGTTTGGGGAAGTCTATAGAGAGGAAGAAAATCAAGATTTTGGTGCCTCTCTCTCTCTATTTCATGGTATGGGTTGGGAGATTGAATTCTCTTAAGATTTGGTTGTTTCCGGAAGCTTTTTCCTTGTAGAGACATAAGACATAGGCACATGCTAGGAAAAAACCCCCCTCGAGGGGAAATCCCATTTAAGGTAATTATTCCTTTCAATAGCATTATTTGAGACTCTTTTCCCTAGACCAATACTAGACTTTCCCTCCACACCATGTCATCCTCCCAAATCTTCGACCCACAAGAAGCCTATATATACAATGAGGTTGAAGTCATTTTGAGTATTCACTCCTAAGAAAGTTTGATATCTTAAGAAGTGCTGGATAAGTGCGAATTCTGTTTTCAAGAGGTCAAAAGAAGTGCAAGTTTGGGGAAGTCTATAGAGAGGAATACAATCAAGATTTTGGTGCCTCTCTCTCTCTATTTCATGTTCTAGGTTGGGAGATTGAAGTCTCTTAAGATTTGGTTGTTGCCACAAGCTTTTGCCTAGTCAAAGTTGCTTGAAGGTGTTGAAGATTTGGGAGGATGACATGGTGTGGGGGGAAAGTCTAGTATTGGTCTATGGAAAAGAGTCTCAAAGAATGCTATTGAAAGGAATAATTACCTTGACTGCGTTTTCCCCTTGAGGGGGGTTTTTCCCTAGCATGTGCCTATGTCTTGTGTCTCTTGTTTTCTAATATTTTTACATAATATGGTAATTTCTTAATGAAATATAAGATAATAAAGAAGTAAAAGAAGTGAACACACTCCCAAGTAATTATCAAGAAAGGAGAATTAAACCCTAATATAATATCTTTGATTTTCCGACATGCTACACGGGAACAACAATAACAATAAGGGGGATACACTAGTACTATAGGGACCTAACATAGACAAAATTTCCTCATCTTCTTTCAAAATATAATTTTTCTTGTATTTTCTCAATTTTTTGAGAAGATATTCCTTCATCTCCCTTCATATTTGTGATGACTTGAAGTAACTGTCCATCACCTACAAAATCTACATTCATACATAAATTATTAGTTTAAATAATATAAGGCTCCATATCCTTATTTGATACCTCAGTTAGGACATCTTTTTGTTGATCATCACTCTCCAAACAATATATGACACTCTCAATAGGGATCTCCTCAATATATTGACTATTTTCTTCACCAAGGTGTAATCATTTCCTTATCAAATTTTGTTGTTCACAAAAACAAACTTCTTTTATTAGTTTTCTCTATATAAAATCAACCTTTCTGAGTTTCTCACTCGCCATCCAGACATTCAATATATGATTCAAGCTTTTCAAGCTTTTCCTTAGCTTCCTTGTAAAAAATTCATTGCCACTTAACCTTCTTCTTCACATTCCATCTACATCTATGATCCTTTGCACTTTCCTGTAGCAACATCATCATTATGTTTATTTGTTCTTTTATCTCCACCATTTATTAATCAAATTCGTCTTGACTCGTCCTCTTCATCTTTATACCATTTACTTTGTAATTATCCTCCATCCTTTTGTGGCTTGTTTCTGAACCTTTGATATGAATATTAGTAGTCATGTTTATCTTCTCTTGTGAATTTATCCTATCCATTGTGGGTTTCACCAAGCCTTCCCTTTGTTAAAATATTTCATCTTACTTCTCATACCTCATCAAGATTTCCTATGAGCTTGAAATTTTGACATCCTTATGGTTATCTTTCCCCAAAACCTTATGAGATCCTCTACTCAGCTTCAATTGTATAGTCTTCCACACTCCATTCATTTCCTCTAAAAACAACATTGGTCCTCTTCTCTTCAAAACTTCTCACAGCTTCTCCTACCGTGAAGGTTATTCTACCACAATCTACTAAGAGCTTCACATGATCTTCTTCCTCTATCACAACTCCTCTGGCTGTAATGGCTTCTACCAATTTCTTATCTATTTTTAATACTTGAAATCATAAATGTTTATTAACCATAACTAACTTCAAATCATCAATTTCATTACCTGTAAGATATGTTCCAAGATCTTGTCTTTCAATATTACTTCCTTGTTCCCTTGTTGGGATAATATTCTCATAACAACTTCTCTTACAAAGTATCTTTTCCACTAAGACCTGCATAGACAAATCATCAACATATCCTTATCTACTAGATATTACCTAGACATGTAGTCTTAAGGGATTTTTTGCTCTGGCATGACTTATGTTCAATTTTTACTACTGAGTCATCTCCTTATTGTTCTGTCTAACAATTTCCTTAGATAGGAATGATTTTATCTTATGAAAGACTTTTGTTGCAAAACCTTACCACTGGTTTATCACAAAACATGTTTTCTTTTGTATTCTTCATTCACTGGATTGAAAATCCTTCTTTCTTCAAGATCCGAATAGTAAAATTCTATCTTCATGCTCTAAAATCTTGATCAATGACTAATATATGTTTCAATAATAATTCAATCTCAAAAAAGAATTCCTAAATTCTATAATCATCAGAGTTTAAATGTATTATGAAATTTTCACCCTGCTACAAGTACAAACCATAATTTTGGTTACAATTTACCTTTTTTCTCACCCTTATCCAAACACCTTGGCCAAATTTAAACCATACCCAAATATTTAATTCAAATTTCCTTTGTTCTCTTTTATAGTCCTCCCACTATAATCATTTCCATCACCACTACCTGTACTAATCCAATTCCTTTGGAAATTAGTTGAAAATAAAAAGATGAATCTCTTGTCCGATCTAATTTGAGCATGTACCATTGCAATTTTGTTTTATCCTTATGTTGGTTGTTTTGTTGTAGATCTTAACTATTATTTAGACATTTAAGAATAAAATTCTACTTTCCTCCCAAAGTAGAAACCCTCTTTATATCCTCAAATAACTTCAACGTTCTTTCTCTCACTTTCAGAGCTCAATCCTTCAATCGTCATTTCTTTGGTTCAATTTAAATTGAAAAATAAAACCATTTTACTTGTCATAATTTTACTCCTCTAAGCTCTAAAAGCACCACTACAATTTTTACCTTCAATATTATGACAACTTGCTAGTATCTTCCATTGAACTGTTGATGTCTGCAACATTTAAATGATTAGTTTTAATATGTTTTGATGCTAATCTCCTCATACAATATTTACTTCATTTTCTTGATAGATTCATACTCTAATATTACCATCACTTTAGATTTACACACACACTAGAATGCTTCGAGTAATCATATACTTAGATACAATTCATGAATGCATATATAGATAAAAGTATATTTAATTAAGCAAATCTATACAAACAATTCTAATCAGGAATGCTCATTCTGATCTATCTACTCTCTTGGAATGATTTATAGTTCAATGGCATTATTCTAGTCTTTTGGACACGCTCTTCCTTTCTAAATATCTATCCCTAATTCCTTTAAGCTTATAATACTTAATAAAAAATATTATAAAACCAATTATGGTTAAAATCCAGCAATCTCTCTAACAATCACTAATATCTTTTAGATCCAAAAAATCATCATGCAACCTCTAACTTACCCCTACGATCTCTCGAACTCACTCAAGCTCTTGAGATATGTTTTGGAAGATCTAATTTCAATTCATTACAATCCAAAAATACAAATTATAAAAGAATTATATAATTCCAATAAAACATAGGAATTTCAATGAATTTAATAATTAAGGAACCAACTACCTTAGTAAATTCAATACCCATAGGTCTATTCAAATGGGCTTGGTTTGGACGCAAAAATCTCCTGTATCAATATGAAGGACTTGAGACCCATGCATAATGTTCAAAACCTCATGAAAACACAAAAAATCATTTCATAAAGGAAAACAATACCCTCCAGAGATCATGTGTGGTGCTTTGAGGCATTTCTCATTGTTCTCGTTGACTTACAAATTTATCTAGGACCTAAGTTATACCCTTTAGAGGCCATTGTGGTGAAGTAAAATTATAAGTGCAGACACGAACGAATTCCTCTAGCCTGATAATGGGTCTAGCCATAACAGGTACATTCTATGGAAGATTTCCTTAGATTGGAATCAATCAAGAGTGCCTACCTCTTGGTTGCTTATCCTTCTTGATGATGTCTTCACTTGCTCGCTCCAACAATCTCTTGCTTCCTTCTTCAAGTTCCTGAAACAATTAAACAACAACAACACACAAACATAATAATGGACAAATTGCAATTCAACCTACTTAATGAGTCAAGAAGCATTAAGAAACGAATATGTAATATTACAAAACATGTAGGAAATAAATTGATAGTTGCATATATTAATATCAAAGAGAGATTACAACGATTCATCTTGATGTCGCAGTCTTCCTCTGACAAGACCAAGTTCCCACACACTTCTGCTAGCACTTCATGATGGTTTCAAACAACAATAGTTTAAAGACTCTTCCCTTTAGGCTTCACTCCAAACCAAACACACTTCTCCCTCACAAAACTAGATGGCTACAACTAGTAATAGCTTGCTTGTCTAGTATATTTACACTTAGCCAAAACTCTAACTCTGATTTTCACACTAGTCACTAGCTTGTGCTTGGGAAGAAGGGAGGTTTATATAGGAAACATGGATGGGAGATGGATCCTCTTCTCATGGGAGAAGGACTTATCCCTTGAAGTAGTTCCATCATTATAGGGGAAAGGAGCCCAAACTGTCATCCTCGAACCCATCTGGCCAAACCATTTACCAGACTTCCATTACAGAGCTTCTAGAATTGGAAGATTCAACTCTAATTTAAAAAACATTCCTTAACAGGACCAACGAGACTGAAACACAAATCAATCACGTTGGTCGATGCAGTGAATAGTGCTAATCTCTAAACATCAGCACGGGGAAGACAAAGGCCATTAGTGCCAGTCTCGTAAATTGGGCAAAACAGAAGTTTCAAGGGAAATGGTGCGAAAGGGAAATGATTTTCTCATGAAGAGGGACATAATGGGAGTTTTTCCATGAAGGCAAAGCATGCGGGGTTCACTATAGAGGTCCTCCAAGATCAAGGAATGGGGAGTACAAGGATAGTGGCAAAATGTTGCGTAATAGATGCCCCGTAAAGCGTGAAGGTTGAACTAGAGTGAGGGATGAAATTCCTGATAAATCAATGTGGGGAACCGGTCTGTTATTGGAAAATCTATAAGGAAGTACACATACATATACATAAACTGAGATCTCTATCAAATGATACATGAATCGTGGCATGGATGCAACCATCGAGAGAATGATCATGTAAACCAATCCAGGTATGGGCACAACCATCCATCAAAGAGGATCATAATGAAACCAAGGTATGGTTGCAACCATCCAATAATAAGAAGGGTCACATATGATAACTCATGGTCTGGTCACAGCCAGCCATCTGAAAGAGACATGCATATCAACACAATCATGTCACACCACTTTGCAACCTGGAATTTTTGTAATCTGAGTCCAGGTTCTTGTGCTCCAACACAACCCAATCAAAGTATAGATTCTAGCATGTGAATAGATGTGTTGACATTGAACATGCTAGAAAGTCGCTTGATTACCAATCAATGAGGTAAATTATTAACAAGCGCGAGAGAAACCACCAATAATGACAATGGATCTCAAGGTACTATTAGCACAATTCACAGAATGTGAATACAATAACTGAAGTCAAACACCCATGAAATCACTCGATCGAAACCCAATGATGTGAACTTGTCGTCGAGTGTGAAGAACTTTCCATTAGGGTATGCAAGCTCTAAGGTACTAGAAGGGAGTCTCTCGATCAACTTCTAGAATAATGAGTTGATGTCGATGGAAAGTGACCATGTTGAAGGAGGGCCATAATGAATCCCACATCATTGACGTGATACGAGAGGATGCAAAATGATTTTGGATGATGTAGAGAATCAGAGGTAATTGTAACTGCATAAGGATAACTCTTGAACATATCAGCGACACAAGTGGAAATTTGGTAGCATCTAGATCCATAGGATTGGTGGTCGTGGTGACATAGCATAGATCAGATGGAAGGCAAAAATGAACGGCCCAAACCTAGGAAGGTCAACGATGTAAAGGAGGACGTCCCAACTCAACATGAAGCAAAGAGTGTCATGTTCAAGAGTGAGCTGCCAATACGACTCGATAGATTTCCAAATTTTCCCCCCACCATTTCTAGCGAGTACCCCAATTATTTCTTAATCGAAAGCTTGAAGGAGATAGCATATGCTTGCACTATAAGTTCATCCTTCGGACGAATCTAACCTGGCAAGTTTAACGAGCCCTAAGAAGGAGAAGCTTGTGTTCGTCATGGTGACGAATCCGATGTCGTTTAATAGTTTAACGAGTTCGACAAAGGTGTAACTCGGTATCTTTTTCATGTTTAGAGAGTTTGAAAAAGACACGTAAAAGAAAACTCCACATGGTGTCTTTTGATATGCTCATGTCTCTCGAGCCCGAAAAGGAAGAAAACAATAATTGAGAGAACTGCTTGACCATTTCAGTCAAGGAGTGCCTTTTTCGTAAATAGTGCCTCCCAGCCTGAAAAAGGCATAAACTTATATTGGGCACACGATGTTTCACATCCGTTAACAAGTTCAAAATGGCAAGGGATCAACCATATTTTCTCTTTTAAAGGGTCGGAAAAGAGCTGAAAGCAGACCCCCCATTTTATTCTCTTTAATGAGTCAAAAAGGAAAAAATACTCGGCCATCTTTTCATTTTTTACGAGTCAAAAAAGAGCTTAAAGGTGACTCGTCTTTGAGGAATGAGTCGTATAAAGGTGTTGAGGGCCCCGAAATCGGGTCAACAACAAGAGGGATACCCACCCGGTCGGGAACCTGGTTGGCGGCTCCTTGCCCGTTTGGTGTAGCGGGTCCGACTGGGGATGATGGGACCAGCTTCCCAATCTAAAAGATGTGTGTGTGTGTAGATTTTGAAGATACTAATCTAAAGGTAATTTTAAACTAATTTAATTCTAGACTCTAAACTGACTCTATGCTACTGTAATCTAACAAAAACAGCACATCTAATCTATACTAACCCGGGGTAAAATTCTTTCATTATGCGATCTAAAAAGATTTCATACAACAACTGGTAATAAAGATCATTCAGCTATCATAAGAATATAAATCAATTAAGATGAACCATTCTGCATAAGAAGTTAGGCACAACAGTTATGAACATCATATCGCATAATCAGTTATTCATATGTTAAGCACAAACAAATTATTCCACCGTACAAAAGTGCCAAATGGTAATCCAGACATTCATACATTAACATATAAACAAATCAGCTGTATATCACTCTAAGAATATGAGCAGAAATTAATCAAGAGATAAAAGTACCATTTATGACCGATTTCACTCACAAACTTCAAGCAATAACGATTTATCTCTACTTACTTCTAACATCTACTAAGAGTATAGAAGTGCAACATCAGTAGTAGACATTAAAATGCAAACATAAATAAATCTCGATCCATCCATTCATCAAAAACCCCCTCCGAGGGTGCAAAAGTGCATGTTCTGAGGACAAGTTTTTTGACAGACTTCCGGACCCTTCTCCAAATGCCATGAGAAGGGTTAAATACTACTAAATAACTAATCTTAATTACACAAATTTAGGGAATGGCTTCAAATGACCACCCTTTCACTAAAGCAAATTTATTTCTAAAAATTGAATCTAATTTCTAACCGTTTCTGTATCTGCTCCTTAGTGCTGTAAGCAATGTGAGGTTCGCCTGGAAAGAGTCGGCTGGTTGTCTTTTCCTTTTGCTCAGGCGATGAAAGTAGAAATAACAAAAGCTGGCACCTCTTTCTGACAACCTAGAAGATATTTTTGAAAATCTTCCTCTGGCTGGGTGTTTTTTGCTGTGTGTATACTTAGTATAACCCAGATTTCTTTCAAACTGATTGTGTTGTTGCTATTTCGGTTTCCGGCCGTGTGAATGACTCAATGAGTTAGGGATTTCGTTGCCTGAACAATCTTACGTATTGAAAATTGCTTCCATTCTTTGTTCCAGGCTTTTCTGAAGCATCATCCCTTTTCAGCGTTTTTCTTTTTGCTTTACCCAATCTGAGCTTCAGGATCTTTTGCAAACATGCTGCTTTTGTGCGCCTTTGACTCTGAGTCTTGGATAGTCTATTTTCATCAGTGTCTGTGGAGTGATACTCTGGACTCCGCAGCTCTGCTGCATGCGGCATTCATTTGCGAAGGCATCTCCTCTCTGTTCTTCAAGTATTGGCGTTCTCCCCTTTTCCTTAGATGTTTCCTGCATATAGATTTATATCAGTTACTGCCTTACAGCTTACGCAAAGGAAAAGAGATATGACGAAAAGATTGACATGAAAGCTTTAAACTCTAATGAATGCATAATCATGACACTCATAAGGACTTGACTCTTCGAAAAACGCAACATGATCATCTTTGGATACTCAGGCGTGCAATCATTAATTTGCCTTAAGGTGCGCGCTCGATTTTGGGTTTACAGATCATGCCGAAGAAACTTTGCGATGAGTGGTTTCTGCGATTCGTATCGCAGCAATTAATAGTCTCATTCGTCGCAGATCGCAAATCGCAAAATCGCAGTTTGTAGGATCGCAGATCGCAATATCGCAATTTTCATTTGTTCGTTGTGTGCTGCTTTTGCGACGTTTGCGATATGCGACGTCGCATATCGGCCGTCGGTGATTCCTTTTTATTTTCTTTTAAGGGCGCTTTCAAAATATGCGATGCGATGTAGCTTTTGGGGAGTTAAATACAAAAATTTGGATAAAAATATTTTTGGGATTTTTTGTTAAGGGTCCCCCTTTGCTTGATGTCATTGCTAATACTAAACAAAGAGGGGGGTTGTTGATGACCACAACAATGGCGATTCACTGTGAAGAACCAGTTATCTCTGCTTTTCTATTGACATTTCCACTTCCGAAACAGAAAAGTTTTCATATGTCTAAATTTTGTTATGGACAGATAGAGTAGATTACCCCTCATCCTGTCAATGATACTTTGTTTCAATCCCTTCTTTTATTCCAATTGTCTGCTTCCTTTAGGCTTAGTTCTTGCATTCATACCAGACATTACTCGGTCCTTTTTTTTTTTTTTTTTTTTTTTAAATGATAAAATAAGGTCTTCTCTGCGTGCTGGCTTTAAAATATGCTCATTTGTCGCAGGTAGAGCCTCTGCTGCCCGCAAGCGTCCATAGCCTCGACAGGGTTACCATTTTATCCAGCAATGATCCTTTTTCCTGCTTGAGGTTATTTACAACATTTCAGAGAAAAATCCTTTTTGGCACTTTTTCCTTTTTTACTCTATAAATAACAATGTCTTGGTTTGGTGGCCAAATTATGACACAGTCATTCACTTGATTTACACTTTTGCTGAACAAGCTGGCTCGTGATGAGACCCCTTGTCTTTTGATTGCAACAATCTTGAGTCGTTGCCATGTTTTGATTGACAGTATTGGCAAAGTCAGCAAGTTATAATATCTGTGATCATGATAAGCTGGCTCGTGATGAGACCTCTTATTCTTTGAGATATAGTGCTTTCTCGGATTGTTTCTCTGAATGCTGCGGTTTCCTTTGGCAGGGAGGAAGTCATTGTTTTTCCTTAAGAAAGCTCTGGACGACAATAATAGAGTTTTGAAAATAACAGCTTTGCAGAGAAGATTTATTTTATTATTGATGATACCTTTCATTGTGCTGGGATAAAACAATTTTTTTAACAAAAGGTTGATTTCATCGAAGTCTTTTGAAAGGTTGAAACTAATATCATTATTCAGGCTAAAGTTAACTCTATCTGTCAATAATAAAAATCAGATTTTTCGAAAAGTTTTGCTATTTGTACAAGTGAAATCAAAATCTGATAGAGAGTTAGTGTGCTCTTCCATGTATCATATTCAATGATCATTTACAACCGGTTTTATTTAAAAAAAAAAAAAACAAAATAAAAGAAACTAAAACTATCCTACAAAAAATAGAAGAGTGATCTCCTATGGAAAATACATTTTAAGAATCTGTCCATTCACAAGCAAAGAATCTCTTCTACCTGCCAAATCCTGCAACACAAACGTCGATGGGCCTATGACTTCTACAATCTGAAAAGGACCAAGCCATAGCTTCTGAAATTTCGTATGTTTGCCCTTTTCTTCATGAGCCTTATCCCATTTCAAAACTAAATCTCCCATCTGAAAGTTCTTTCTGGCTATGATGGCTGAGTCAAAAGAGGATTTTATTAGCGCTTGGTGGTGAGCATGGGTTTTCTTAGCTTGTTCTCGGCGTTCTTCTAGTTTGATAATTTCCATTTGTCTTAATTGTAAAGAGGAAGTAGATACTTCATCGATGTGTTGTACTAAAGACAAAGAGGGAATGACTAAGTGAGTTGGAAGAACCACTTCTTTCCCATAAACTAAATTAAAGGGAGAAGTGCCGATTGAAGCTTTCTTCGTGATTCTATCTGCCCATAAAGCATTTATCAGCGCTTTATGCCAATTCTTTTGGTTTTGGTCGACTGTTCTTTTGATAATCCTGATTAGGTTTTTGTTTGTTGATTCAGCCAACCCATTACCTTGCAGATAGTAATTGGCAGAATATTTCAATTTGAACCCTCTTTTTAATGCAAACTCAGTCATTGCATTTCCAGAAAAGTATGATGCATTATCAAACGTTAAGGCCGTTGGCGATCCAAACCTAGTGATGATAAATTGATCTATGAATTCAATAATGTTTTCAGAATTAACTTTCTTGAGAGGAACTACTTCTACCCATTTAGTAAAATAATCTGTTGCCGTGAGGATATACCTATGCTGCTTAGAAGAGTGAGGAACGATCTCACCTATTATGTCCAAGCCCCATTGGTTGAATGGTTGTTCGATGTTGACCGACTGTAGTGGCATGGACGATTTCCTTTGTTTCCCCGTAGCAGTCTGGCAGATTTGGCATTTCCTTACGTAATTGTATGAGTCTTTGAACAGCGTGGGCCAATAATATCTTGCACGTAAGATCTTACGCGCAGTATTCTCTCCAGCATAGTGTCCACCTGCTGGTCCATCGTGGAGTTCCTGCAAAACCTTTTCGGCTTCAGTTTTCTCAAGACACCTAAGAAGTACAGAATCGTAATTCCTTTTAAACAGAACATCATTTATGAGCTGGTATTGTTTAGCTTTCAATCTTAGAGCTCTTTCCTTGGTGTGATCCAAGTACGATGGAGCATACCCGTTCTTAAGATAATAAATGGTGTCTGCATATAATGATTCTGCGTCGTTTAGGCTTACCTCATACGTGTGTACCTCTTCAGATGAGTTCTCAGGAATTTGCGATGCTCCAGCTAACATCTTGCAGAAACCTTGACCTCTTACGATGTTTGCTGGTTTGATCTCAAGATCGTATTCTTGTAGAGCGGTAATCCAATTTGCTCTCTTTTCGCCCACATCCTTCTGTACCAAAAGGTTTCTTACCACTGGAAACGGTACTACGACTTTGGTATGGGCTTTAAGTAAGAAAGGTCTGAAATATTTGATCGCTTTGAAAACAGCATAAGCCTGTTTCTCCACGTCTGAGTAATTGAGTTCAGCACCTTGTAAGTTCGAGCTAAAGAATGCGATTGGAGCTTCCGCCTTTTCTTGATTTACTTGAGTCAAAATCGCGGCATAAGATTTCTCTGAGGCAAAAGTGTATAAGATGAAAGATTCTGAAAAATTTGGGGTAGCTAAAGATGGAGCGTTGATGATAGCTTGTTTGATCAAGTTGAATGCTTCGTGCTCATCTATGCCCCATTTAAAATTTGAATTCTTTTTTATCATATTTTGTAAAGGAGAAATAATACGTGAAAAATCGGGGACAAACCTTTTTACAAAATTGATTTGTCCAAGGAAAGATTGCATGGCCTTTTTGTTATGGGGTATGGATATTTCAGAAATTTCTTTGATTCTGTCAGGTTCAATGTGAATACCAGATTTCGACACTATGAATCTGAGCAATTTCCCTTCACTTAATGCGAAAAAAGATTTCTTTGGGTTAAGTGAAATTCCATACCTTAAGCATCTTTGAAAGATCTATTTCAAATCTTTGAGATGGTCGCTTCGCTTCTTGGAGTACACTGTTATATCATCCAGGTAAATCACTACCGATTTATTGACCAAACCTTTAAACGCGATGTCCATGGCTCTCTAAAAGGTAGCGCCGGCATTGATAAGACCAAATGGCATCTTCCGATATGCGTATGTGCCCCACTTGGTTCGGAATGTGGTTTTCAACTGATCATCGGGATGCACCAGCACTTGATTGTATCCTGAAAATCCATCCAGGAAAGACATTAATTCTGAGCCCGCTACTGCCTGTAGTATTTGCTCCATAGGTGGGAGGGGAAAATTATCCTTCTGACAGGCTTTGTTGAGATTCCGGAAATCAATACAGATTCTAATATCTCCGTTTTTCTTTCTAACAGGCACCATATTGGATACCCATTTGGAGTGTCTGATGGGGAAAATTATTCTGGCTCTCAACAATTTATTTAGCTTAGTCTTTATCTGATTTTCTAAGTTGGGGTGAATTTTTCTGAGCTTCTGCTGGACAGGTTTTTCATTGTCAATCATAGGGAGTGTGTTGAATGATAGAAGTGTTGTATGTTTTCAGCTCATCGTAATTCCACGCAAAAACGTTTTTGAATTGTCTCAGAAGATGGATATATGCTGATTTTTCTTCAGGGGCCAGGCCGTGGCCTAGATTAACGTTTTGTGGCTTCTGATCGGTTCCTAGGTTCACTAATTCATAGTTCAGAGTTGAACTGTAGAGTTTAGAATTGGCAGACCTATTAAACCGAATTTTCAGATCATACAAATCTTCTAACTTAACCACCAATTTAGGTATAGCTTTATCAGTGCTATTTTGCTGAATTTGGTGATCATGATGGTCTTCGTCAATTATTTGATTTGAGTAGGATCCTTCAGAAGTGAGGAAATTTACAATGTCTGGATCGTCATTGAATACTCTCTAGTTGGTGATGTTGTCAGGGATGGATGGTTTAAAGATTAATTCTATTGAAAACCTATCGGGACTAAAATCTTCGGAGGGAATCAGTCTAGAGGCTACGTTAGCTAACAGGTCTGTGCTCGCATTTTGGAGTCTTGGGATTGACGAAATATTAAATGCTATGAAATGTGAAGTCAGATCTTGTACTAAAGATTGATAGTGCTTTAAATGATTTGACAGGCAATGTATGGTGTTACGTACCTGTTTGACGACAATTTCGGAATCTCCAAAGACTTGAAGATACTTAACATTCAAGCCGATTGCTTTGTATAGGCCTTGCACCAAGGCTTCGTATTCCGATGTATTGTTTGTGCAATCGAACTCAAGTCTGCATGTAAGCATGGTCTTGTTCCCATCTGGGTTAATCAGAACGCATCCTGCTCCTGCCCCCTTGTTAGATTTAGAGCCATCAAAATATAATTTCCAAAATGAAGATGTATTTACAGAACTATCTAAAAAATTAAAACACCTTGAATCATCAGTTTGGGAAAAGTTTTCAACTTGGGACACAACTGAATTTTCTAAGTAAGGTGAAGTGTGAGCATTGAAATTGCCGAGGAAAGAATCTACCGAGTAATTGCCTATGATACTGCTGTTGTATGCTATTGCTTCGTTCTCTCCTTCCAATTCTGTCACTATGTACTTTTGGTGCAATTCTCGTTCAACCTTTATTTGATTGGGTTTGCCGTTGTAGGGTAACCACATGTGCAACCAGTCGGTTGAGAAATATCCGTGGAGTTTCTTGGACCAATCCCTGCTAAGAATTAAACCATAGAATTCAGGGATATCAGCTACTAGAATGTCGATAACCTGACATACTTTCGGGTTAGACGACAATCTTATGGTCACCTGGTTAAGTTCACCAATCACTTCGACTTGAGATCGATCAAGTTGAACTATGCGTACTGCAGATTTCTGAGGCTGAACATTCAATTTGGCACATATTGACCTGGGTAGAATATTCGTTGTAGCACCAGAATCAATCAGGCAATTGTGCACGTTTTTATTGAAAATTTCATAAGTGAGGAGAAAAGGAGGAGTATGGGATCTTGACCTTCCTGCAATCAAGGCAATGTCATTCGGATCAATCTTATTGATCATGTTGGTTGGAGGTCTTCCCATGTTGTGGGAAGCTACAGCTGTAGGTAAAGATGTAGTAGGCATGGCATGTAATTCCTTCATCATTATTTTCTGTTGATGTTTCAATCTGCTCAATTCGTAAAGAGTGATATTAGCCCTAGTCTTTTTCATGTCATCGATAATGTTATACTCCATTTCATCCGACACTATCAGTGTTCTTGATGGAGGTGCTTGATCTGATTGGGTTGGGCTAAATTGGGTCGCTCTAGCGGTTGTTTTCTTTGTTACGACCTTATCTTTTGTTGCAGGGCTTGCGCCCTTCTGTTTAGGGGTAGTTTGGGGAGGATCAAGTTGATTTTTGCTTCGTGTGCTAACCGGAAATGCTTCTTGATCCTCTTCTTGTGGGAGGATGAAATCCCACATTCCTTGTAGTTCCACAACTTCTTCATCATCAGTCTGCCCTTCAGTGGTATTCTCTTCTTCTTCTTCTTCTTCAGATTCGACGTTTGAGACAGCATTGGGTGGTTTCACCTCCATGGGAAGGTTTCTTTTAAAATATCTGTAGGGCTTTTTTGAAGAAGTTTCTGCTACTTGCTTTCTTATGTCAATCATCTCGTTGGACATGGCCTTCAACACCTTTTGTAATCCTTCCATATCGAAAGGATCTTTCGTTTGCTTCTTCTTGGTGTCTTCTTTGAAAGAGATCTTCTTAGATTTGCGTTCTTCTATTGCACATCTCTTTTCTAGGGCGACTACGCGTTTTTCTACTGCTAACGCCTCAGTTAAGTTTTCAACTAAAGTCGTCTTGTTTTCCCTATCTACGAAGATAGCCAAGTTAGATGGTAAGGCCGTGATGTACCATTCACATCTTACTTCCTCGTTGGGTTGAGAAGCAGCGGGAATCTTGTTGAGGATCTTATTGAACCGTAAATTGAAATCTTTAATGGGTTCTCTAGCCTCAGCTTTAAGATTAGATAGGTCATTGATCAATGTCGCTGTTGATCTGTCATCGCCAAACTTGGTGAGGAATTGACTCTGAAAAATGTCCCAACTTGTGATGGACCCGGAAGGTAACGAAAAATACCATGACCCGGCTGTTCCTTGCATTGTGTAAGGAAAAAGTTGGATGACAGCATCTTCGTTGGTAACTCCGTTGAGATTAACAGAAAGCATGAAATTATTGATATGCTCTTCAGCTAGCATGCCTGTTTCTGGATTGAATTTAGGTAGCCACTTCTCAAGATGGGCCGGTATTGGGCTCAGGGGTGGAGGCATTAAAACCGCCCCAGGATTGTTCCATGGAGACTGGGCCATCGTTGAGCTGCTAGTTAATGAGAGTGCAGAAGACGGTCCCTGATGCTGAGAAGATGAAGGTATTATGATCGTTGATGATTGAAGAGGAAGTGTGGAAGATGGATGAGTGATTTGGGATGAGGACGTGGGTGGTTGACTTCGCGGTGAGGGTGTTGAAATGGACGAAGTGGATGAAAGAGTCTCACGGTCAGACTCTAGTGGAGCTTTCCTTGCTCTTTTCCTAGTAGGAAGAGGGAGTTCACTTGGTTGAATACCAAAATTTTCACTCTTCAATCTGGTCAGAGGGTGAGCGGGATTGTACTGCGAAGTCGCGCTGCTATTAGATTTATCAGACCTATGAGAAAAAATAGAGAATCCCTAGAGTTTACGAATCAAAGTTTGAATTTCAGGGGGTTCAATAATGAGTTGGTCTGATATATTGGAGTAGGTAGCAGCGGTGGATACTCGAGTGACTTGTAACTTCGGGTTTAACCGTAGTGGAGAAGTCGGGGGAGTTGATGAGGGTGATTTACTCTCATAATGGCATTTAGATTTTGACTTCGTTGCCATTCATAGTTCGTGCCCTCCTTCTAGTGCCAAATATGTTGAGGGCCCCGAAATCGGGTCAACAACAAGGGGGATACCCACCCGGTCGGGAACCTGGTTGGCGGCTCCTTGCCCGTTTGGTGTAGCGGGTCCGACTGGGGATGATGGGACCCGCTTCCCAATCTAAAAGATGTGTGTGTGTGTAGATTTTGAAGATACTAATCTAAAGGTAATTTTAAACTAATTTAATTCTAGACTCTAAACTGACTCTATGCTACTGTAATCTAACAAAAACAGCACATCTAATCTATACTAACCCGGGGTAAAATTCTTTCATTATGCGATCTAAAAAGATTTCATACAACAACTGGTAATAAACATCATTCAACTATCATAAGAATATAAATCAATTAAGATGAACCATTCTGCATAAGAAGTTAGGCACAACAGTTATGAACAGCATATCGCATAATCAGTTATTCATATGTTAAGCACAAACAAATGATTCCACCGTACAAAAGTGCCAAATGGTAATCCAGACATTCATACATTAACATATAAACAAATCAGCTGTATATCACTCTAAGAATATGAGCAGAAATTAATCAAGAGATAAAAGTACCATTTATGACCGATTTCACTCACAAACTTCAAGCAATAACGATTTATCTCTACTTACTTCTAACATCTACTAAGAGTACAGAAGTGCAACATCAGTAGCAGACATTAAAATGCAAACATAAATAAATCTCGATCCATCCATTCATCAAAAACCCCCTCCGAGAGTGCAAAAGTGCATGTTCTGAGGACAAGGTTTTTGACAGATTTCCAGACCCTTCTCCAAATTCCATGAGAAGGGTTAAATACTGCTAACTAACTAATATTAATTACACAAATTTAGGGAACGGCTTCAAATGACCGCCCTTTCACTAAAGCAAATTTATTTCTAAAAATTGAATCTAATTTCTAACCGTTTCTGTATCTGCTCCTTAGTGCTGTAAGCAATGTGAGGTTCGCCTGGAAAGAGTCCGCTGGTTGTCTTTTCCTTTTGCTCGGGCGATGAAAGTAGAAATAACAAAAGCTGGCACCTCTTTCTGACAACCCAGAAGATATTTTTGAAAATCTTCCTCTGGCTGGGTGTTTTTTGCTGTGTATATACTTAGTATAACCCAGATTTCTTTCAAACTGATTGTGCTGTTGCTATTTCGATTTCCGACCGTGTGAATGACTCAATGAGTTAGGGATTTCGTTGCCTGAACAATCTTACGTATTGAAAATTGCTTCCATTCTTTGTTCCAGGCTTTTCTGAAGCATCATCCCTTTTTAGCATTTTTCTTTTTGCTTTACCCAATCTGAGCTTCAGGATCTTTTGCAAACATGCTGCTTTTGTGCGCCTTTGACTCTGAGTCTTGGATAGTCTATTTTCATCAGTGTCTGTGGAGTGATACTCTGGACTCCGCGGCTCTGCTGCATGCGGCATTCATTTGCGAAGGCATCTCCTCTCTGTTCTTCAAGTATTGGCGTTCTCCCCTTTTCCTTAGATGTTTCCTGCATATAGATTTATATCAGTTACTGCCTTACAGCTTACGCAAAGGAAAAGAGATATGACGAAAAGATTGACATGAAAGCTTTAAACTCTAATGAATGCATAATCATGACACTCATAAGGACTTGACTCTTCGAAAAATGCAACATGATCATCTTTGGATACTCAGGCGTGCAATCATTAATTTGCCTTAAGGTGCGCGCTCGATTTTGGGTTTACAGATCATGCCGAAGAAACTTTGCGATGAGTGGTTTCTGCGATTCGTATCGCAGCAATTAATAGTCTCATTCGTCGCAGATCGCAAATCGCAAAATCGCAGTTTGTAGGATTGCAGATCGCAATATCGCAATTTTCATTTGTTCGTTGTGTGTTGCTTTTGCGACGTTTGCGATATGCGACGTCGCATATCGGCCGTCGGTGATTCCTTTTTATTTTCTTTTAAGGGCGCTTTCAAAATATGCGATGCGATGTAGCTTTTAGGGAGTTAAATACAAAAATTTGGATAAAAATATTTTTGGGATTTTTTGTTAAGGGTCCCCCTTTGCTTGATGTCATTGCTAATACTAAACAAAGAGGGGGGTTGTTGATGACCACAACAATGGCGATTCACTGTGAAGAACCAGTTATCTCTGCTTTTCTATTGACCTTTCCACTTCCGAAACAGAAAAGTTTTCATATGTCTAAATTTTGTTATGGACAGATAGAGTAGATTACGCCTCATCCTGTCAATGATACTTTGTTTCAATCCCTTCTTTTATTCCAATTGTCTGCTTCCTTTAGGCTTAGTTCTTGCATTCATACCAGACATTACTCGGTCCTTTTTTTTTTTTTTTTTTAAAAGATAAAATAAGGTCTTCTCTGAGTGCTGGCTTTAAAATATGCTCATTTGTCGCAGGTAGAGCCTCTGCTGCCCGCAAGCGTCCATAGCCTCAACAGGGTTACCATTTTATCCAGCAATGATCCTTTTTCCTGCTTGAGGTTATTTACAACATTTTAGAGAAAAATCCTTTTTGGCATTTTTTCCTTTTTTACTCTCTAAAGAACAATGTCTTGGCTTGGTGGCCAAATTATGACACAGTCATTCACTTGATTTACACTTTTGCTGAACAAGCTGGCTCGTGATGAGACCCCTTGTCTTTTGATTGCAACAATCTTGAGTCGTTGCCCTGTTTTGATAAACAGTATTGGCAAAGTCAGCAAGTTATAATATCTGTGATCAAGATAAGCCGGCTCGTGATGAGACCTCTTATTCTTTGAGATATAGTGCTTTCTTGGATTGTTTCTCTGAATGCTGCGGTTTCCTTTGGCAGGGAGAAAGTCATTGTTTTTCCTTAAGAAAGCTCTGGACGACAATAATAGAGTTTTGAAAATAACAGCTTTGCAGAGAATATTTATTTTATTATTGATGATACCTTTCATTGTGCTGGGATAAAACAATTTTTTTAACCAAAGGTTGATTTCATCAAAGTTTTTTGAAAGGTTGAAACTAATATCATTATTCAGGCTAAAGTTAACTCTATCTAAAAATCAGATTTTTCGAAAAGTTTTGCTATTTGTACAAGTGAAATCAAAATCTGATAGAGAGTTAGTGTGCTCTTCCATGTATCATATTCAATGATCATTTACAACCGGTTATATTTAAAAAAAAAAAAAAACAAAATAAAAGAAACTAAAACTATCCTACAAAAAATAGAAGAGTGATCTTCTATGGAAAATACATTTTAAGAATCTGTCCATTCACAGGCAAAGAATCTCTTCTACCTGCCAAATCCTGCAACACAAACGGCGATGGGCCTATGACTTCTACAATCTGAAAAGGACCAAGCCATAGCTTCTGAAATTTCGTATGTTTGCCCTTTTCTTCATGATCCTTATCCCATTTCAAAACTAAATCTCCCATCTGAAAGTTCTTTCTAGCTATGATGGCTGAGTCAAAAGAGGATTTTATTAGCGCTTGGTGGTGAGCATGGGTTTTCTTAGCTTGTTCTCGGCGTTCTTCTAGTTTGATCATTTCCATTTGTCTTAATTGTAAAGAGGAAGTAGATACTTCATCGATGTGTTGTACTAAAGACAAAGAGGGAATGACTAAGTGAGTTGGAAGAACCACTTCTTTCCCATAAACTAAATTAAAGGGAGAAGTGCCGATTGAAGCTTTCTTCATGATTCTATCTGCCCATAAAGCATTTATCAGCGCTTTATGCCAATTCTTTTGGTTTTTGTCAACTGTTCTTTTGATAATCCTTATTAGGTTTTTGTTTGTTGATTCAGCCAACCCATTACCTTGCGGATAGTAATTGGCAGAATATTTCAATTTGAACCCTCTTTTTAATGCAAACTCAGTCATTGCATTTCCAGAAAAGTATGATGCATTATCAAACATTAAGGCCGTTGGCGATCCAAACCTAGTGATGATAAATTGATCTATGAATTCAATAATGTTTTCAGAATTAACTTTCTTGAGAGGAACTGCTTCTACCCATTTAGTAAAATAATCTGTTGCCGTGAGGATATACCTATGCTGCTTAGAAGAGTGAGGAACGATCTCACCTATTATGTCCAAGCCCCATTGGTTGAATGGTTGTTCGATGTTGACCGGCTGTAGTGGCATGGACGATTTCATTTGTTTCCCCGCAGCAGTCTAGCAGATTTGGCATTTCCTTACGTAATTGTATGAGTCTTTGAACAGCGTGGGCCAATAATATCCTGCACGTAAGATCTTATGCGCAGTAGTCTCTCCAGCATAGTGTCCACCTGCTGGTCCATCGTGGAGTTCCTGCAAAACCTTTTCGGCTTCAGTTTTCTCAAGACACCTAAGAAGTACAGAATCGTAATTCCTTTTAAACAGAACATCATTTATGAGCTGGTATTGTTTAGCTTTCAATCTTAGAGCTCTTTTCTTGGTGTGATCCAAGTGCGATGGAGCATACCCGTTCTTAAGATAATAAATGGTGTCCGCATATAATGATTCTGCATCGTTTAGGCTTACCTCATATGTGTGTACCTCTTCAGATGAGTTCTCAGGAATTTGCGATGCTCCAGCTAACATCTTGCAGAAACCTTGACCTCTTACGATGTTTGCTGGTTTGATCTCAAGATCGTATTCTTGTAGAGTGGTAATCCAATTTGCTCTCTTTTCGCCCACATCCTTCTGTACCAAAAGGTTTCTTACCACTGGAAACGGTACTACGACTTTGGTATGGGATTTAAGTAAGAAAGGTCTGAAATATTTGATCGCTTTGAAAACAGCATAAGCCTGTTTCTCCACGTCTGAGTAATTGAGTTCAGCACCTTGTAAGTTCGAGCTAAAGAATGCGATTGGAGCTTCCGCCTTTTCTTGATTTACTTGAGTCAAAATCGCGGCATAAGATTTCTTTGAGGCAAAAGTGTATAAGATGAAAGATTCTGAAAAATTTGGGGTAGCTAAAGATGGAGCGTTGATGATAGCTTGTTTGATCAAGTTGAATGCTTCGTGCTCATCTATTCCCCATTTAAAATTTGAATTCTTTTTTATCATATTTTGTAAAGGAGAAATAATACGTGAAAAATCGGGGACAAACCTTTTTACAAAATTGATTTGTCCAAGGAAAGATTGCATGGCCTTTTTGTTATGGGGTATGGATATTTCGGAAATTTCTTTGATTCTGTCAGGTTCAATGTGAATACCAGATTTCGACACTATGAATCCGAGCAATTTCCCTTCACTTAATGCGAAAAAGGATTTCTTTGGGTTAAGTGAAATTCCATACCTTAAGCATCTTTGAAAGATCTGTTTCAAATCTTTGAGATGGTCGCTTCGCTTCTTGGAGTACACTGTTATATCATCCAGGTAAATCACTACCGATTTATTGACCAAACCTTTAAACGCGATGTCCATGGCTCTCTGAAAGGTAGCGCCGGCATTGATCAGACCAAATGGCATCTTCCGATATGCGTATGTGCCCCACTTGGTTTGGAATGTGGTTTTCAACTAATCATCAGGATGCACCAGCACTTGATTGTATCCTGAAAATGCATCCAGGAAAGACATTAATTCTGAGCCCGCTACTGCCTGTAGTATTTGCTCCATAGGTGGGAGGGGAAAATTATCCTTCTAACAGGCTTTGTTGAGATTCCGGAAATCAATACAGATTCTAATATCTCCGTTTTTCTTCCTAACAGGCACCATATTGGATACCCATTTGGAGTGTCTGACGGGGAAAATTATTCTGGCTCTCAACAATTTATTTAGCTCAGTCTTTATCTGATTTTCTAAGTTGGGGTGAATTTTTCTGAGCTTTTGCTGGACAGGTTTTTCATTGTCAATCATAGGGAGAGTGTCTTGAAAGATAGAAGTGTTGTATGTTTTCAGCTCATCGTAATTCCACGCAAAAACGTTTTTGAATTGTCTCAGAAGACGGATATATGCTGATTTTTCTTCAGGGGCCAGGCCGTGGCCTAGATTAACGTTTTGTGGCTTCTGATCGGTTCCTAGGTTCACTAATTCATAGTTCAGAGTTGAACTGTAGAGTTTAGAATTGGCAGACCTTTTAAACTGAATTTTCAGATCATACAAATCTTCTAACTTAACCACCGATTTAGGTATAGCTTTATCAGTGCTATTTTGCTGAATTTGGTGATCATGATGGTCTTCGTCAATTATTTGATTTGAGTAGGATCCTTCAGAAGTGAGGAAATTTACAATGTCTGGATCGTCATTGAATACTCTCTAGTTGGTGATGTTGTCAGGGATGGATGGTTTAAAGATTAATTCTATTGAAAACCTATTGGGACTAAAATCTTCGGAGGGAATCAGTCTAGAGGCTACGTTAGCTAACAGGTCTGCGCTCGCATTTTGGAGTCTTGGGATTGACGAAATATTAAATGCTATGAAATGTGAAGTCAGATCTTGTACTAAAGATTGATAGTGCTTTAAATGATTTGACAGGCAATGTATGGTGTTACGTACCTGTTTGACGACAATTTCGGAATCTCCAAAGACTTGAAGATACTTAACATTCAAGCCGATTGCTTTGTATAGGCCTTGCACCAAGGCTTCGTATTCCGCTGTATTGTTTGTGCAATCGAACTCAAGTCTGCATGTAAGCATGGTCTTGTTCCCATCTGGTTTAATCAGAACGCATCCTGCTCCTGCCCCCTCGTTAGATTTAGAGCCATCAAAATATAATTTCCAAAATGAAGATGTATTTACAGAACTATCTAAAAAATTAAAACACCTTGAATCATCAGTTTGGGAAAAGTTTTCAACTTGGGACACAACTGAATTTTCTAAGTAAGGTGAAGTGTGAGCATTGAAATTGCCGAGGAAAGAATCTACCGAGTAATTGCCTATGATACTGCTGTTGTATGCTATTGCTTCGTTCTCTCCTTCCAATTCTGTCACTATGTGCTTTTGGTGCAATTCTCGTTCAACCTTTATTTGATTGGGTTTGCCATTGTAGGGTAACCACATGTGCGACCAGTCGGTTGAGAAATATCCGTGGAGTTTCTTGGACCAATCCCTGCTAAGAATTAAACCATAGAATTCAGGGATATCAGCTACTAGAATGTCGATAACCTGACATACTTTCGGGTTAGACGACAATATTATGGTCACCTAGTTAAGTTCACCAATCACTTCGACTTGAGATCGATCAAGTTGAACTATGCGTACTGCAGATTTCTGAGGCTGAACATTCAATTTGGCACATATTGATCTGGGTAGAATATTCATTGAAGCACCAGAATCAATCAGGCAATTGTGCACGTTTTTATTGAAAATTTCATAAGTGAGGAGAAAAGGAGGAGTATGGGATCTTGACCTTCCTCCAATGAAGGCAATGTCATTCGGATCAATCTTATTGATCATGTTGGTTGGAGGTCTTCCCATGTTGTGGGAAGCTACAGCTGTAGGTAAAGATGTAGTAGGCATGGCATGTAATTCCTTCATCATTATTTTCTGTTGATGTTTCAATCTGCTCAATTCGTAAAGAGTGATATTAGCCCTAGTCTTTTTCATGTCATCGATAATGTTATACTCCATTTCATCCGACACTATCAGTGTTCTTGATGGAGGTGCTTGATCTGATTGGGCTGGGCTAAATTGGGTCGCTCTAGCGGTTGTTTTCTTTGTTGCGACCTTATCTTTTGTTGCAGGGCTTGTGCCCTTCTATTTAAGGGTAGTTTGGGGAGGATCAAGTTGATTTTTGCTTCGTGTGCTAACCGGAAATGCTTCTTGATCCTCTTCTTGTGGGAGGATGAAATCCCACATTCCTTGTAGTTCCACAACTTCTTCATCATCGGTCTGCCCTTCAGTGGTATTCTCTTCTTCTTCTTCTTCTTCAGATTCGACGTTTGAGACAGCATTGGGTGGTTTCACCTCCATGGGAAGGTTTCTTTTAAAAGATCTGTAGGGCTTTTTTGAAGAAGTTTCTGCTACTTGCTTTCTTATGTCAATCATCTCATTGGACATGGCCTTCAACACCTTTTGTAATCCTTCCATATCGAAAGGATCTTTCGTTTGCTTCTTCTTGGTGTCTTCTTTGAAAGAGATCTTCTTAGATTTGCGTTCTTCTATTGCAGATCTCTTTTCTAGGGCGACTACGCGTTTTTCTACTGCTAACGCCTCAGTTAAGTTTTCAACTAAAGTCGTCTTGTTTGCCCTATCTATGAAGATAGCCAAGTTAGATGGTAAGGACGTGATGTACCATTCACATCTTACTTCCTCGCTGGGTTGAGAAGCAGCGGGAATCTTGTTGAGGATCTTATTGAACCGTAAATTGAAATCTTTAATGGGTTCTCTAGCCTCAGCTTTAAGATTAGATAGGTCATTGATCAATGTCGTTGTTGATCTGTCATCGCCAAACTTGGTGAGGAATTGACTCTGAAAAATGTCCCAACTTGTGATGGACCCGGAAGGTAACGAAAAATACCATGACCCGGCTGTTCCTTGCATTGTGTAAGGAAAAAGTCGGACGACAGCATCTTCGTTCGTAACTCCGTTGAGATTAACAGAAAGCATGAAATTATTGATATGCTCTTCAGCTAGCATGCCTGTTTCTGGATTGAATTTAGGTAGCCACTTCTCAGGATGGGCCAGTATTGGGCTCAGGGGTGGAGGCATTAAAACTGCCCCAGGATTGTTCCATGGAGACTGGGCCATCGTTGAGCCGCTAGTTAATGAGAGTGCAGAAGACGGTCCCTGATGCTGAGAAGATGAAGGTATTATGATCGTTGATGATTGAAGAGGAAGTGTGGAAGATGGATGAGTGATTTGGGATGACGACGTGGGTGGTTGACTTCGCAGTGAGGGTGTTGAAATGGACGAAGTGGATGAAAGAGTCTCACGGTCAGACTCTGGTGGAGCTTTCCTTGCTCTTTTCCTAGTAGGAAGAGGGAGTTCACTTGGTTGAATACCAAAATTTTCACTCTTCAATCTGGTCAGAGGGTGAGCGGGATTGTACTGCGAAGTCGCGCTGCTGTTAGATTTATCAGACCTATGAGAAAAAATAGAGAATCCCTGGAGTTTATGAATCAAAGTTTGAATTTCAGGGGGTTCAATAATGAGTTGGTATGATATATTGGAGTAGGTAGCAGCGGTGGATACTCGAGCGACTTGTAACTCCGGGTTTAACCGTAGTGGAGAAGTCGGGGGAGTTGATGAGGGTGATTTACTCTCAGAATGGCATTTAGATTTTGACTTAGTTGCCATTCATAGTTCGTGCCCTCCTTCTAGTGCCAAATATGTTGAGGGCCCTGAAATCGGGTCAACAACAAGGGGGATACCCACCCGGTCGGGAACCTGGTTGGCGGCTCCTTGCCCGTTTGGTGTAGCGGGTCCAACTGGGGATGATGGGACCAGCTTCCCAATCTAAAAGATGTGTGTGTGTGTAGATTTTGAAGATACTAATCTAAAGGTAATTTTAAACTAATTTAATTCTAGACTCTAAACTGACTCTATGCTACTGTAATCTAACAAAAACAACACATCTAATCTATACTAACCCGGGGTAAAATTCTTTCATTATGCGATCTAAAAAGATTTCATACAACAACTGGTAATAAACATCATTCAGCTATCATAAGAATATAAATAAATTAAGATGAACCATTCTGCATAAGAAGTTAGGCACAACAGTTATGAATAGCATATCGCATAATCAGTTATTCATATGTTAAGCACAAACAAATGATTCCACCGTACAAAAGTGCCAAATGGTAATCCAGACATTCATACATTAACATATAAACAAATCAGCTGTATATCACTCTAAGAATATGAGCAGAAATTAATCAAGAGATAAAAGTACCATTTATGACCGATTTCACTCACAAACTTCAAGCAATAACGATTTATCTCTACTTACTTCTAACATCTACTAAGAGTACAGAAGTGCAACATCAGTAGCAGACATTAAAATGCAAACATAAATAAATCTCGATCCATCCATTCATCAAAAACCCCCTCCGAGGGTGCAAAAGTGCATGTTCTGAGGACAAGTTTTTTGACAGATTTCCGGACCCTTCTCCAAATGCCATGAGAAGGGTTAAATACTACTAAGTAACTAATCTTAATTACACAAATTTAGGGAACGGCTTCAAATGACCGCCCTTTCACTAAAGCAAATTTATTTCTAAAAATTGAATCTAATTTCTAACCGTTTCTGTATCTGCTCCTTAGTGCTGTAAGCAATGTGAGGTTCGCCTGGAAAGAGTCAGCTGGTTGTCTTTTCCTTTTTCTCGGGGGATGAAAGTAGAAATAACAAAAGTTGGCACCTCTTTCTGACAACCTAGAAGATATTTTTGAAAATCTTCCTCTGGCTGGGTGTTTTTTGCTGTGTATATACTTAGTATAACCCAGATTTCTTTCAAACTAATTGTGTTGTTGCTATTTCGGTTTCCGGCCATGTGAATGACTCAATGAGTTAGGGATTTCGTTGCCTGAACAATCTTACGTATTGAAAATTGCTTCCATTCTTTGTTCCAGGCTTTTCTGAAGCATCATCCCTTTTCAGCGTTTTTCTTTTTGCTTTACCCAATCTGAGCTTCAGGATCTTTTGCAAACATGCTGCTTTTGTGCGCCTTTGACTCTGAGTCTTGGATAGTCTATTTTCATCAGTGTCTATGGAGTGATACTCTGGCCTCCGCGGCTCTGCTACATGCGGCATTCATTTGCGAAGCCATCTCCTCTCTGTTCTTCAAGTATTGGCGTTCTCCCCTTTTCCTTAGATGTTTCCTGCATATAGATATATATCAGTTACTGCCTTATAGCTTACGCAAAGGAAAAGAGATATGACGAAAAGATTGACATGAAAGCTTTAAACTCTAATGAATGCATAATCATGACACTCATAAGGACTTGACTCTTCGAAAAACGCAACATGATCATCTTTGGATACTAAGGCGTGCAATCATTAATTTTCCTTAAGGTGCACGCTCGATTTTGGGTTTACAGATCATGCCGAAGAAACTTTGCGATGAGTGGTTTCTGCGATTCGTATCGCAGCAATTAATAGTCTCATTCGTTGCAGATCGCAAATTGCAAAATCGCAGTTTGTAGGATCGCAGATTGCAGATCGCAATATCGCAATTTTCATTTGTTCGTTGTGTGCTGCTTTTGCGACGTTTGCGATATGCAACGTCGCATATCGGCCGTCGGTGATTCCTTTTTATTTTCTTTTAAGGGCGCTTTCAAAATATGCGATGCGATGTAGCTTTTAGGGAGTTAAATACAAAAATTTGGATAAAAATATTTTTGGGATTTTTTGTTAAGGGTCCCCCTTTGCTTGATGTCATTGCTAATACTAAACAAAGAGGGGGGTTGTTGATGACCACAACAAAAGGGTAACAACTGGTGCTAGCAATAGAGGAACTGATCAAAACATGTAATTTTCAAGAGGTTGGCTAATAAAACAACTCATCATTGCAGTCCCTCAGGAAAGGGAAAACAACCAAATGAAGACATATGATTAGCCAAAGAGATGGTGGCGATGGAATGAAACAACCAAGGCTCATCTAGCAGAAATTAGCTGATAAAACGGTAGTCAGGAGATGTAAATCGGCCATGGGTTCATTTTTACACAAGCTTGAACCATGGAGAACTCTACTTGAATTCAGTTTCATGTTTACACAAGCTTGAAACAAAAAACTATGCTTGCTATAAGTGTGCATGCCCCCAGCATAATGACTCAATCGAGGTACATGCCCCCCAAGCTTCATTTTAGTTAACTAGCTAGATGGAATGAAGGTTCACTTTAGAGATCTTGGAAAGACTCAAATGGGATTTTACAAGATCTTAATCAAAGACTCGATTTGGAAAATGGAGATGCTTGATTTTTTAATGAGGTTGACATGGTAAAAGAACTAACCTCGAGACCCTTGTTTTATTTTTAATGAGCTTGACACAAGACAAAGAACTATGCTTACACCTTTCTTTCATTTTTTAACGAGGTTGACACAAGACTAGGAACTATCCTCATCACATCTGTTCATGAACCATGCGATAACATGGCTCCCAAGAGGTCTTCACAAGATATAAGAACCACACTCTGGGAGGAATACATGTCAATTGGTACTATAGACAGTTCAGGTTCCAATGCCCCCAGTACGTAATGTACTATACCATGTATGTGATCATTAGCAGATGTGGAGACAGAACAGGCAACCACATAATTGACTTGTGGCCAGGAAGGTACTGCTTGAAAACAAGAACCGATAGGGGATGATGGTTGCAAAGGAGGCGTTCGGTGACCAATGAATGACAATTGATCAATGGTAACTATTATCCCTTCATGCGGAAACAAACCACACAGAAAAGTGAAGAAACAAGAGCTCCCATGACATAAACATAGTTGTGCCGAAGGAGAAGATTCAAATCTAAGGGTCCTTGGACTACCATCACATCTATATAGATGATCATTCCTCCAAAAGTAATAGGGAACTTCGGAGGGATCCTTAAGGGTTGACTGGTTCCTCCGTTAAAGGCCAACAAATTTTGAGTGATAAGCACAAGCTGTGGGGAACCCAAAGCTTGCCAAGTAGTAGAAGGAACAATGCTAACATATGTGCCTTCATATAATATAGAGACAGGTACTACCATATTATAGGCTTGTATTATGATCTGTAAAGGCACATAAGATGGGAGGCAGAAAGTAGTCAATGGACCCCAATCGAATGAAATGACAGAACTACTTGGTGGGGGTATTATATGATTTCCCCCATGCTCTGCAGGAATATAGGAATGACTCTCCTGAACAACTGGGATGGGAGCGTCACTCTTCGATTCATGAGAATGTGAGGAGATAAGAAGAACATGAGCAGTATGATCACTACTCTCTTCCAGGAACAAAGTGAGCGACTGGTGACGGAACCAAGTTGACTTGACCAATGGTTGGTCGGGAACAAACAAAAGAGAGTCTTGCTCAGGAAGAGTAGGATGGGAAAGAAACGAATCCATGTCAATCTCTTTACCATCTGGGAGAGGGTTAGAAGAAAGCTTGTGATAACCAACAGGAAGTTGGGGTTGAGGTTTTGCAAGGTTTTCCAAAACTTTGGAAGCTTTATCCATGAGATGAAAAAGGTGAAGAAGATGCTTCCCTTCACATAACCTATAGGGGAATCTAATATTTCCCTTCTTCTTACCATCATTAGCCAAGGGTGTAGCATTGACATGATCTCCAGAGGTCGATGGGGATGGTTGATCCAGATTTTGAGACCATACCTCTAAGACTCTGGGAATGCCAGGATAGTCTCGAAGGAGATGGACACCCTTACACAACTTGCAAGGGAATTTTACCTTCCGTGAAGGATCAGAAGGTTTGTCGATGGGGAGTGCACTTAGATTAAGAGCTACAAGGTTGGCCCCTCACTTATTTGACTTCTTCTTCTTCATCTTCTTCTTCTTAGCCTGGTTACTGGATTTCAAACTTTCACCAGGCGAAGTAGAAGAGGAAGGTGAAGAAATTGTGGAAGAAGGCGAGGGCTCAACCTCAGAATCATTGTGATGTGATTCAAATGAAGGAGAAGTTTGCACAGGAGTCGGGACACTCAGGACCACTGAGGTCGAAAACAACCAGACAGGTAAACCAATGGTTAACCCAAGGAGGGACAATGTTGCCATATAAGGAGCACCAACATTTCCAAATGAAGGAAAAGGACCAGGATTCCCATCCGAGGGGAACCTTTGACTGGTGGACTCTAGAAATGTTGCCAGTGGAATCGACCCTAAATAGTTACTAAGGAAGATAAATTTTACCAGGAATATTTCGTGGGAAGTTAATTTTAGAACACTAAAACAAAAATTTTCCTTTTCATGTTTTAAGAGTCAAGAAAAGGGAAAAAGGTGACTCAGGATTACCAGGCAATCGTGAACTGCAGAATACCTCCCGGCAAACCAAGAAGTATGGGTAGGTAATCTCCCCGAATGCTATGTTCGGTGTATCATGTTTGCAAGGCGGCTGACTCAACTTCCTATGGATAAAGGATTGCAGCTTAGAGGGGTCTCCCATTGTATACTCGACGGTACAGGGAGAACAATTCCGTACCAACGATGTCTAACACCAAAGCCAACGACAACTAATAGGTTTAAAGATGTCAGAACACGTCTTTAGCCTAGACCACTGAATGTGAGTGTTATGTTTCAATGCTTCCTCAGGTTAATTCAATAAATTTTAACGGTTGATCTTGAATTAGGTTTCAATCACAAGCCCTACTGCTGTCATTTGAAAAAACTCCTACATGCAGCTATATGAGAAAAGAGATCTTTGTCTTCGATGAAAGTTATCACTGATTGGGATATAGAGAACACAAAATTAATGCAACAATCGAAGAATTAAATATTTCACTAATAAATCTCCTAAATGCACTTAATATTCCTATAACAACATAAGAAGTTTCATTTCATTTCCAATGATTATGATGATGCAATTCTAGCTTCTCAATAAGGCTACTAATGCAATACTTTCGCTTAAGTAAACTAGAATGATGTTCTTCTTTTCATGAAATGCAAAATGAATCTTTCACATAAAGCACTTTAATGAAAACTTTCACAATTCCAAACAAACAAGCATCGATCGAATCGAAAGCATGATAAATGAAACGAAAAGAAACTTCTTCACTGAATCGAACGAACCAAGCACATAATGCTTCAATTGAGAAACCAAGTAATGTAATCTATGCTTGGAAAGAGAAAAGAGACACTTGAAATAAGAGAAAAAATGAGACTCTTTCACTCATTCAATTGAAAACAAAGCATCCTAGTCACTTCTGGGTGGAAGAAGAGAGTTTGCGGGTCAAGACACACTAACACTAGAATGGGAGAAATTCTGATTTTTTCTTACCCCTGAGACTGGCACGAATGAACACTACTACAATTAGCGCCGATTAGCATGACTGGCATGACTAACTAATATTACAACTATCGCTAATCGAGGGATCCAAAGAAAAATAAAAAAGAACTGCACACAGGTTCAGACTTAACACATCAGAGGGTGGGCTAAAATAAGCAATCACACAAAGCAAGCTAAATTTAGCTTTCTAGTTAGGGAGAAAATGGTCCAAAAGGCTTACTGGGTCAAAAACACAAGAGTGGAACACATTGACCAAGATTGGGGTCAAGCCCTAATCTTCTCTTACAGGCATCGACATGACTGCCTAATTGACAGCAAGTGCCAGAGACTGGTTGATGCAACTGTTCCTCCGTAATTCGTGTTGGTTAGTGCGATTGTCAGCTAATTAAACGCGCTACCCGAGGGAACTAAGGAAAAATCAAAATCAAAATCAAAACAGGGACCATATCTGCTATTATGAATTTTAGACTTAGGATAGTAAGCAGGAGAAAATCAATAGAACAAAAGGGAATGCCTGAAACTATCAACATTCTCACGAAATCATGAAATCCAAAATAAACAAAATGATGGGATCTCCCCAGCGGAGTCACCAATTTGTGGTGAAGTAAAATTATAAGTGCGGACACAAATGAATTCCTTTAGCCCGATAATGGGTCTCACCATAACAGGTACATTCATACTATGGAATATTTCCTTAGATTAGAATCAATCAAGAGGGCCTACCTCTTGATCGCTTATCTTGCTTGATGATGTATTCGCTTGCTCGCTCCAGAAATCTCTCACTTCCTTCTTCAAGTTCCTGAAACAAGTAAACAACAACAAAACACAAACATAATAATAGACAAATTGCAATTTAACTTACTTAATGAGTCAAGAAGAATTAAGACACGAACATATAATATTACAAAACATGTAGGAAATCAATTGATAGTTGCATATATTAATATCAAAGAGAGATTACAACCATTCGTCTTGACATCGGAGTGTTCCTCTGACAAGACCAGGTTCCCACACACTTCATGATGGCTTCAAACAACAATAGTTTAAATACTCTTCCCTTTAGGCTTCACTCCAAACCAAACACACTTATCCCTCACACAAATAGATGGCTACAACCGATAATAGCTTGCTTGTCTGATTTTCACATTAGTCACTAGCTTGTGCTTGGGAAGAAGGGAGGTTTATATAGGAAATATGGATAAGAGATGGATCCTCTTCTCATGGGAGAAGGAATTATTCCTTGAGGTAGTTCCATCATTATAGAGGAAAGGAGCCCAAGTTGTCATCCTCAACCCCATCTAGCCAAACCATTTACCAGACTTCCATTACAAAGCTTCTAGAATTGGAAGCTTCAGCTCTAATTTAAAAAACTTTCCATAACAAGACTAACATAATTGGAACACATCTCAGTCGCACCAATCAACGCGGGGAATAGTGCTAATCTCTGCACATCGACGTAGGGAAGACAAAGTTCATTAGCGTCGGTCTTGTAAATTGGGCAAAATTGAAGTTTCGGGGGAATTGGTACAAAAGGGAAATGATCTCCTCATGAAGAGGGACATAATGAGAGTTTCTCCATGAAGGCAAAGCATGCAGGGTTCACTGTAGAGGTCCTCCAGGATCAAGGCACGGGGAGTACAAGGATAGTGAAAAAATTTTGTGTAACAACCATGTGTGGTTTTTTGAGGCACCTTTCTTCTCCATGGATGGATAACAACTTCCCGTAGGGCCTAAGGTTCATTTCCTACCCTAACCATGTATAAGGCCATGAAACCCATGTTTGAGGTGACATTTTTGGCCCCATATGCTGAAGATATTTATTTGGGACCTAGTAATAGGGTTCGGTAGCCCAACCATGTTCAAGGCACCGTGATCCAAATATATTTGTAAAAGCCTTCAAATAGAAACCATATCCCATCTTAGATTCCAAATATCCCAATGAAACATCTTATGTGGATTTACAGTCCTTATTAATGTTGTTTTAGTTTTAAAATCTACCTTTAGAGGTTAAGGCCTAATTTTTTCCCCAACCATGGTCGATTAAATGAGACTCATACCTAGAACTCAAAGCCTCCTAGTGGTGTCCATATCCCAACTAATAGGGAGATGAAACTCTCGAGATATTATGTGTGGTAGTTTTAGGCTTTGTTCAACTAGAGTTGGATACTTGAAAGCTTTCTTTAGGTCCTAAGGCCTAATATTCCTCCCTTGACCATATCAAATTCCCCATGACCTATATTTGGTGCTCAAAGCATTTTAATTGTTTCTATATTTCAACTTGAAGAACAAATATCACATAAAGAGATCATCTATGTTGGTTTGAGGCCTTATCGATGGAGCTTGAGCCTTGGAAACTACTTTTTAGGATAGGTGAGTAAGTTTCATCACTTGAACTTGGTCTTTGTCTCCAAATTGATACCCACTCTAAAAACCATAATGGTGCTAATATGCTTACTAACAAGAAACATATACACATGGGAGGTCATGTGTGTGGGTTCAAATTGTTGTTCTTGATTCTAGATAGATGAAATACTCATGAAAGGCCTAAAAGATAGGTTTATTCCTACCACCATTTTGAGGAACCCTTGAACCATGACTTGTGCTTCTAAAATAGTAAAGGTACTCATAAATCCACTTAGATGTTATGCAACCAGATCACAAACAAAAGGAAAAATAGATCAACGACTTTTCAATTAGCCTCTTGGAGGGGGAAACCTCCTTTATGTCACATAAATGAACAATTATTGGATGATACAAATGACAATACCACTTTTATATATAGGAGTCTAAGGGGTCACAATATAATGTGATCCTACATAACAATAATAATGTAAGGGCACAAAAGTAGTAATAATGGGCTTCAATGGGGCACAATAATAACAATAAGGGGGCTACACTAGTATTATAGGGACCTAACATGCCCCTCTCCTTAAAAAAAAGTGTTGTCCTGAATACTTGAATAGTTTTAGGTGTTTCTATATAAAATTATCATCCTCCCATGTGGAACCACCAGTGAGTAAGTTCTTCCACTTAATGAGATACTCTGAAATTGATCGATTTTCTAGACGTTAGGTTGTTGTTTCCATGCTTTATTCAAGATCCAATATGATTTTTCCTTCTTTGTTGAGTTCTGGTAATATTGTTTGAACTAGGAGCTTGTTACTGATAGCCTTCTTTAAGCATGAACATGGAAAATTGGGTGTACTCAGGAAGATGCAGGAAGCTCCAATTTGTATGCCATAGTACCAATATTTTCCAAAACCTTGTAAGGACCATAGTACTTGGGTGATAATTTATCATCCTTCTTAGCTTGCTTGAGGGACATTTGTTTGTATGGTTATAGCTGTAAAAATACCCAATCGCCTATGTCAAAACTTCTTTCACTAAAATGTTGATCTTCCTATTGTTACATTTGATTCTTCATTGGAGTGTGGTTATCGTTCAAGAGTTGGGGAACTTGTTGTTGATTCTTGATGTGATCATCCACTACTTGAACCTTAGAAATTTCTCTTAAAGATGATGTGATGGACAGTGGATGAAATCCATAAAGTTCCATAAATGGGGTCATTTTTGTTGCACTATGGAAGGGAGTGTTATACCACCATTCAATCAGAAATAACAACTTGAACCATTGTATTTTTTTATTAGATGTAAAGAAATGAAGATATCCTTCAAACAGTTGTTCACAATCTCATTTTTCCCATCAGATTGAGGATGAAAGGACGAGTTATGAGCTAATTGAGTACCCAGAAAATAGAATAATTACATCTAAAAATTTCTAGTGAAAATGGGATCTCTCTCACTTACAATAACAATTGGGTTTCCATGTAGCTTTTGAATTGCTTCCATAAATCTAGTAGCAACTATAATAGCTTTAAAAGGATGAGATAATGCACAAAAGTGTGCATAGTAGGTAAGTCTATCAACTGCCACCATGATGACACACTTTCCTTCCAACTTGGGTAAACATATGATAAAATCCATTGGTACATCCTCCTAACGCTGACTTGGAATAGCTAAAGGTTGTAACAGACCTGGGGTCTTAATTCTCTCAACTTTATTTTGTTTGCAAACCAAACATTCTGCCACAAAATTTTGAATATCATACTTAATGCCATCCAAAAAAAATTCCTTTTTGACCCTTTGGTAAGTTTTTAAAAATCTTGATTGCCCTCCTAAGGGGGAGGTGTGCAATTCTAAAATAATATTTTGTTTGATTTGGGAATGTTTGCATAGATATAAGCAATATTTGTACCATAATGAATCGTTTTGCCATATAAATGTATCACATGTATTGCAATCTTGTTTTAACTTTTGAATGAGTGTCCACACCTATTAGTTATTCTTCCATTCCTCACGTTAGTTATCCAATTAGGTTGGATAATAGAAATGGCACAAAGAAATGCTTCCACTTCCTCATCCTTCTTTGAGAGTGCATATACAACAACATTTTTCTTTCCTTTTCTATAGATTATTTCAATGTCATAACCAAACATCTTTGTGACTCAGTTTCGTTGCTCTTTTGAAGATCATATTTGTTTCAAAAGGTATTTAAGACTATCATTATTTGCTTTTAACTTAAAGTGTCTTCTCGTTAGGTAAGGTCACCATTTCTTTAGTGCATGTAGTATTTCCAACATTTCCTTCACATAAATAGGTTTGTGTAAATAATTTCCCTTGACTGGAACACTTTCAAAAGCAATGGGTCTTCCTTCTTTCATTGAAACAATGAAAATTCCATTTACTGAGGCATCACATTCCACAATAAAGGTTTTTTTCAAGTTTGGTGTAGCTAATATTGGTGCTTCACACATTTCCTCTTTAATTCGTTAAAAGGCCTTAGTTTCTTTTAGAGTCCAGGAAAATGCATATTTCTTCAGGAATGTTATTAGAGGCACTGCGATTCTCCATAATTCTTAACAAACTTGCAATAATACCCTGTCAACCCAAGAAATCCTCGAAGATTCTTTAGGGTTGTGGAGATTTTCCATTCCTTAATGGCTTTAATTTTGTTAAGGTATACCTTAACACCCTCATAAAATACAATATGACCAAAATATTTCACCTCATGTACTCCAAAGGAATATTTGGAGGTTTTTGCAAATATTTGTTTCTCCTCCAATAGTTTGCGCACCTTGTCACATGTTGAAAATGATCGTTCCAAGACTTGTTGTAGATTAGTATATCATAAAAAAATACTAATACAATTTTTCTAAAGAAGGGTTTGAAAATGGAATTCATCAAACCTTGAAATGTGGAATGTGCATTAGTAAGGCAAAAAGGCATGACCAAAAATTCATAATGATATTCACGAGCTTTGAATGTTGTTTTCAGAATGTCATCAGTCTTCAATCTAATTTGATGATATCCAGAGCCAAGATCCAACTTGGTGAAGTAAATTCCTCCATGTAATTCATCCAAAAATTCATTAATGACAGGAATAGGAAATTTATCTTTAATATTGAGGTTGTTAAACTCCCTATAGTCTAGACAACTATGCCATGATCCATCCTTCTTGTGCGTGAATAATACTGGAGATGAGAAATAACTTTGGTTAGGTTGAATTATACTAGCCTCTAGCATTTCTGCAACCATATGTTCAATTTCACTCTTTTGGGCATAGGGAATAACATGATAATAATCAAGAATAGGTGGGATGCCTTTGAGAGTCTCAAATACCTTGGAATTATTGTCCAAGACTTTTTAGAGATCTGAAGAAATGGAATATTTCGATGTTTGAACCTCTATTGAGCATAGATGTGAAATTATGCCCCGTTTTTGTTTCTTTAAAATATTTGTCATTCCATTAGAGTTGATTATCTTCCTTGGTTTCCCTGTGATACCTCTTACTTCAATTTCATTTCTTTTCTAGAAAAAATTCAAGAAAAGTTCTTGAAAATTAAAAGCTATTGTCCCCAAATATTGTAACCATTGGACTCCTCGTACAACATCAACACCACCCATTGGAATGGAAAGAATTGGATTATTGAATACCTATTCCCCCATGGTTATCTTGATATTATGGTACTTTCCAAAGAAATTTAAAGTTCCTCCATTTGCAACCGTCACTTGACACTCTGGTGCTAGATATAAAAAACAATTCAATTCCTTGACTATCTTACAATGAACAAACTTATGGGTACTACCTTAATCAATCATCAATATGACCTTTTTCTTCTTGATATATCCTTCTATCTTAAGAGTTTTAGGAGTGGTAATTCCTGCTAATGCATTACAATATATGGTCAAATTCATTTCTTCGTTTTCTAGGTTTGGTTCCTGGTGTATATCCTCTTCTTTTGATGTTTCTTTTTCATTTCCTTCCTCTTGAAAATTTATGTAAAATAATTTCTTCTCAACACACTTATGAAATTTAGTGTATTTTCTAACACAAATGTAACAAATCCTTTTTTCTTTCTTTCCCTTTAGTTGTTGTGGTTTCAACCTTTTAGGTTGTGGGATATTGGGAGTAACAACACTTCCATCTTTAGAGTTGTGAGTGGTAGACTTCCGTTGCCATAATTTTACTTTCAACTTTTCTTGCCACCTTGAATGCCTTCTCTAATGAATCAGGTTCCCAAAGGAGAACTTCGTGTTGGATGTTATCCTTTAAAGCCTCTATGAATACATCAATCTTATGCTCTGGAATATCATTTACCTTGACATTCAATCTTTGGAAGTCCTCAATGTGCTCCACCATTGAACCCTTCTGTTTGAGATTTATCAATTGGCTAAAGAAGGTATTTATCTTTGTATCCTCATAATTTTCTATGAATTCTTCTGTAAAATTGTTCAAGTAAAAATTGATTTGTGAGAACAAATCCATCTATACCACACAACCTCATTTTGTTCTAAACATAAAGATGCAATGTGTACCTATTTTGCATGCAACACATCATGTAGATCACATAATTGCTCCATATGTAGTATCAATGTTACTTCATCCTTTCCATCAAACTTCCTCATATCTATCTTTGGAATGTGGTGGGTCTTAAACCCAAAATTGAGTGTCTAAAATCATAAATCATATTCAGTTTTTCCTCATCATGATTTTCATGGATTACCTTGTGACCACTGGAAAGTATTTCTTCTAGCAACTTTTCCAAACCTTCCTTCAAACCTTCTATATTTACATTCATCATTGCTTCCATTCCTTCTTTTAAACCATCATTCAAAAATCCCATATCCCTTTTTATACCATCTATATTAACATTCATCATGGCTTTCAATTCATTTTTTGTTACTTTTTGCGAGAACGAAATTTCTTGCACTTGGTCTTGTAATTTTGACATATCATGTTGCATTTCTTCCTCTTCTTCATGCATCATAGTATAAATTTATGGTTTATTACTAGGTGTATCCATTTTTTTTTGTTTCGAGGCATTATGGAATCAAGCAACGATATCCGTGTTTTGCTATGGCCTTTGAATCACTTCAAACTAATTTTTCAAACAAAAGTTATGTAAAATTAAAAAAAATACACACCCTTTTCTTGATTTTAGGAGCTCGATATTGAAACTATTGTATCCCTATAATTTATTCCTCCTAGGGTTTGAAATTATATCCTCTGGTATCCCTCTGAGTCTTCTATCCAATTCCTCAAGTCATACCAAGATTGGACTCTTTAATATAAAATTATGCCAAATCTCCCACAATGACCTGGTTATGATCTGGTCCAGTAGAATGAACTTTTATGGGATGTCACGTGCCACTCTTTCATAATTTGGCCCTGAAATTGACACACGAGAAACCAAAGTTTGTTTTATTCTGGTCACTTTTTACAAAATTGAAATATGATTCTTGATATAAAATTTATGATTATTTTCCCTAGGTCACTTATTTGAGACTGAATTATGGAGCCTACAAAGACTCTAAGTTCATTGGACCTTATCTTAGAAAATATAGTGAACTAAGATTTGAAATTTCTACACAAATTTCACCAATATTTCAGCTCCTTGTGGTCGAAATTTCTTCATTTGAAACCTCGTAGGAAAAACGTTATAGTGAAAATTACAAGATGACATGTTTGAAGGAGGAAAACCCTAGAATCCAAAGCTCTAATACCAAATGTTATGAAACTAGATCAGAAACAAAAGAAAAAACAGATCAATGACTTGAAAATTAGCCTATTCGAGGGGGAACCTCCTTCACATCACATAAATGAATAATTATTGGATGATAAAAATGACAAGACCTCCCTCATATATATAGGAGTCTAAGGGGTCATAATATAATTTGAGCTTGCATAACAATAATAATGTAAGGGCATAACAATAACAATAAGGGGAGCACACTAGTATTATAGGGACCTAACATTAGAGGTTAAATATCCTCTTTGAAGGTTATGTTTCTTCCATGGGTATTAACTCATATAATCTTCATTTACAAGATAATACTTATGTTTTCACCACTAACCATATTCAAGACTAGAATACCCATACCTAGCTCTAAGAACTTCATAATATCATCAAAACCCCCACTTGGAGGGTAAGGATATTCTTAAGAGTTCATGTGTAGTGGATTAAGGTATCATTTTTTAGCCTTGATGCTTATAAGCTTCCTTTATAGTGGAAGGCTTAGGTCTCCTCCTTCAAATATGTCTAGGGCCCAAAGAATAACGTACCTAGTATGAAAGATTTCTTCATGGTATCCATATTCATAATCAAAGGAAAAAATTAACCTTGAGAGGGATCATGAGGTGGTTCAAGCTATTTTTGACAGCCATGCATTCCAAAAATATTACTTTAGTTTCTAATCAATGTGTTTCCTCCCATGACCATGTCAACAAACATAAGACTCTTGACTATTTCTCAAATTATTTTAATGATGCTCATATCACTACTTGGAAGATAAGGATGCCCTCATGAGCCATATGTAATAGTTTGAATCACTATTATTCATCTATATGTTTAGAAGTTTCCTTTATGACCTAAGTCTTAATATTCCTCCATAAACCATGTCCAAGGCCCTAATCATAATACCTCCTATTGAAATTTTCCTAATGTCATTAATATCCCCATTCATAAGCCAAAGATATCATTAGGAGGTCAAATGTGGTGGTTCAAGGTGTTGGTTTAAGAACTTATAGCTGAAACAAACCTTTATAGCCTAAGGCCTAAGTTTCATTCCCTTATCATGTCAAGGATCCTACTACCTATACTAATGCTAAAATCCTCCTAACGTAATTGATATTCCTACTTGAAGATGAAGGATGTCCATTAGAAAAAATAATTTAGTCACAAAGTTTTGCATATATTAATAAGAGCATGCATATTCCCAATAATGAATGTGCACTATTAAGAATATGTCTATCCCTTTAAGAATCCACATGGACTTTCAAGAATTCTTACATGCTTTTAAGAATGAAAATTCTTTTTATAATGTGTGTGTGTGTGTGTGTTCCTTTCATCTAAATATTTGTGTGTGGGATTGTTACACTAAAAAATGTCACCTTGACTACTTACAGTTAGTATGGCTCAAATCAACAGTCATGCTACCCTCTTAGGCAAGTCTTTATGCCTCTGTTATCCATCTCAAACTCAAAGAAGAGAGAAAGTCTTGTAAAAACTATGTTTATCTCTGGGGTCGCAGGTTCTCTCTAGCCTTACCTGCGGGGACGCAGGTCATGTTCACAAAAACTGCGTCCATGGACGCTCTGTATGTTAAAGGACAGGTGCGTCCTTCTGGAAAAGGCAAAATGCGCAAGTTTTATCTTGAAAAAGTTACTTGTGGTTACTTCTAGAACATTCTAGAGGTCGGTTTGATGAAATGGATGCGCCTCCAGTTGGTTCATGTATCTCTATTAAGAGGAAGCTTATCCCATCAATAAGGGAGCTATCCCACCCATAGAGGGGGATTATCCCATTGATAGTGGACCTGAATAACCTCTTTACAGCACTATAAATAAAGGCATTGAGCCAGAAGGAGGAGAGGTTGGAGCTATACATTTTCTTTGGGTAAATGCTGCAGGATTTAGGTCTTCCATTAGAGCCTTTGTGAGGAGAGATTGTCTTCACTTGATTCTACTTGGGAGAGGGTGAGCTTTGTCAAAGTAGAGGAAAACCCTTGATGGACCCTGGGAGGAATTTGCACAACACCAAATTTGTGTGTGTGTGTGTGTGTGTGTTCCTTTCATCTAAATATTTGTGTGTGGGATTTAAAAAGTTTTATGTGTTTGCTGACTTGGTTGCTTCATATTTAAATTTGGAATGACAAACCTAGTGATTTGAGATACAAATACCAAAACATTCATTTTTTTGAATGACTCTCAATATCTATATTTTTGACATCATTTTTGTATAGGCTATACAAACACACTCTCAATAAAACTACACACACATAGTTAACTATGTAGATTCCAAATATATATATATATATATATATATATATATATATATATATATTGCTATTTTGATAAATTTTTGTCTTTCCAAAAATCATAATATTAAAGTACATACATCTTTTATTCCCATGATAATAATTGATCACCTTAACCATTTTTTAATTAAGTTATAAATTGCACGAGTACATACCAAGATATACAATCTAAATATAAACATTTTTTTATAATATGTTAAGACTCTTTACCCTACATGAACACAAGTCCTTATTCCTTCGAGGATATAATGACTTTCATATATATATATATATGAAAATAGCCCTAATCAATAACAATGCATTATATACAATTTCATAAACTTGCTTAAGCAAATTTTATCATTTAGGTACTCAAAACTTGCACAAATAACAAGATATGCATTATATAAGTAAAAATTTATATGAAAAAGTGAATTCAATTTCCTACATTTCATATTTTTACACCATATTAAAATTCGTTATGAAAATACCTTAAATCATCTCTCCAAATTAATAGATTGTTTATTTTCCATGTTCATATTGTCACTCACGTGTCATGAGATATCATAATTATCTTGTACCCACCATGGAGTATTTTAAATCCCAACCTTTCCTGGATGTTTAATTAGTGAAGGGGAATTGTATGTTTGGCGAGGGGACCTAACAAACACTTCCTTCATTTCTCTAATTGTTAAAGAAAGGCTCCCAACCTCCTTTTCTAGGTTTATGATAATATATCTTCATAATTCTACTTATCAAATCATAGAAAATTGTTTGGGAAAGATTCTCGTGAAAACATTATCTTTGAAAAGTTCTGACATTTCATTTCAAAAGTGGAAAATTATAGATAATATTTGTCTTGTGTAGGATGATATCCACTCTAGTATAAGGAACTTAGAAAAGGGTATGATTACTAAAATAGATATGGCTAACACTTTGATAAAGTCCTTCATTCCCTTTTTAGTGAAGTCTTACATAATTTTGATTTTATTATTCAATGGATAAAATTTTGAAAAGGTAACTCATGAAAAAATCCTTTGGTGATTGTAAGTATAATATAAAAGAGGTTTACAAAAAGGTTGCTATATATCTTTGCTTCTCTACATTATTGTGGTAGATTAATTAAATAGGAAGATAGAGAGAATAGGTTTTAGGAAACCTTCAAGTAATTCTCATCGGAAAAAGTACCAAGGTAGAAAACCACTCTTAGTTTGTAGATTATACTCTTATTATGGAAAAATAGACGAGAGATTCAAGTAAACATTTTACCAATTCATGATTACAACAAAAGGAAATATTAAAAAATGTAAAAGTCATGTTTATGGGTAGAATGATTCTCTTCTTTTGTAGTCTATAGCCATAATTTTGGAATTTCCCTATGTTTTAATTTGGAATTTTATTTTGGGAATTCCTATCGCCCTAGCCCCAAAGTTATTGATTTGCAACACAAAATTCAAAAAATTAAAAACAAAATTATTCAATGGGGCTCCTAATGGTTAGATCCAATGAGTATAGTAAGGATAGTGAAAATTTTGTTATTATTAATGCTTATATATCAAGGATCAACTATGTTGGATTCAACATGGATGATGCTGCAATAGATTAACAAAGAGATTATGAAATTCTTATGAAAATGAGGGAACTCAAACTCCAAGAAATTCCATTTAATTTTGTTAAATGGAACATAATAATAACACCGATAGTAAATCAATACTTAGATATTAATGATTTTGCAATAATGAATCTCATTTTAGGTGTTAAGCTTTTGTAGACATTGGTGATAGGATAAATGGACTAAGAGAAATATTATTTTAATAAAATGTATTTTTAGACCAACAGAAAATGATGTTTAAACCACTATATTAAGGAGAAAATAGGTTCCTCCATTTGGCATATACACAAGGTAGCAATACATATTATCCAAACTCAACTTATGCAGGTTGCGTAAACTTACAAATTTATCCAAATATGGGGTGATGGAATTATGGGGAATCTCACCCTATCCTCTGATTAAGAACTAAATTGAATTAATAAATGGTTGAGGACTTATGGTATTCACACTTTCTATGACATGTCTACGTGGTAGAGACATGAATCATGTTATTGTTTTGGGTGAAAATAATTAAAATGTCCCTTTCCTAATCCATTGGAGTTGGTGGAGCTCTAGCATATCAGTTGGTTCCGGTAGGATATTGGGTTAGGGTTAGGGAATCTTGGAGGCAATTAATCCAGTAGCTTCGTAGTGTTTGATGGTCAATTTAGATCTCATCAATATTATGAGCAAGATTCTTTATTTTCTAATGATTTCGAGATAGTTTTCTAATACTTACTAATTTTAGAAATCCCATTTCGAGCACCAACTAGGTTAGCTGGAAGGGATACTAATTCTAGTATTATTAGTGGGTTTACTTTTGGTGACTATCTCATCATTTTATTTAGTTTGATAATGATAAGTTATTAATTAATAAAGTTAAATAAAAAAATTGACATTATCACTATTTTATAATTTCTAAAGAAGGTACTGTAAGGGCTTGTTATAAAGTGAAAATGTTTTATTTAAAAAAATGAAAAAAAAAGAGTGAGGCCTTCAATTAGGATACTAAAAGTGATTTTATTTAGTCCCACATGGCTTCATGAAGAGGGTTGAACTTCTTGGGAAAGTTATAGAATAAAATTTTTGGAGTTCATTTCATATGTTGGTTTTGATATTTGATATTGCCATTTTTGGAGGAGATTGCTTCTTGGTTTTTGAGGATGAAACTCTTTACAAGTGACATTCTCCATGCTATTGATAGATATAATCTAGATATATCTTGGTAAATTCATAGAGAGATTACAACTCGGATTCATTTTTGGTTTGATACCTATAGTCTATAGAAGATTTAAAGATATTTATGGAAGTAAAAAGGATTTTAGAGCTTGCTACAACATTGTTCTACAATAACATTGTTATAGAGTCACTGTTACAATACCATGATGCAATATTGTTTCCATAGTAACATTGCTACAATGATTTTGCGTATTTCAATTCAAAATTATATTTATGCATTTCAAGATTGAATGGGATGCTTGGATTTTGTTTTTAAATCATTTTGGTTATTAGGGTATTGTTCATTTTAATCATACATTGTAACCCCAACTCTAAAATAAATTTGAGTTATATCAATTTGTGTATTTTCCTAAATATTTTTATTTTATTAGTTATTTAATTGTTGTTAATACTATCAATGTTAACCAAATCTTTTGCATTTCTCTCTCTTCTATAAACATTTTCTAATAGACCCCACCCCCCCACCAAAAAGAAGAAGAAGAAGAAGAAGAAGGGTGTATGTTAGAGTAGTATTTGTAACATACACCCTTGTCTTTTGTTTGAATGTGTTTATAGAAGAGCAAGATATGCATAATATTTTTTTGACAATGATAGTAGTGGTAATAATGAAATAACTTACAAAATAACAATAATTAGGAAAACCCACAAAATGATAGAACTCAGATTGATTTTTAAAGTTGGGATTACAACGTATAATCAAAATGAATAATAACCAGATAAGGAAAGTTCTTTTAAAATACAATTCAGGCATACCCATTAAATCTAGATATGCATAAGTCTGATTTTGATTTGAAATCTACAAAATTGTTGTATCAATATCACTGTAGCAAGAATAATGTAGCACGATACTATGACAATGACACTGTAACAACATTACTGTAGCACGGTACCATTGTGAGCTCTAAAATCCTTTTTTCTACTACAAATATCATCAAATATACTCTAGACTATAGATATCAAATAAAAAATGAAACCTCTTTGTAATATTTGTGTGAAATCACCATGATATGCTCCAAAGTATATCTCTTAATAATATGTGGAAATGTTCACTTTAATCCTCACAAAGCAAGACGAATTAATATCCTCCAGAAAATGGAAATATCAAATATCAAAACCAACATATGAAATGAACTCCAAAAATTTCCTTTTATAACTCTCCAAAGAAGTTTGGCCCTCTTTATCAAGCCATGTGTGACTAAATAAAATCACTTTCAGACTCCCAATTAAAGGCCTTATTCTTTTTTTTTAATAAAACATCTTTCACTTTATAATTGGCCCTTATATTCGCTTCAATAGAAATAATAAAAAACCAATAAAATTAAATCTTTGATTTAACTTTATTAATTAATAATTTATCATTATTTTATTTATAACCACTAGATTATGTAAATTTATGAGATAACAATAAAAACTAAACCCATCCATGATATTAAATATAGTAACCCTGTCAACTGACCCATTTGATACTTGAATCTAAATTACTAAAAATAGTACATATTGGAAAACTATCTCAAAATCATTCCATAAGAAGGCATATTTCTCATAATCATGTTGATACCTCAACTGACCATCGAACATGGATGAAATACTAGATTAATTTCCTCCAAGGTTCCTTAATCCTAACCCAATATTCTACGAAAACCAACTAATAGGCTAGAGGTCCACCAAATCCACTAGTTAGGAAGGGGCATTATAGCTTTCCATTCCCAAAATTTCTTTTCCTCAATCAATCTTAACTTTGGATGTTGCAATACTTGTTCATTTTCCCATGTGGCATCCTCTACTAATAAGTTCTTCAATTTGACAAAAGACTCTTTGATGACCCTCTTACAAAGTGTCCTCTCTCTAGTATCAATGATGATGTATGGAATCGATATGTACTTCCCCTCCTCATCTAATGGTGGATACTCAAATGTGGGAGCCATGTTATGAGAAAGTGCATTCTTTTGCCTGGATACATGAAATACATTATGAACCTTTTACTTAGCCGATAGATCAAGTTCATAAGAAACCTCTTTAACCCTATGAGTTGCTCTGAATGTTCCATAAAACTTAGGCTTGATTTTCTCTACTCCACTCTTCTTGAGAGTAGACATTCTATATGGTTTCAATCTAAAATAAACCATATACACAACCTCAAAATTCTTCTCTATCCAATGTTGATCAACATACAACTTCTACTAATTATGTTCATGTTGCAAATTATCCTTTAGTGACTTCATGATGTCCTAACTCACTTGTAGTAAGTCCTTTTCCTTAGTGATTCCACTATCCTCAAATAGTATATCGATGAATTTTGGAGCCTCATAACCATATAAAACCATGAATGATGACATCTTTATGGACATTTAATAACTAGCACTATAAAAATACTCACCAACATGTATCTATTTGATCCAAGCTCTCTGTTATCTTGAACATATTTCTTGAGCTACCCCTCCACCCATTTTTTCACTATTTTTGTTTGACCATTTTTATGTGGGTGGTAATTAGTGCTAGGGGTGAGCTCAGTCCCACTAAATCTGAAGAGATCCTGCCAAATAAAAATTAGGAAATTGATGTCCCTATCACTAACAATATATTCATGAATCCCATGCAACCTAAAAATATCTCTGAAAAAAAGAATCAACTACCTGCATTACTATATAAGTCGTTGAAATGAAAAAAATTGTTCAAACTTAGTTAACTCGTCGACAACCACATGGATGAATTCTTTACCTAGTACCTTAGGTAGCCTTACGATGAAATACACAGAGATATATTTCCATTTATAATTATGAATGGGTAGGGGATGAAGTAGAACATATGGATACATACACTCATTCTCGTTTTTCTTGTAAGTAGGACACTCTCTCACATACTTAAGGACTTTATTCTTAATTCCTTTCCATATGAATCTATCCCAGAACTACTTGTATGTCTTATAGAAACCAAAGTGAGTAGACGATAGGTGCATCATGAAATATCGTCAATATATTTACCTCAAACTATGAAGAGGGAACCAAATAAATTCTTCCCTTATACATGATCAACTTATTTACCACTGTATATTTGTCATCACGAATTGTGTCTTCCATTAATCCTATTCTCCCATGAATATTTGACATACTTTGTTGCAATTAACTCCCTCCAATCAATATAAATATCCACTAGAAAACATATACGAGGCATCCTAGAAAATCCATCAACAACTACATTATTTGTCCCTTTGACATATACAATGTCAAAATCATATGCCTGCAATCTACTAGCCCACTTCTAATGCCTATCATTTAGATCCTTTTGGTTCATGAAATATCTAATGCTATTATGGTTTGTTTTGATGATAAATGTTGGCTTGAGGGGGCCTGACCCAAGTTCGGATTTAATTAGCCAAACAAATCCCTACACTACTAGCCCTTTTGGCATCAGCACATGGAGAGCGGACTGAACTCTCACCCGGAACAGTATGGGGGGATGTTGGAACCAAGTTTCGTCACCCTGGAGATGTCTAAGGGGTTGATTTAGTCCAAATATGCCTACCTTCACATAGGTTACTTCGCACACTGTTCTAACCTACGATACCTTCACGATCTATTAGGATTACCTTTCGCGTAGCCCTAACTAGGGGCTGAGATGCTTTCACGCTACTAGGGTAGCGATCTACTCTATTTCCCCAAGTTACACAACGTATCTTACTTATCTTTTTACAATTGTTAGTTAACTTCACGTAAACAGATACCTTATCTCACATTTACTTAATCAACACAATCAGATATGTTCGCGTATCATATAGACAACAAAAATGCAATTTATACCCAATATATTCGATACAGAAAACATGAAATAAATACACATAAATTCTACAAAACTTCTCTTTATTAATGCTTCAATGGTTACAAGCTTGCCTCACCATGCGCACTCAGCTGTAGGGGTCTATGCACTCAGTTATAGACTACTAGGCCTCTACGCACTCAGCTGCGGAGCCTTCTCCTACTCTACAACCCAAAGACTCAACTCTACCCTTAAGATAAGACTCAATTCTCCATCCTTCGATCCTTTTTCTCCCTTTTACAACTTAGAGCCTCACTCTATTTATACAATCCCATGGTCCACGAACCATGGGTAGATCTCTAAAGCTGACATTACATTACCAAATTAAGGGAGGACAACCCTATGACTCATGTACAAAATTCATTCTCCGCACCCACAAAATGCGAAGTCTTTACATCGGAAACTTCCCTTGGGGGATCCTGCGCCCAACAGGCCCCCAACACAAACATTGTGACTCGCCCTCGAGTCACTCTGTCGGTGCAGAGATCTTCACGTGAAGACCACCCAACGTTGCCTGGACCGCTGCAAGATCAACATCGCACTAAACAGCTATCTGTTGTACTTCTTGGATGCGTTGTTCAAAGAATGTTATAGCTGAACTGCTGCCCTGCACTTGTTTATAGTCTGGCACCTCCTTTCATCTACCTAGAGCGCGAAGACTATGCTTATGCCGGCTAGTCAAATAGCTAGGCCACCTGTGTATGATTTCACTTTTCGCAGGAAAGGTTCTACATTTAACTTTACCAACTACACCGCGCCTCCGTCTGTGACCTCCTTAATAACATATGGTCCCAGCCAATGCTTTCAGAGTTTTCCCTGGAATTTATCAAACTTACTATCATACAGTAACACCAAATCATTCACCTTGAAGGTGTGCAACTTAATATGTAGATTGTGCCAAGCCTTTTCACGCTACTTTTGTACTGGTTGGTGAAAGCCAGCCAAAAATCATTCTTCCTCAAGTTCCTCCAACTGTGCGAGCCTCTCCTCTAGGGCCCTGTGGTCCGTCATACCTGTGAGCACTGCTATGCGTAGACTAGGAACAATGTATTCCATCAGCATTAGGGATTCCTCTCCATAGACCAGCTGGAAAGGTGTTTGTCCTATTAGTTTCTTGAATGTCGTCCTATAAGCCCATAATACTACGGGTATGCGCAGGTCCCAATCACTTCGTTGCACATTGCATACCTTGGTTAACGCAATCACCAATACTTTGTTAAATGCTTCTACTGTCCCATTAGATTGTGGGTGATACGGTGTGATTTTCTGATGAAACACCTGAAATTCTTCTGTCAGTGCACTGATCATCTCGTTCAGGAAATGTGTACCGCAATCGCTCATCAAGATCTTTAGAAATCCAAGTTTTTTCAATAAATGTTCAAACAAAAACTTTGCAACCGTCGCGGCCGTTCAATCTTTTACCAATTGCGCTTCTGCCCAACAAGTCAGGTACTCTATTGCAGTGATAATATATCTCGCGCCCATTTTTGCTTGAAGTTTGATAGGTCCTACGAAGTCGATTGCCCACTTTTCAAATGGTTGCAATTTCATTTGTGGATTCAAAGGCATCTCGTCCCTCCGCGATGGTTTACCTATTCTTTGACATACATCACAAGCCTTGCAATGTGCTTTTGAATCCTAATGAAGGGTCGGCCACCACAACCCTGCGTGGAGAATCTTTTGTGTGGTCGCTCTTCCTGCATAATGTCCTCTTATAGCACCCCCATGAGCGTCCGTGAGGATATTGCTTCATTCAAATTTAGGTACATACCTTCACAGTATTTCATCATTCCCTATCTTATATAGGTGCCCCACAATGACAGAGAAATATGTCGCGTGCACCACTAGTTCCTTCTTCTGCTGGACAGAGTATCCTTTCAGCATAGTTCCAGTCGTGAGAAAGTGAATTATATCTTCAAAATTTCCATCTGCTATGCGCATAGAAAAGAGCTACACATCGGGTAATCCTTCCTCTAGACTAGTAGGTTCCTCTCCTGTCTCAATGCGGGATAGGTGATCTGGTCCTGTGTTCAATCATCCAGGTTTCACAACAACTTCAAAGTCATATTCTTATAAAAATAAAATCCATATGCATTTGCGCCCCCCCAACATAGGCTTATTGACCAAGTACTTCAGCACGGAATGATCTGTATACATCTTCAAGTGACCTCCTAGTAATTAGTGTCGATACTTCTAGAGTGCATACACCATAGCCAATCCCTCACGTTCGGTGGTGGAATAGTTCTTTTCTTCTTTAGAAAATTTACGACTCATGAACATGATAGGGTGATCTAAGCCCTCTCCACCATCCCGTGTTAGTACTGCTCCCAGTGCTATACATGATGAGTCAACATGGACATGAAACTCTTTGTCCCAGTTTGGGAATTTAAGAGTCAGTCCAGTGACCATCTTTTCCTTCAATATATCCAGCCTTTTCTTGCAATCATCATTCCAGCAGAATGTAACATCCTTCTTCAGCAGTTTCTCTATCAGCGCGGTGATTTGGGCATAATTTTTTATAAACTTTCTGTAGTACCTTATATGTCCTAGCATAACACGCAGTTGTTTCACACTTCGCAGCGATTCCAGATTTAGAATCACCGCAATCTTCGTGGGATCTACCATCAGTCCCTGTCTACAAACCACATCTCACAATAGGTTCCCAAAAGGAACAAGAAACACACACTTCTTGAGGTTAAGCGTGATTTGGTATCTTCAACAGGTATCTAACATCAAGCATAAGCTTGCTACATGGTGCTTAACCAGCCCAAATACAGTCCAATCATCCAAATAAACCTCCAAGAACTTATGAATATATTCCTTGAATGTTGCAACAACCACGCACGAAAAGATGGCCTGCATGTTCTTCAACCCAAATGGCATGACAGTGTATTGAAATCAACCCCACTTAGTCACAAAGGTTGTCTTTCTCCTATCCTCCAGCGTGATTTTGATCTGGTGGTACCCTGAGAACCCATTAGTGAAAGAATATGCTTCTTTCCCACCGACATTGTCCAACACCTCATCTGTGAACAGAGTTGGGAATGGATCATGCACACAAGTGTCATTCAATTTTATAAGATCCACACATATTCTTATCTCGTCCTTCTACTTCTTTTCCTGCACCACCATTTGACTTACCCAATCGGATTCTTCCACTAGTTCAATGATTCTTGCTGCAAGAATTTTGTCTATTTCTACGCAGACCTTCTCCTTGTATTTCAGATTTAAGTAGTAATGCCTCTGCTTAACTAGCTTTGCATCTGGCTTTAACATGATCCTCATCATTCCTAAATCTCTGATGATTCCCTTTAACTCCATAAACTTTGTTGAGAATAAGTCCTGGTACTCGCGGAGTAACTTAATGACCTTATCCACCGTCATGTTGTCCCAGTAGTCGCCAAGATTTGCAAACTTAGGTTCGGCCTCTGTACCAATGTTCACCTGCTTTGTTTTTACTTGCATGGTTATGTCAGGGTTCTCAATCTGTGGTCCTTGAACCTCACGATGGCCTTCTATATCTGGAATGTTAAGATTCCTCGAATCCTCATCCTCCTCTTCAGCAGTTACATTATAACATTCTAGCATGCAACTCAGCTGAGTAGCCCATTCAGGCTGACTTAGGGCTAAAGGCTCCTACGGTATCCTAAATATGGTTGCTTTTATCTCTTGTAATGCTTCATCAATATTGTCCCCCCATCAATCCTCAAAACTGAAGGTCGGCATGAACCCTTGGCGTAGGATATCCCATTCACCTATCCCATGGCAGAGCTCCGTCTCTATATACCAATTCATTGGTATAACATCTAGGGTATGACAGAACATGTTCACCCACTCAAGTTGTGGCTTTGCTCCATAGACCTTCGTCCACTTGGCCAGGTGTGCACGTGGATCATCCCATCCATCATATTTTTCTGTTAGTCGCATCTTAGGCTTCCCAAAATGTGTGTGTATCATCCTTCTACATTCATACTAGTCATCAAAGCTCCCTTTGTGCATACCCAACCACCTCGCGGGCATAGCGTGCAGTACCCAATTCAAGGCCTGGAAACATTGCTTTTCTAGCACCTCCCTTTCAAACTTATCTAGGAAAGTATCTACCTCACTTAACTCATCATAAATAGGCAGATCCCTTACTTTTTTCGATACGCAGCACACCGACCTTGTCGTCATATTACAATTCAATGTATTCATCTCATGTAACCAGTTCTCCCCTCGCTCTGTCTCCTCATCCGAATCTGAAGTACAGGAGCTCTCGCGCTCCCATGCAAGCAGTCCATCCGCAGTGGGATTCACCCCTCTTTCTTTCATGCTGTTATCTTATAAATGCAATCCAAATCATCATCGCTTTCATAGTCGCACACCGGCTCTGTATAGCATGATCCTTAAGCAGGGTCCAGAGGTATAACTACGCATAGTGACTTCTTTTCAAAAATCATCTTGCGCTTCTTCAGATTAATCACCCCGTTCATGTCAGTGGCCCAATCAATTCCTAAGAGCGCGGGGTAGAGATTGTTGTCATCAATAATCTCTATCACTTCAAATTCTACTAGCACGCTCGCTCCCTCAATATCCACAGTGAGTCCCTGCAATCACCCCATGTGTATTATCTTCTATTGGTTTGCCATTCACAGCTAAATAGGAGACCATTGTAGCGTAGGTCTCCCCATTCACTTCCATGTCTGCTTCTGCAGAACATTTGAATCTAACCCTAAATCCAGAATTACTTGGTCCATTTCATATTCTCCAATCTGTGCGGTTAACCTCATTTCTTTTCTCGTCCTCGTCTTATGCTTTCCAAGCTTCCAGACTATTCACGGTTCTCCTGGCACGATCCCAGTGCATCTGTTAATGAGTTCCTGTAATCCCTTTACAGCTTTACTGTCACGCAATAACGTCATGCATGTTTCCAAGACTGTTGTGATCATAGATGGGTTCATCTCCGGATTCGGTTTATCCTTGCTTCCTGAAGTGGAGGCATCAGCGAAGCTCTTCTTAGTCTCCATGAAGGTTTTGTGAGTGCGCTCCAAATCAAATTCCACTTCTTTCGCCGGAGCTTTACAAACCCAAGTACTATCTTTGGGATATTTTCCTTTGTCATCTCCCATCATGATTCCACTTTGAAGCACAATGTTCACATTTGGATCTTCCTCGCGTAGCTCAGACCTCATCATCTGTAGGTTCTGAGTCAGGGGAGGCGGAAATGCTCCTTTGTCACATATCCTAGCTATCAACATAGGACAATCTTCCATCTCATGATCAAACAAAGTACAATATAGACATGATGGATGTGTTGGGTTCATACAATCGCGGGCATAATGTCCTAGCCCTCCGCAATTGTAGCATATTAACTATCCACGACCTCTTCTAGGTTTTCCTCCACCTCGGCCTCATCTGCACCCCTGAAATCCTATTAACATCACTCTTTCATTCATGTCTAGGGGCCACGATTTGGCATAAACTCTGTAGGTTGGAGTTCTATCCATCATCAACTCACAACTCCTACAAGTGTGTTCATCGTGTCCTATCGACCTACAAAATTTACAGAACAACTATTGTGAGTTTTGCATGTACTTCTGTAACAAATGGAAGTTTTCTGTAGCATGCTTTCTAGCAATCTGACAAATCGCGCACCACAAAGTAGGCGCCACACTAAGTTCTGCTTGTGCTTCTAGCCTTAATGGCATCGGTCCTCCTCCCGCGAGGTAATTCGCAAACACCAGGTAATGGTCCTTATCATGACCCTAACCCTTGCATTTTATGCACCACACCTCTTCACACACTTTTGGTTGAGATGTTATGTCCTATTTCAGACTCTGCATCTCAAGGCATAAGTTTTTCAACTGTGCATGGATCTGTTGAACTCCCAAGTTAGGATCCTGCATCAGGGTCTCATGCTGCCTCATCACAATCACTAAGGCTTCTTCCTAAGTTGTTAACTTCTGCTACGATAGCACACTCCTTAAATGTGGCATTAGTGATGCTACAAACCATTCATGATGTTGTCCATCTGTCAGATTCATGTTAGCTTCATGAATCACACACTTCAATCTCTGATCCAATCACCTGATAGCATTGTGATTTCTTTGAATCCAATGATCGAATGTGCTTCAGACTTCAGCCTACTAAATTCTTTGTTTAGCGCTGCTTGGATATCCGCGATTCCTGCATTTGGATTATCATTGGAGTGCTTAATATACCAAGGAAGCACGCAGTCTTGCAGGGCACTAACCAATGTTGCTTTATTTATATTATCATTTGTAACTCCCTAATCTTCCCATACGGCTCATATGAGGAACCAAAATTTGTCTGGATCCTCATTTCCCACTCCCTTGAACACAGGAAACTTTATCATGCTTTCCATATTGACTCGCGGTGGTGGCAGAGGTGGTACGGGTGAGGATGGGGGTGAAGGCGGTGAAGCTGGTGGTGGTGTGGGTGGGGGTGTGGGTGGGGGTGGTATTCGCGTAATTTTGTGCCTTATCAGATGGATCACACTTCGCGACGAGACCTTCACGAGCTCTTCCTCATCCCCTCATGGAGGTAAAATCAAAGGGCTATTCTCTAGTCCCTTACTTTCTCCATTTCTATAGGTTTTTCCGCTTCGCATAGCTTCGAACATCAAGGTAATTGCATAACCCTCTTTTCACACAATAGCATTTTAATCCAAGTATTCAGAGACTTTACATACTAACCTCGTGGTCCTTTGAGGAAGTGTCACTTTTCCTCGCTATAACTGACTGAAGTGTCTACCACGAACTTAGTAATGAATCCTCCTATAATCCGATCAATCCAGTGATCAACAACGCATGCGATCTTATCCTCCAATGCTTCCAATTTGTGCACCAACTTTGGGGTCCACACAATAATACCGTCGAGTTTCCACCATCCTTGGCTATATGATAGCTTCATGATCCACTCGTAGAACTCAATAGGGAAAGATGCGAAGAAGATTTCATGGATCTCTATGTACAGGTAGTAGTCTAACCACTCTTCTTTTGTGAGTCGTGGATTCCTGTTCTCCTGTGCTATGAACTCCTAAATTCTCCTTTCCAACCAACCTTCAATTTCCTTCTTAGTCGAATTCCAATGATATGACATCAGACATCTCTATGCAGATTCTGGTCCCAGCAATGGAACCATTTGTTGGCTTGAGGGTCCTGACCCAGGTTCAGAGTTAATTATCCAAACAAATACCTACACTATTGGCCCTTTCAGAATCATCCCACAGAGCGTGGATTGAAGTCTCACCTAAAGAAATATGGGGGGATGCTAGAACCAAGTTTCTGCACCTTGGAGATGTTTGAAGGATCGATTTAGTCCAACTATGCCTACCTTCTTACAGGTTACTTTGCGCACTATTCTGACCTGCGATACCTTCACGATCTGTTAGGATTTCCTTTTGCGCATCCCTAACTAGGTGCTGAGATGCTTTCACTCTGCTAGGGCAGCGATCTGTGCTACTTCCCCAAGTTACACCATGTATCTTACTTATCTTTTTACAATTGTTAGTTAACTTCGCATAAACAGATACCTTATCTCACATTTATTTAATCAACACAATCATATATGTTCGCATATCATATAGACAACAAAAATGCAATCTATACCCAATATATTTGATATAGAAAACATGAAATAAATACACAGAAATGCTACGAAACTTCTCTTTATTAATGCTTCAATGGTTATAGACTCGACTCACCCTGCGCACTCAGCTGCAGGGGTCCACGCACTCAGCTGTGGACTACTAGGCCTCTGCACACTCAGCTGCAAAGCCTTCTCCTACTCTATGACCCAAAGACTCAATTCTCCATCCTTCGATCCTTTTTCTCCCTTTTACAACTTAGAGCCTCGCTCTATTTATACAATCAGATCTCTAGAGCTAACATTACATTACAAAATTAAGGGCGGACAACCATATGACTCATGTACAAACTTCGCACTCCACACCCACAAAATGTGGAGTCTTTACATCAGAAACTTCCCTTGAGGGATCCCACGCCCAACAATAAAATTACTCGCAACAAGGTATGCTATGAATTTATCTAAGGAATTCATAATGGTCAACATCTCTCTATCATAAGCTGATTAACTCCTCTCCACACCTCTTAATTTTTTGCTCTCAAAAGTGATGGGGTGCTCATCCAGCATTAGAATGAATCCTATCATCCTTCTTGAAGCATCACAAACTCAAAGGGTTTGGAGAAATGTAGTGTTTCTAACATAGGGCATGTGGGAATCACTTCCTTGAAGTGCTCAAAACACTTTTTTGTTGAACGAGACCACTCAAAGGTCCCCTTTTTAGTCAAATCCATAAGTATTATTGTTATGAAAATACCTTAACAAATCTCCTGTAGAAACAACAAATACTAAAGAATCCCTTAAGCTAGGTGAGTAGGTGTAAGCCATTCTAGAATAGCCTCAATTGTCTTAGGATCCACTCTTACTCCTTCTCCACTGATGATATGACTGAGATAAAGAAGCTTTGTCATTCCAAAGTCAAATTTAGACTCCTTACCATATAGATAATCACTCTATAAGATGCTCAATACCTCCTCAACATGTTGCATGTGTTCCTTTCAAGAATTACTGAAAATCATGATGCCATAAATGAATATCAAAACAAATTCCCTCAACTTAATCTCGCTAACACCTTATTCATACAACTTTGAAATGCGGTTAGAGAATTCGCCAATCAAAATGGAATTACCAAAACCTCAAAATTCCCAAAATGGCATCTGAAAATCATATTCTCAACGTCTTCTTCTCTCATCCAAATTTGATGATACCCTGACTTAAAATCTATCTTGGAAAAGTATCATGCCCCATGCAACTCATCAATAAGTTCATATATCCTGGGAATTGGATACATATTCTTGATTGTATTTTTGTTCAATGAATTGTAATAAATGTAAAACTACATCTTTCCATCCTTCTTTTTTAACAAAACTACTATTGATGTGAAGGAATTTTGTTGGGTCTTATATGCTGCATCTCCAATAACTCCTTAATTTCCTTATCTATCTTATCCTTGTGCCTCTTAAGATTTTAGTAAGGGGTAGTGTTAACTATTTTGGATCCTTCCTCCAACTCGATGAAATGTTCAATTCCCATCTCAGGAGGAACTCCTTGAGGGATACTCCCAAACACCTTGATATGTTTGGATAGAAACCCCTGAAGATCAAGATGGTAACTATTCTTTTGCTAGTCTAATATTGTAAGAACCATTAATATGATGAGGGAATTTACTACCCAATGTATCTATTCATTTTTTATTAGTCACTTCATCCTGTTAAATGATACTACTTCGTACCCTCCATCTAAAAGTCCTCAGAGTACTACTTTCATGTCTTGATGTCCAAACTTCATTTCAAACTTCTATAGATTGAAAGAGAACTCTACAAACAACATCATCCATGCTATACCGAGAATAACATAATTGCCCTTGATTTCTACCACATAAAATTCATATTGTCGCTGATAATCACACAGCTATATACTTATATTTGAAATATTAAAAGTACAAGTAATCTTACATTCATTAGCTAACATCACCCTAAATCCACTATGTTCTTATGTTTGAAAACACCTCTTAGTCATAAGCCTTTAATTAATGAAACTATGATTTTCCCATGTATCAATCAAAGTAACAAATCACTGCCCCTATATTACACCTCTTACCTTGAATGCGATTTCCTTCTGTGCACTAGGAATCTTCAATTGAAGTGTCCTACTCATCACTATTCTCTAAATTAGATTGTTTATATTATTTTTATTATGCATAATATTCAACAAAAAAGTATTCTAATTTCTTATATTTTGGTTTCAAACTACATTTATGTGAGGGGTCCCATGGCTCTCTGTAATGGAAACACAACTTCTTCCTTATGAGGTCATTTAGCTACTCACTATCTAACATGTTAGAATCATTTCATGTCTATTGTGATTCTCTTTGATTTATTTTTTCTTATTTATCCCTCTTCTACGAGAACCTTTTGGATCGAAACTCGCTTCTAGAAATATAAGCCTCCATGTCCATTGCTTTTTTGATGGCCTTCCACAAGGTGGGTGGATTGACGACCTTAATCTAACCTCTCAATGGTTTTGTCAAATCATCCGTGAATAGAACTATGAGTCTTCTTTATGAAATATTAATGAATAACATTTCAAGCCTCTGAAAATATGCAATATAAGTTTCAAGTGAACCAAGAAAAAATTTAGGGGAAAAATTTTGCAAACGGCTTATTTTTTGGAGATTTTTTTAAAAACATATTCCCCAATTTCAATAAAAAATTACTTATTTTTTACATATATATTATTAAATGGATGAAATTTGTCAAAAAAAATAATGATTTTAGTAGTAAATTATATATTATACCAATAACAAGATGATGGACTCAGTAACTTACTTGAACCTTTGAAGTGGACGCTTAAGGCAGACTTCCTCAGATCAATCTGAGAAATGCGCGAACTAACGCGACCCTTTCACTTCTCCAACGCGGCTTACAATCTCACTCCTTAAGATGATCTTGGAACAGAACAGTCCTCAGACTGGCGGCCAAGCAGGCTTCAATATTAATTCAAGCAATAAATTACATACCAAGTTAAGCCTCAAGATTAGAGCTTGCTAGTCTCTGGTCCTTGAGAGCTCAGAATACAAACACACACTCACACTCAAACACACACACACACCTATTTATAACACAAATGAGAATAATTGAGGGCCCTTGTCTGAAATTACTTAGTCATGACGGTGTCTGCTCAATATTCTCTTAGTACAATAATTCAAGACGCACTATGAAAAAGAAGACGCACTAACAAGGTCTGGCTGCACTTTAGTCACTATCAAAATCTGCTTCAAAATCCGAATCTGGTGGATTCCTTTGTCGTTCCCATGAGGATGTAAGCCACGATAGATATTCTTTTTCCCAAGTGGGGTCATTCTACACTTGAGAATCTTGATACACGTCAACAAATACTGTTTCTTTTTCGTCCCGTTCCTTTGCTTTTCCTTTAGGGTCAGATATCATTATTGAAGATTCTTCTTTCTGTGGTGCATGTGAGCTTTGTCCGGTGTCGAATATTGCTTTTGAGGATTGTCCCACATGAAACTTTATAGAGTCAGATGATTTTCTTAAACTTTTTTGAGGGAAGAGATAATCATCCTTATTCCACCTGTTTACATAAGCGAATGGATCAATTTCGATGCCAAGAAAAGAATCTTTCTTGCTTTTTCTAAAGTCGGGCAAGGACTGTACTGCCAACTCAGCTCCATCCAGTAATTCCCACTTGAATATCTGAAACATACTAACACCTTGCTATATGGCTGACTGTACCCATAATTTTCATTGATGGCTGATATTCCCTTTTTCTTGCCATCCTAACTCAAACATCATAGATGAACATACTCTGTTTGATAACAGTAGATTAATGAGGCATACTACATCTTCAGTCTAACATCCTGCAGATACACTAATGGTGATTAGTGCCTTTTGATTGATTATCAGTCTCATTACCCCACATCTTCCTTGCATTGGCTCTAAGGTTTTGATTAACGAAACTTTTTCTGATAACTTCAAGGCATGAAATTCTTGAAGCCAACTCGAAACCTTTTTTATCTCTTCTGGATTTTCTGCCAATGTAGATTCTATTATACTATTTGTTCCATACACCTGTGAAAAAGGATTAGGAACTATGGGGTTTCTAAATTCCATGCTCTGATAATCCCATGGTTCTGAGAAAGTTCTGAGATACTGAAGTGTTCTTTCAATACACTGAGAAGCTCGAACTTGAACTTTCTTCTGACACCTGCCATTTTTGATTTCCCAATCAGCAAAAGGTTGGAACAGTTCATATTGTGGGAAAGAGTCAGTAGCTACAAAATTTTCATCAACTTGTTGCAGGAAGGCTGCATCTAATTCTTCAAACAAATCAGGAATCCTGAGTGATTTCAAAAAACGTTCAACTAATTCATTCATATTGATTTCCTCAAGATCTAGCATTTTTGCAGAGACATAAACAACAACAGAGAAATCAATTCCACCAATTATTTGATAATAATTCAAAGTCTTTAAAACTTTGATCATTTCTTCTGTGTAGTGACTACTCCATGTGTCATCAAGCAGTTTGAAATAAACTTTCACTTTCAAGTTTGGCAGAGGATAAACCTTTACCAATTCTTCATCAAGATTTAGAAAAACACCAACATTCTTATGTTGCCAAGCTTGGCATCTTTGAATCCATTGGTTTCTTCTCAATCGTAAGCCAACCAACTTTTTAATTTCTTGAGTAACATCTTCTAACAGAAATTCCAAAATTCGGAACCTTTGAACAAACGTTTCAAAATTGTCATCAGCAGGGGTTTTGCCTGAAAGGCTGAATATTTCATTCCTATGCACATGAACTTTGTTCATTTCCCTGGTCAAAGCATCTGCTAGAAAATTAGAATTTCCCGGGATCCATTCAACATCAAACTCATACATTTGGAACCACATTTGCCATGCTAACAGTCTTCCACGAGATAACTGCTTTGAGATCTTTGCATTCAGAAAATACTTAAAGTTCATGGAATCTGTTCTAATTAAAAACTTTGTTGGAGCAAGATAAATTTCAAACTTTTGGATTCCATTGAATATGGCAAGGGTTTCCTTTTCAGTAGGAAAATAATTATTCTGATGTTTTAAAAATTCTCCCGAAGCATAAGCACAAAGAATTTCTTCTGTTTTTTCTCCTTCTCCCCTTCGTTCAAAAAGTGCGGCTGCCCAAAAATTGTCTGAAGCATCTGTCTGCAAAATTAGAAAACCATTACCTGGTGGTTTCAGAGCTGGGAGATGCTGACATTCTGTTTTTAGGAGCTGGACTGCTTTAGTTGCTTCAGGTGACCATCCAGAATGTAGATGTTGATGAATAGGAGCTATTTTCTCTGAAAGATTAGGAATATATTTATGTACATAATTTAAAATTCCTAAAAATCTTTGAATCATCTTTACATCTGTTAACTGATCAGGAAATTCAGAAAGTTTTGTCAAAACATGTGGCTGCATCTAAATTTGACCATGACCAACGTGAATTCCAAGAAAATCAATACTGTCTTGAAAAAGAAGCATTTTCTTCTCTGATAACACAAGACCATGTGTTTTTGCTTCTTCAAGAAACATTTGTAGATGTTTCAAATGTGTTTCTAAATCTGGACTATGTAAAAGAATGTCATCTATATACACAACAATAAAATCATGTTTACTGAAGATATGATCCATTCTCCTCTGGAAGAAAGCAGGAGCGTTCTTCAATCCGAATGGAACAACTCTCCATTGAAAGAAACCGACAGGACATGTGAAAGTAGTTTTATGACGATCTTCTTCAGCAATTTGAATCTGATAATATCCCGATTTCATATCAAATTTACTGAAAATCTTACTACCTTGGATTTTCTGCATTATGGTTTCTTGCCGGGGCATAGGATAATTAAAACTCTTAGTGATGGCATTCAAAGGCTTGTAATTAATAACCATCCTATCTTTCCCGCAGACTATCTCGGAGTGATTTCTAACAAGAAATGCAGAACAAGAGTAATGAGATCCGCAACGTTCAATAAGTTGAAGATCTAACAGTTCTTCAATCTGCTTTCTCATTTCTTTCTCTTCAGCAGGGGTGCAGGGTATCAATTTACCAGTTACCCCATTATCATGCAGAGTGATAATCTCTTGTTTGGGACTGTCAACTGTCCAGAAAGCTTGACGATTATTGGAACAACATTTTAGCAATTCTTCATATATGCTTACTTGTTCTGGAGACCAATCTGGATTTCTATTGGCTTTCTGAGTAGGTTGAGATTTAGTCTCATACATTTGTAACACCTCTTTCCAATCATGAGACTCATTCTTTGGTTTCCTTATTCCTACTGTTTTTTGACTCTGCTCTCTTCTTGCTTCAGAGTTTGCCAAAGTTAACCTGGGAACTGCTACTGCCTTCTTTTTAATGTTACAAATGATTTTATCTTCACTGATTGTGACAGGCAATACAGAATTAATAAATGGCATACCTAAAATCAAACTTGCCAAAGCATCATAATGCTGGATTGCAGAGATTTTTATAACACTCCCCCCAATTTTTAAAGACACATTATCGACATAGTGGGTGAGGTTAACAGAACCGCCAATAGTTTCTGAGACCAAAATATGCTGTAGTGGTTTCCATAACCCTTTGAATAAAGATGGACGAGAAAGGTTATTGGAGCCACCAGTATCAATAAAAGCATCAATAGCTATCCATTCACCTCTCACTTGAACTTCAACTAGGATATACAGGAGGTTATTGGATCTGACAATCTTTTTCAGAAAAGCATTTTCATCAGCAAGAGCAGAAGTATTTACAGGCAGTGATGAAGAAGATGACGCAACTGTTTTTGGATATGGACAAAAAGAATTCACCATGGGTTGTGGAGACAAGGAATTTAAAATGGGGGTGAGATTCTTAGAGTCATTAGACAGAACAGTGTCTACTGAAGAGTCATCTGAGTATTCTTCTGTAGAATCATCTAATTCATATTCATCACTATAATGAAGTTCTTCATATTCACTGGGTTCACTTTGCCATTCACCATAACATGTGTTCATTTTCTGACTGACTTCAACAACTGACTCATTATCTGACACAGAAGCATCCGTTAAAATATATACATCAGACACTTCATCTTGTGAATCTACGACTGACCAATTATCTACAAAATCATCAAACTTAGAGGTTGAGATTCTCGTTTCTTCTTTTCTCTCCGTCTTCTTTCTTTTTCTTCTCTTTTCTGTCTGTCGGCTTGTTGTTCATCATTCAATAATTTGAGATTGGCAAGGATTAATTCACTTTGACAGCCTAGATCATCAAGTACTTCTTCGGCATGTGCACACCAGGTGGTCAGATAATTACCGATCTGGTAAGTCTGATCCAACTCATTTGTAAATAGGTTATTTTCCTCCTGTTGAAGAATGGCAATATGCCAATCGTCGGTTTGTCAAAGGTGGCAAGTGGCCTCCTCGTACAAAGTTCTGTACAACCTCTTCATCATCCAGACAACCAGCCACTCGTGCTGACTGTGCTCCCCTGATAGAGCATAATGCACAGAATACAAATGAATTGGATCAGACTTACTAGATCGGTAATTATCTGACCACCTGGTGTGCACATGTCGAAGAAGTACTTGATGATCTAGGCTATCAAAGTGAATTAATCCTTACCAATCTCAAATTATTGCATGATGAGCAACAAGCCGACAAACATAAAAGAGAAGAAAAAGAAAGAAGACGGAGAGAAAAGAAGAAACGAGAATCTCAACCTCCGAGATTTTCTAAAACATTAGAAGTGCCTCAAAATTGGGATACTAGTGAATCCCAAGAAGAAAATGTAGCTGAATCTAGCAGTCAAGTTGGACACAAGATAGAAACGCAAAAACCAGTTATTGTCCACAAGAACAAAAGTGAATTAGCCACTTTAGAAAATGCTGCTACTTTGTTTCCATCCTTTATTATGCCATCACTCCAAAAAGCAAATGTATTTAAAGAATCAAAATACCCCAGAGTGGAAGAAGATTTGTTTCCCACAAATTCATCTGGTTATGTTCTAGATCTAGATAAATCAAAGAATCCAGCCGAATCCATCAGAGTCTGGATTGGTGCTCTTTACCAGATGCAAGTAGTCTCAAAGTTGGATAACTACTCAATCTTCTTGTTAGCAGAGAAACGCATGGCGGGTATTGCATATGATTGGTGGATGGGTGGAACAGATGATGAAAGGAGAAAAGTTGCAGTTTCAGGTTTAGCCACTTTAGAAGTTCTTTTGCTTACACAATTTGTGCCTGAGCCTGTAGATGAGAAAAAGCAACTTATCACAGATTTGACCAGAATGGAACTCAAAGATTTAAAAGACTTAGATCAGTTTGGTTGTGATTACATGTCTAAAGTCTACAAAGCTAATCTAACCAATGATTCTACCCAGAAGATTTCATTCTTGTCTAAGTTGCCAGGAAATTTAGGAGATATGATAATGAAAGATCTTGAAGTCCAGAGCAAAAAGATAGATCAAACATATTGGATAGATATTTTATTCAGGTGTCAGGAAAAAGTAAAATATCTGTGTTGGCAAAAACAAGTTCACAATGTTTCTCCAAATCTGAATGTATGTCGTTCTGTATTACCATGGACTCCTTTCAAGAAAAGAAGATCTAAAAGATATGGGAAATACAGACCAAAAAGAGTTGCAAATCCAAGACGACCATTCAGAAAATTCAAATATATCAAAAAGAGGAAACAACCCAAAAGAGACAATGCTTGCTTTATCTGTAAGCAAGAAGGTCATTTCGCTCGTAAATGTCCTAAGAGTTCCTCTTCCAAGTTGAAAGCATGTTTTGAGTTTGATGATTTTGTAGATAATTGGTCAGTCGTAGATTCACAAGATGAAGTGTCTGATGTATATATTTTAACGGATGCTTCTGGGTCAGATAATGAGTCAGTTGTTGAAGTCAGTCAGAAAATGAACATATGTTATGGTGAATGGCAAAGTGAACCCAGTGAATATGAAGAACTTCATTATAGTGATGAATATGAATCAGATGATTCTACAGAAGAATACTCAGATGACTCTTCAGTAGACACTGTTCTGTCTAATGACTCTAAGAATCTCACCCCCATTTTAAATTCCTTGTCTCCACAACCCATGGTGAATTCTTTTTGTCCATATCCAAAAACAGTTGCGTCATCTTCTTCATCACTGCCTGTAAATACTTCTGCTCTTGCTGATGAAAATGCTTTTCTGAAAAAGATTGTCAGATCCAATAACCTCCTGTATATCCCAGTTGAAGTTCAAGTGAGAGGTGAATGGATAGCTGTTGATGCTTTTATTGAGACTGGTGGCTCCAATAACCTTGCTTGTCCATCTTTATTCAAAGGGTTATGGAAACCACTACAGCATATTTTGGTCTTAGAAACTATTGGCGGTTCTGTTAACCTCACCCACTATGTCGATAATGTGTCTTTAAAAATTGGGGGGAGTGTTATAAAAATCTCTGCAATCCAGCATTATGATGCTTCGGCAAGTTTGTTTTTAGGTATGCCATTTATTAATTCTGTATTGCCTGTCACAATCAATGAAGATAAAATCATTTGTAACATTAAAAAGAAGGCAGTAGCAGTTCCCAGGTTAACTTTGGCAAACTCTGAAGCAAGAAGAGAGCAGAGTCAAAAAAAAGTAGGAATAAGGAAACCAAAGAATGAGTCTCATGATTGGAAAGAGGTGTTACAAATGTATGAGACTAAATCTCAACCTACTCAGAAAGCCAATAGAAATCCAGATTGGTCTCCGGAACAAGTAAGCATATATGAAGAATTGCTAAAATGTTGTTCCAATAATCGTCAAGCTTTCTGGACAGTTGACAGTCCCAAACAAGAGATTATCACTCTGCATGATAATGGGGTAACTGGTAAATTGATACCCTGCACCCCTGCTGAAGAGAAAGAAATGAGAAAGCAGATTGAAGAACTGTTAGATCTTCAACTTATTGAACGCAGCGGATCTCATTACTCTTGTTCTGCATTTCTTGTTAGAAATCACTCCAAGATAGTCCGAGGGAAAGATAGGATGGTTATTAATTACAAGCCTTTGAATGCCATCACTAAGAGTTTTAATTATCCTATGCCCCAGCAAGAAACCATAATGCAGAAAATCCAAGGTAGTAAGATTTTCAGTAAATTTGATATGAAATCGGGATATTATCAGATTCAGATTGCTGAAGAAGATCGTCATAAAACTGCTTTCACGTGTCCTGTCGGTTTCTTTCAATGGAGAGTTGTTCCATTCGGATTGAAGAACGCTCCTGCTTTCTTCCAGAGGCGAATGGATCATATCTTCAGTAAACATGATTTTATTGTTGTGTATATGGATGACATTCTTGTACATAGTCCAGATTTAGAAACACATTTGAAACATCTACAAGTGTTTCTTGAAGAAGCAAAAACACATGGTCTTGTGTTATCAGAGAAGAAAATGCTTCTTTTTCAAGACAGTATTTATTTTCTTGGAATTCATGTTGGTCATGGTCAAATTCAGATGCAGCCACATGTTTTGACAAAACTTTCTGAATTTCCTAATCGGTTAACAGATGTAAAGATGATTCAAAGATTTTTAGGAATTTTAAATTATGTACATAAATATATTCCTAATCTTTCAGAGAAAACAGCTCCTATTCGTCAACATCTACATTCTGGATGGTCACCTGAAGCAACTAAAGCAGTCCAGCTCCTAAAGACAGAATGTCAGCATCTCCCAGCTCTGAAACCACCAGGTAATGGTTTTCTAATTTTGCAGACAGATGCTTCAGACAATTTTTGGGTAGCCGCACTTTTTGAACGAAGGGGAGAAGGAGAAAAAACAAAAGAAATTCTTTGTGCTTATGCTTCGGGAGAATTTTTAAAACATCAGAAGAATTATTTTCCTGCTGAAAAGGAAACCCTTGCCATATTCAATGGAATCCAAAAGTTTGAAATTTATCTTGCTCCAGCAAAGTTTTTAATTAGAACAGATTCCATGAACTTTAAGTATTTTCTAAATGCAAAGATCTCAAAGCAGTTAGCTCATGGAAGACTGTTAGCATGGAAAATGTGGTTCCAAATGTATGAGTTTGATGTTGAATGGATCCCGGGAAATTCTAATTTTCTAGCAGATGCTTTGACAAGGGAAATGAACAAAGTTCATGTGCATAGGAATGAAATATTCAGCCTTTCAGGGAAAACCCCTGCTGATGACAATTTTGAAACGTTTGTTCAAAGGTTCCGAATTTTGGAATTTCTATTAGAAGATGTTACTCAAGAAATTAAAAAGCTGGTTGGCTTACGATTGAGAAGAAACCAATGGATTCAAAGATGCCAAGCTTGGCAACATAAGAATGTTGGTATTTTTCTAAATCTTGATGAAGAATTGGTAAAGGTTTATCCTCTGCCAAACTTGAAAGTGAAAGTTTATTTCAAACTTCTTGATGACACATGGAGTAGTCACTACACAGAAGAAATGATCAAAGTTTTAAATACTTTGAATTATTATCAAATAATTGGTGGAATTGATCTTGAGGAAATCAATATGAATGAATTAGTTGAACGTTTTTTGAAATCACTCAGGATTCCTGATCTATTTGAAGAATTAGATGCAGCCTTCCTGCAACAAGTTGATGAAAATTTTGTAGCTATTGACTCTTTCCCACAATATGAACTCTTCCAACCTTTTGCTGATTGGGAAATCAAAAATGGCAGGTGTCAGAAGAAAGTTTAAGTTCGAGCTTCTCAGTGTATTGAAAGAACACTTCAGTATCTCAAAACTTTCTCAGAACCATGGGATTATCAGAGCATGGAATTTAGAAACCCCATAGTTCCTAATCCTTTTTCACAGGTGTATGGAACAAATAGTATAATAGAATCTACACTGGCAGAAAATCCAGAAGAGATAAAAAAGATTTCGAGTTGGCTTCAAGAATTTCATGCCTTGAAGTTATCAGAAAAAGTTTCGTTAATCAAAGCCTTAGAGCCAATGCAAGGAAGATGTGGGGTAATGAGACTGATAATCAATCAAAAGGCACTAATCACCATTAGTGTATCTGTAGGATGTTGGACTGAAGATGTAGTATGCCTCATTAATCTACTGTTATCAAACAGAGTATGTTCATCTATGATGTTTGAGTTAGGATGGCAAGAAAAAGGGAATATCAGCCATCAATGCAAATTATGGGTACAGTCAGCCATAGAGCAAGGTGTTAGTATGTTTCAGATATTCAAGTGGGAATTACTGGATGGAGTTGAGTTGGCAGTACAGTCCTTGCTCGACTTTAGAAAAAGCAAGAAAGATTCTTTTCTTGGCATCAGAATTGATCCATTCGCTTATGTAAACAGGTGGAATAAGGATGATTATCTCTTCCCTCAAAAAAGTTTAAGAAAATCATCTGACTCTATAAAGTTTCATGTGGGACAATCCTCAAAAGCAATATTCGACACCGGACAAAGCTCACATGCACCACAGAAAGAAGAATCTTCAATAATGATATCGACCCTAAAGGAAAAGCAAAGGAACGGGACAAAAAAGAAACAGTATTTGTTGACGTGTATCAAGATGCTCAAGTGCAGAATGACCCCACTTGGGAAAAAGAATATCTATCGTGGCTTACGTCCTCATGGGAAAAGCCAGAAGAGATGCTGTCAATGCTCACATCCTCATGGGAACGACAAAGGACTCCACCAGATTCGGATTTTGAAGCAGATTTTGATAGTGACTAAAGTGCAGCCAGACCTTGTTAGTGCGTCTTCTTTTTCATAGTGCGTCTTGAATTATTGTACTAAGAGAATATTGAGCAGACACCGTCATGACTAAGTAATGTCAGACAAGGACCCTCAATTATTCTCATTTGTGTTATAAATGTGTGTGTGTGTGTGTGTGTGTGTGTTTGAGTGTGAGTGTGTGTTTGTATTCTGAGCTCTCAAAGACCAGAGACTAGCAAGCTCTAATCTTGAGGCTTAACTTGGTATGTAATTTATTGCTTGAATTAATATTGAAGCCTGCTGGGCCACCAGTCTGAGGACTGTTCTGTTCCAAGATCATCTTAAGGAGTGAGATTGTAAGGCGCGTTGGAGAAGCGAAAGGGTCGCGTTAGTCCGCGCATTTCTCAGATTGATGTGAGGAAGTCTGCCTTAAGCGTCCACTTCAAAGGTTCAAGTAAGTTACTGAGTCCATAACAAGATGATGGACTCAGTAACTTACTTGAACCTTTGAAGTGGACGCTTAAGGCAGACTTCCTCACATCAATCTGAGAAATGCGCGAACTAACGCGACCCTTTCGCTTCTCCAACACGCCTTACAATCTCACTCCTTAAGATGATCTTGGAACAGAATAGTCCTCAGACTGGCGGCCCAGCAGGCTTCAATATTAATTCAAGCAATAAATTACATACCAAGTTAAGCCTCAAGATTAGAGCTTGCTAGTCTATGGTCTTCGAGAGCTCAGAATACACACACACACTCACACTCAAACACACACACACACACACACCTATTTATAACACAAATGAGAATAATTGAGGGTTCTTGTCTGACATTACTTAGTCATGACGGTGTCTGCTCAATATTCTCTTAGTACAATAATTCAAGACGCACTATGAAAAAGAAGACGCACTAACAAGGTCTGGCTGCACTTTAGTCACTATCAAAATCTGCTTCAAAATCCGAATCTGGTGGAGTCCTTTGTCGTTCCCATGAGGATGTGAGCTTTGACAGCATCTCTTCTGGCTTTTCCCATGAGGACGTAAGCCACGATAGATATTCTTTTTCCCAAGTGGGGTTATTCTGCACTTGAGCATCTTGATACACGTCAACAAATACTGTTTCTTTTTCGTCCCGTTCCTTTGCTTTTCCTTTAGGGTCAGATATCATTATTGAAGATTCTTCTTTCTGTGGTGCATGTGAGCTTTGTCCGGTGTCGAATATTGCTTTTGAGGATTGTCCCACATGAAACTTTATAGAGTCAGATGATTTTCTTAAACTTTTTTGAGGGAAGAGATAATCATCCTTATTCCACTTGTTTACATAAGCGAATGGATCAATTTCGATGCCAAGAAAAGAATCTTTCTTGCTTTTTCTAAAGTCGGGCAAGGACTGTACTGCCAACTCAACTCCATCCAGTAATTCCCACTTGAATATCTGAAACATACTAACACCTTGCTCTATGGCTGACTGTACCCATAATTTGCATTGATGGCTGATATTCCCTTTTTCTTGCCATCCTAACTCAAACATCATAGATGAACATACTCTGTTTGATAATAGTAGATTAATGAGGCATACTACATCTCCAGTCCAACATCCTGTAGATACACTAATGGTGATTAGTGCCTTTTGATTGATTATCAGTCTCATTACCCCACATCTTCCTTGCATTGGCTCTAAGGTTTTGATTAACGAAACTTTTTCTGATAACTTCAAGGCATGAAATTCTTGAAGCCAACTTGAAATCTTTTTTATCTCTTCTGGATTTTCTGCCAATGTAGATTCTATTATACTATTTGTTCCATACACCTGTGAAAAAGGATTAGGAACTATGGGGTTTCTAAATTCCATGCTCTGATAATCCCATGGTTCTGAGAAAGTTCTGAGATACTGAAGTGTTCTTTCAATACACTGAGAAGCTCGAACTTGAAATTTCTTCTGAAACCTGCCATTTTTGACTTCCCAATCAGCAAAAGGCTGGAACAGTTCATATTGTGGGAAAGAGTCAGTAGCTACAAAATTTTCATCAACTTGTTGCAGGAAGGTTGCATCTAATTCTTCAAACAGATCAGGAATCCTGAGTGATTTCAAGAAACGTTCAACTAATTCATTCATATTTATTTCCTCAAGATCTAGCATTTTTGCAGAGACATAAACAGCAATAGAGAAATCAATTCCACCAATTATTTGATAATAATTCAAAGTCTTTAAAACTTTGATCATTTCTTCTGTGTAGTGACTACTCCATGTGTCATCAAGAAGTTTGAAATAAACTTTCACTTTCAAGTTTGGCAGAGGATAAACCTTTACCAATTCCTCATCAAGATTTAGAAAAATACCAACATTCTTATGTTGCCAAGCTTGGCATCTTTGAATCCATTGGTTTCTTCTCAATCGTAAGCCAACCAGCTTTTTAATTTCTTGAGTAACATCTTCTAACAGAAATTCGAAAATTCGAAACCTTTGAACAAACGTTTCAAAATTGTCATCAGCAGGGGTTTTGCTTGAAAGGTTGAATATTTCATTCCTATGCACATGAACTTTGTTCATTTCCCTGGTCAAAGCATCTTCTAGAAAATTAGAATTTCCCGGGATCCATTCAACATCAAACTCATACATTTGGAACCACATTTGCCATGCTAACAGTCTTCCACGAGCTAACTGCTTTGAGATCTTTGCATTCAGAAAATACTTAAAGTTCATGGAATCTGTTCTAATTAAAAACTTTGCTGGAGCAAGATAAATTTCAAACTTCTGGATTCCATTGAATATGGCAAGGGTTTCCTTTTCAGCAGGAAAATAATTCTTCTAATGTTTTAAAAATTCTCCCGAAGCATAAGCACAAAGAATTTCTTCTGTTTTTTCTCCTTCTCCCCTTCGTTCAAAAAGTGCGGCTACCCAAAAATTGTCTAAAGCATCTGTCTGCAAAATTAGAAAACCATTACCTGGTGGTTTCAAAGCTGGGAGATGCTAACATTATGTTTTTAGGAGCTGGACTGCTTTAGTTGCTTCAGGTGACCTCACTTTTATTCTCCCAATTAGAGGCCTCATACCTTTTTATTTTTTAAATAAAACATCTTCACTTTATAACTAGCCCTTATAGTCCCTTCATTACAAATATTAAAATAATAATAAAGTTAATATTTGATTTCTCTTTATTAATTAATAACTTATTGTTATTTTATTTAAAACCACTAGACTATATAAGACGATAAGATAGTCATAAAAAATAAACCAACTGATAATACTAAAAATGGTAACCTTGCAGATGACCCAATTAGTGCTCAAAACTAACTTACTAAAAATAGTGAGTATTGAAAACTATCCTGAAAACATTCCTAACAAAGGCACCCTACTCATAAACCCAATGAGATCTCAACAAACATAAAACATTATCAAACTACTGGATTAATTTCCTCCAAGGTTCCCTAACCCTAACCCAAAAATCTACGAGAACCAACTAATAAGCTAGAGGTCCACCAAGTCCAATGGTGAGGAAGGGGACATTACAATAGATTTTGGGTCAATTGACTCTTTGTTATGTGATTCACAAGAAAATAAATAGTTAACTCCTACGAAAATAAATAATTAACTCCTACATGTGGATCATGAATAATGTGATGGATTTGTAATAACGTAGACAAAGCATATAATTCTAAGTAATAATGAGAACTGAGGAGAATGGAGAGATGATAGAGATGAAGAGCACGTGTGAGATTCATGGAGAGATTATTGTGGAGATTGTTATGTATTTGGTTTGAACCAAACATGTAATTATGACATAACTATTATAGTCATCTATCATTATAGAAAGTGACCAATTATATAATAGAAATACACATAAATGGTTTAATAGAATTTTCCCTTTAAAGGTTTCTTTAATATAAATCCCTATGTCCCTTGATATATGTTTGTATGTGCTTTTTGTTGACTATTGAAACCAACAACTGGTACATTTATGGTGTAATGAAAATGAAGCATAAAATATTAGAGAACATGCCAATGAAAGAGAAAGTGCAATGAAGTTTTTAAAAATGGTTTTAGTAAGTCTATGTTATGTCCTTTCACAAGTTGATCCAAACAGTCATGTAAGTGTTTAAATCCAAAAATATGTTTGAGGATCATTTGTCAAAAATCAATTAAGATATCATTATATAAAAAGACCAATTTTACAAGTGAAATACATTTGGAAATGGTTTAATTAAATAGAATTTCCCTTTTAAGAGTTTCCTCAATATAAATTCCCATGTCCCTTCATATATTTTTGTAGTCTTTTGTTCTTGGATGTTGAAGCAAACAAGAAAACCCTCTTAAGATTGTATCTCTTGATTAGAGAGGACGGGTTTTCTTGGAGTTGTGTATATAATTCAAAAAAGGGTACAATATGAAGTTGGGTGAACTCATTTGAGTTAGTTTCGCAAAAGCAAATATGGGATGGATATGGATTGTTGAAAATATAAATCTTTTATTGGATTATGACTTATGGGAAACTACTCATACGTGAAAACTAAAGGAAAAGAGGGATCATGTGACATTTAAGGTGTCCGTTTTGCTATGCACCTAAAGAATAATCGATACGTTTCTTCATGGAATGTAGCTTCTCTATTTGGTATGGGAATTTTTCCTTCGTCGAGTTGGGTCAACCCATGGACATGGCATAAGAAGTATCTTGGATCATTTCAAAATAAATCTCTACTTCAGAGAGTTTGAAAGATAATGCCCAAATATATTTTTGGAAAATATGGTTGGTAAGTAATAGATCCATGTTTAATTAAGAGAGGTTATTTTCAAATATTGTTGTATCTCAAGTGAGGGGGCCTACTCACGTAGTTGATTCTTTCAACTTGGTTAGAGATGCCAATTAAATTTTTCTTAAGAGTGATTATGGTTAAATAATTTCATGTTTGGAGATCTTTATCATTATAAACTTGTTTCCAGTTAACTTTATTATGGACTTTTATGAGGGTATTTTTAAGGATTTAAATACTAGACTTATGTATAGTATTCGAGGTGATCATTTTTGTGAAAAGATAATACATGTACATACTAAGTACATATTCAATAAAAACTTATAATCTACCTTAAAATTTGTAATTTTTTGAGGAATATTATAAATTAATCATATTTATATAAAAAAGAAAGTGATTTTTTAACCAATTTGGTGAATTATTATTTTTTAAATAACCAAAAGTAGTCAATTAGTAAAGATAGAATTGGATTTAATCAATGAGAATATAAGAAAAATATTTACTATGTCTTTAAAGTAACCTAGTGATGTCAAGTGCGGAGGAAGGGGGGGGGGGGGGTGATATTTGACTCCAAAGGAAATCTAAAACTAGTTTTACTTGTGATTCACTGTAATCCACCAACACTCAAGTAAACCAAAGGGAATCAAAATCCTAATCATTTTTGTGTATTTATATGCCATAACCCAACAAATGTTGCAATCAAGTTGTATTTCCAATGTTAAGACACTTCAGGTTGGTCAAAGGATGTTAGCTTGGGTGGTTTGGTGAACACTTTGTTTCCCTAGCTACGTGGGTTCAAGTCTTGGATACATGTTGTAACTAGCTCATTTGTGGAATTTATAAAATAGTTGTATATTGTGTAATAGTGACAACTGATCTTCCAAAGTTACAAATTCTCTAGAAATTCCTATTTCATTTTTCAAAAAAAAAAAACCAAGAGAGAGAGGGAGAAGACTCCTTAGGTTGATTAAAGAGCACAAGGCGTGGTGAGAAATTTTGGAACTATAGAATTTTTTTAGGTACTAAGAGTTAGTCTGTAACTTACATAGCATGTTTAATGGACAATAAAGAGGTATCATTAAACGAATGAGTGCTATGTGTAGATGAGGTGGCCTATTTTATTCTATATCTCCTATGACTACAAGCTTGTTAAACAATATAAGTCTCACTTCTATTGAATCGATGCACAAGTTGGATGAATATATAAGGGTGAAAATATGGGCTTTAGCCTCAGGTTGCCCCTTTGTACTATCCTTTGACTGCCTCATGTGAGGTGGAGGATCATTAATTAAGGGTAATATGATACAATTCTAGTTTGATTGTGGGATTTTAATACAATGTAATTCTAGTTTTTTCCTTCTTTACTTAGAGGTTTAACTCTACTATTTTCATATTCATCTTTTACAATTATTTTCTTCTTTTTTTACAAATAGATTTGGGGGGGTTTTGCTTCTTGTGTCTAGAGGGTTGGGACTTAGTGAGAAACTTCTAGTTCTATAAGTTGTTGATGTTCTTAGTCAGGAAATTGCTTGGACACTTTGAGAATACTAAATTTAAGGTATGAAAAGAAGAATGGTAAGTAAATTAAAGACCTCTAAGTAACATATTCTCATTTCAATAGAATATCATTATTTCATCTAGATAGTTATAAAGAAAAAATGTTTGAATTATCAATTACTATGACATGTCAAAATTATGAAATAGAAATACTAAAAACAAATTTCAAAATGGAACTTTCAATCTCTAAATTTTCTCTTCTTTAATCTTCATTGGATGAAGTGAAATTATAATCAAAGAACATGAAAAAATACAACATATACATGAACATATAACAAATAAAAATACAAATTTAAAACCAACTCTAGCAAAAAATATTAAGCAAAACACCATTAACATGAATACTTTCTTTGAAATTTAAATTTTAATATGTTTTAAACAACTATTTATTTTTAATAAATGCAATAGTATTTTTTTCGTAATCTACAACACCAAAATTTCATTTCATTAACAAAACAAAATTACATATAGATCAATTCGAGATTCCCAAAGACTCTAGCAATAACCCATCAACAAATAGGGAGAATGAGCATACAAGCAACTCCCTAAGGTAACAAGAAACATAAACTACAAAGATTGCAGAAACAACATGGAAGCGTACAACATACCACCCATGATCAAAGTGACATAAACACCATATTTCCCTACTACCCATACAATGGAGAGCAAATCAACAATGCACAAATAACAACAATTACTTGCAATACTGCTAGTGAAGCACACATCAAAATCTCTTTGCATCATAATCACTAATACAATCCCTGGCTGTCATAATCTTTGGAATCGTATGAACACCAACATACGCAGATATCCAAAAAGGAAAATACCACAATGGTTACCAATGCTATCCAACCCAATGCCCACATTGATAAAGCAAAATTCATGAATAACACGAGCATAATAGTGCAAGTAAAAAGTCATGGGCATACACAAGAATGGAAATGCTAAGCATTTCAATTATGCAAACAATCTAGAGAGACCAACCTGCATTTGACATCCATAACTAAACACAATATAACCACACTGAAGATGCCTTACATATATAGAAAGGTAATTCAAAATGCTCCATAACAGTACACCCACCATTAACCTTCATACTGAGCTAATAGAACGAACAAAGTAGAAACCACCAAATTGAAACCATACTTGGAGATGAATAATTGAAAGTGAAACAAAAAGTAGAAGAACAACTAAAATTATTTCTGATTAAAGGAGATGATTGTCAAGTCTTGAGAATTGTCCATCGGGGGGTTAGTAGGATCACTAGGCAGGTTAGTGAGATCACCTAAAGCATAATCTGACACCATAAAATTTTCAACCCTGGCCAATTTTGAATCCACATTGTCCAAACAAAAACATTGATTCTTGAGCATACATTTGATATCCTCAAGAGAAGAGAAAACATTGTAATCCTTGACCTTCTTATCCTTAAAAATTAATCGCAACAAGGTATCCATCTGTTGGTGAAGAGCTAAGGAATTCTTGGAATGAAGCCTGTGCTTCCTGAATCTACCAAGATTAGGGACCCTAGCCATGTCTTCACCAACAATATCTGAATCAGAATGATACAAATGTTCACCAGACTCCTTTTATTCCAACAGGAGGATTTCCTTCCACACTTCTAATGGAACTACATCTAAAAAGTCTCAACCGAGTCATAAGAAAAATGACGTATACACTTATATCCAATAGTACCAAATCCTCCCCTTCTGCTCATCATTCTTTGGTGAGGAGGCATGAGTACAAGGACAAGAGAACAAATTAGATAACCACTGAGAGACCCTCTACTAGCGAAACAAGCTGAAAGATGAAGCATCGAGCCTTGTAACCTTGATTGAAAGATTAGCAGGTCCTCACCGACTTGCCACCCCACAGGACCAGACCCTAACAAATTATCAAATTCCCCACAACACAAAGACATAACACAAGAAAAATTCTCAATATCTCACGAGGCAAAGAAACTGACACATGCAAAGAACAAGAACATACTCAATAATCTGACCAAGGGTAAAGGGAATTCAACACTTAAAAGAGCAACAACATTAACAATGCAAAACCAAAGACTACCAAATAAAACCTTCACTTCACAAAATCAACAAATCCCAATACAACCAAAAGAACCAACTTTGAGCAAAGCTACCCTAATTAGCAAAACTTTGAGCCACACAAAGAGCACAAGACAAAAGAACAACCTTGGATACCATTCAAAACGAGAGAAATAAAAACCCACAACCTTGGATACCTCCAAACTTACATCCAAAGACTTGTACATGATTCAAAATAAAAACCCACACCCTCAACCGCTCAACAACGCACAACACATTACTTGGACTCTAATCGACTCATAAACCGAAAACCGCAGAACAATCGAGAAGAAACAAAGCACAACAACCACAGAAGAATCGAGAAGAAAAGGATAATTCCTCTCCTCCAATCTTACACTCGACGTAGTTTGGCCAACCTAGCACCATTCACGGGCATTTAAGGACAAGGCCAACAACGTGCTAACCTACAACCGTCAGCTCGTGATCGCCACACGTCCCCAAATGGTGACACGTATTACCCATTCCACACTTTCCTCAGTGTCCAACGTTCCCTCTCTGCCCACGTAATGACCCCCATCGAGGAACTGAATGCATTACTTAAGAAGTTTGTATTAATTATAAAAATTGTTTTTACATAACCTACTAAATTTTAATCAAAACCACTTATGTTACATTCATCTAATTGGTGATGATAATTGGAATGGTTTATAATGTGATTTTTTTGGAGATTTTGGTGATGGAATCTGCAGAAGAAATTGAGGTTAAATTTTAATTTGTTGCAATTAAAATGATTTTTTAACTGCATGTTTGGATTCAGCACCCTGGAAAACCCTTGGGACGCCTTGATTGTGCAGAAACTAGCTATCAAACTTGCGATTCCAATAAATTGCTGTCGGATTTCGATCGGAAAAACCCACCAGAAAAACTTCCAAAAAATCGCATTATAGACAACTACATGATAATTGAATTACGCGCATGGGAGAGATGTGTCATTTGCACGTGTCGAGTTTCCATGGCCGTTCATGGGCAGTTAAATGTCAGTGGCCGTTAATGATATTATGGAAAAGCGTCTGTTCCCCACTCCGCATGTCTCTTGTGTGCCACCGCCACTACTCACGTTTTGCTGGAGGAGGTGGCGGTGATTATTTTATGCACTGAAAAAGAAAGGATTAAATAAATTTCAGCGATTTTTTAAAATTATAAATTGGTAACGTTTTTGTGGGTATTTTCAAGGTTAGAGTTTGTATTATGTATTTTAATATATTGAATGTAATTATATATAAGTTCTTAAGGAATTGTTTAACTTTAAAATTATTATAATAAGATTGGTTATATTATTTTTTGAAAAAAATAATAATTATTTTTCGGCGAAAATCACAAGGAATACCATTTGTCGACGCATTTCGAACTAACTAGTGTGGTTCATCGACAAGTTGGTTCGAAACGCGTCGACAAATGGTATTCCTTGTAATTTTCGCTGAAAAATCTCTCATAACTTGATATGGATCACAAAAGCCTAAACTCTATAATTATTTTTCTTAATCACTTGAAATAAATTTAATTAACATTTGTTTTTTATAAAAAATATTTTTATATTTTATACGAGAAATACATATGTTTAGAAATTATTTATATTTAATTACAAAACTGGAAAACATTACAACAAAACTTATCGATTAAAATTAAATAATAAAAATAACACATTTCTTTCTATGACTTCACAAAAACCCAATTAACAAATTAACATTTATTTAATATATATTTTTTATTTTATAATTTTTTTATACATTTTTATATTCATTATATTTAATTTTTAATATATATATATAAATAATTTTACTTTCTACTTTCTTGATATATTGAAAAGGTGTTATTCAATTCAGTTTTTTATATAACCATATTCATACCATATAGTTAGAGATTTTAGATATTATATGTTCACACAATTTTGTATTAATTTTTTCTTATAGATTGAAAATTATATAAATTATTTTTCTAGTTTTAAAAAGAAAATAATTATTGTTAAGTTTAAAATTAATAAAAGAATTTGTTACTTGTGGCATTTTAAGAGGGTTGAAGATGAAAATCATTATTTTAGATTGTCAATCTTATACTCACATTCTATTTAATTTTCAAAATATTTGTCACACTACCAACATTTTTGACTTTTTAATTAAGCAAAATTATGGTGATCTAGGAAACATTCTCTCACTTTGTTTCGAGTATAGAATAAAACGTTAAATAATTCTAATTAATCTCTTACTTTCTTAAAGCTACTAGTCTTTAAGTGCAATTTTTTGGAAAGCTTTTGGGTTTTCTTTCCGATCTAAGTCTTTTAGAACCAAACAGGAATTCATTGAAATGTTTTCTATAACTGGATAGGGATTCATTGAAATCACAAGTTTGACAGATGAACTCTACAAAATCATAGTGTCCCAAGGGTTTTTTAGGGTTTGAGTCCATGATTATGGCCAAAAATCCACCAAAAACTCTAAAAAGTCGCACTTAAAGACTACTCCTTATTAAAATACTATAAACCATAGAGATCTCAATGAACATTAAAAATCATCTTTATTTATTATAAATTAAAGAAATCTAAAATATAAAATCTAAAAAAAAAATGTTTTTTATTATTTAAAAAGATGATTTACCAGTTTTATTTTTTCAATAAAATTTATTATTATAATATAAAATTAAATCTATTATTATGCATTAAATTTTTATTGATATAGATAATTAAAATTAGCCAAATAATTTTTATTTAACATTGGCACTCTTTGAAATTAGTCTTATTTTATATATATAGACGTGTTCCTCTTATTATTATCTAAAAATAACTATATTATTACATCCTAAATTTAATTAATTAAAACCAGCCTAGATCCGGAGTTAAGATGGATCTAAGATGATTTAATTTCCCTCTTTAAATAGGCTATATTCCACATGAATACCATGAGTCAATACCTAGGTTTTCAATACTATGAGTCATTTTTAATTTTATTATTATTTTATTTTTATAGGGTTATTTTTATTATGTTACTTTTATTTTTAATTTTTTATTTTATTTTGACTGGGTTAAAATGCTTACATTACATTAACATTTTTTTTTTTAATTTGAGTTTAAGTTGTTTAATCATTTGTGTGGCCCAATTTTTTTTAGGTTGTTGAATCCATTTATGCATTCAAAAATGTATTTTAAACAACAACAAAAAATCACAATCTTGCTTGAAATTGTGTCCATTGATATATGTTGATTATCTTAATTTTACCTTTTTTAAAAATATGATGTCATTTAATATTATTTGCTATTTTATTTTACCATAATGTCATTTGTTATTTGATAATTTTCATAGTAATTTCATAATTATAATACAATTGTAATAAGTAAATACGAAAATGTAAATATGGATTTAAAGATAAAAAGTAATTTAAATTTGAATATGCCATCATCTTTCATTTATGAATATAAGATAAAGATTGGGGTTAAAAACAATTAATTTGTCAACATTCTCACAGCTATGATGTTTCCATCATTATATATTATTGAACTCCAAATTTTCATTAATTATTAATTAAAATCATTAATTTACTATTTCTTTTTATACAACTTGGAATTTTTTTATCCATTAAAAGTTCACGCAACCTAACTAATAAATGAAATGGTCTTTTTTAGGGCCTCCCTTACATCCTACTCCATCAAACATGTATTTGGAGAAGACAACAAGGATGCGGATAGGCAGTCTAAAGAAAGTGTATAGGGACAATATGGAGTCATGAAATACAATCTATCAATAGACCATCTCATCAGAGAGGAAGGCGAGATCATCTTGCCTTAACACACAGATCTTGTTTCTTGTTTTCTTATATATTGTCTAACATATGGAGTGGTAATGGGCACAATAATATTTTGCTTTTTGAATATTTGATTATGGGAATGACCACCATATGTTAAATTAGGATAGTGGGTGTTTATATTCACTCAGATACATATATTGGACTTTATATATATATATATCCAACTTTTTTTTTCTTTTGAAAAAAAAAATTGGTTTTTTTGAGGGCATTTTTTCTTCGTTAACTTTAACCAAAATGCTACAGAGATTTAAAAAAAATGATTTTAAGTTGTTTAATTTGTAGAATTTGAGTGCTCCAAGGGTTTTCTAGGGTGATGAATTCATTTATGCATTCAAAAATGTATTTTAAACATCAAAAAAACACAAACTTGCTTGACATTGTATCCTCTGATTCCACTATGTTATAGAAAATATCATTCAATTATTACACACATCTCATAACCATGACGAACTTTAAATAGTTGATCATCAATATATTAGTGAGCAATAGTCTTTAAGTGCAATTTTTTGGAGTTTTCGACTGATTTTTGCACAAAATAAAGTTTTGGCCAAATCTTTATTTGTGTTGTTTAAACTTGTTTTTGACTACATATATGGATTCAACACCCTAAGAAACTCAAGACACTTTGATTGTGAAGATTTCACTTGTCAAACTTGTGATTTCAATGATTTAAATTGGTTTTTGACTACATATATGGATTCAACACCCTAAAAAACTCGTGGGGCACTTTGATTGTGAAGATTTCACTTGACAAACTTGTGATTTCAATGATTCCCTTCTGGACTCTAGACAAATAAATAACTGGAAAACTTTCCAAAAAGTCACACTTAAAGACTACTCGTATTAGTGAGATCTAAATAATCATTAATTTGTTATTTAAAATAATTTATTTATTATGAAAATATATTATTGCTCTCTAAATATTCATTAATTTTTTAATTAAGATCATTTATTTATTATGAATTTATTATACAAAGTTAACATTTTTGCTCCAAAAAAAAAAAGATCATTTTGATTATAACACACATATTATATCATAGTAGTAGCATGTTATTTTACTTTAAAATGTTATTAATAAATACATAGTCTAACTAATAAATGAATTGACCTTTTCCAAACATTTTTTATAGTCAAAATTTCCCAAAATCTATAGAGATTTTTAAGAATCATAAGTTTAAGTTGCTTAATCTACAAAGCTCCAAAGTCTTAGGGTTTTGAATCCATTTATATATTCAAAAGTGCATTTTAAACAATAACAAATCATAATATTGCTCAGGATTATATTGCCAGATTTTGGTTAATAAACCATTTCATCTATTAATTATATTATGCCATTAATAGATATATTTGTAAACTCTAATTTTTTATTAATTTATTAATCATCATCATTCATTTATTACATCCATTGCTATGCTATGCCCATTTTAATAATTATTCTTTAAGATATTATTATGTTATAAATTTTTATTATTTTATCAATTGAAATCAATAATTTATTACATTTATAATCATAATCATACTATCTCACTTTGGATCTAGGACATTCATATAAATTAAATTGTTGGCATGCCTATAGGTATCAATCCATTATAAGCATCAAAACACTTACCCCAAGATACATCTCACACTAATCATATGTAAAAAAAAAATCTTAAAAAATTAATTTCATTATAACCTTATTTTAAATTATTATTATTATTATTAATTATAAAAAAAATTATATATAAGTTAAATAATAGTATTAACCATGTAGATTCATCCCAAATTTACCATGGAAACTCTTAACCCGAAAATAGTTTTTGTTACAATATTATGGGTCAATACCATGACTTATCAATACCACATACCCAATATGACACTTGTTCACATGACATTTTCTTTGATTAATTATTTTGAGATAAATTAATTAAAAGAGCATAACTTACTTGGAGATAAATTAACCTTTGATAATACTACTATGAATATTCTCGCATATTCCATGAAGTTTAAATCTCTACCATCCACCTCATAATTATTGATAGTTAAATTATAATTATTTGAGTGTGGTCCTAATCCCAAGGGGTGTCTACCCTAATATCGTTATCACAATCGTGGAAATGTATTCAGTTATCTATTGAAAATGGAAACAAGAAACTCTTAATTTAAATTTCGCTTGAATTAAATTAGGAGAAAATTGTAATTCCACATCACAAGACAACGAGAATGAGTTAACTAAGTTAGTTTCACTTACATGGCTCAGTTAATTCAAGTTTAGGGCTTAAGTTGAGTCATATATAATGTCTCCTAAATTTTAGGAGCATAAGTTGAGTTTAATTTGAGTTGTAATAGTTTAATTCAATTAAACTGGGTTAGTTAAACTAGTTCCAACTATTGGAGGAACTAGTAGAAGGTCTAGCAGTGGGGTGCAACTACATGTGTTCAATTGGTTAACTGATAAACCATACATAATTAACTCATGCATGCATGAAATTTGAGTTACACAGTTCATATTGGAGTTCAAGGGCAATGTATTATCAATTATATAATTTTTCGATTTGTACAGGTAGTGCATGCAACCAGAGAAGGTCCAATAGAGATTGCACAATTTAGGATGGGGATTTCACTAATTAATAGGGGGATAATTCCTTGAGAAACATTGCAAGGAAATAGGAGCTTAGAAGGTAGCAAAATTGGCTAAGTCTTGGCAAAATTCAGCTTGTGAGGAAGTGAGATAGATTGTGTTTGTTCAGCATAATGATGATGAGAATTGTGCCTTGGCTGGAAAGGCAAAGAAAGGGAAAGGGAATAAATCCTAATTTAAAGGAGATTTTGGTCAGGAGGGAAAGAAGAAGGACTTGTCGAATATTAAATTTTTTCACTGTCATGAGTTGGGACACCACGCCACAAAGTTTCCACACAATAAGGCTGACAAGAAGCCCTCAAGACGAGCGACAAATGAAGCTCTAGCTCCACAATTCAAGTTGGATTTCACACTCATTGCATGCATGGTGACATCAGTGATGGGTAGTGTGTGATATATGGATAATGGAGCCTCATTCCATATGATGGGAAATGAAGTTTTTTTAGTGACTTAGAGGAGGACCTGCATATAAACATCAAGATGGGAGATGATGGAAGGTATAGCACAACTGATATCGATACAATTACTTTTCAATGAGAGTATGGTTCTCCTCTCACATTAAAAGATGTCATGTACGTTCCGGGTCTGAAGAAAAATTTAGTTTCAGTTGCTATGTTGGAAGACCATGGCTACGCTGTGATATTTAGCAAACGAAAGGCTTTCCCTAGACATATCGCCACAGGACAAGTGAAGTAGATTAGGGTTCGGGTTAAGAACCTTTAGAAATTGGATGTAGAAAATTGTGCTGCCTTGAGCACGAAAGCAGTGAAGTTACAAATCCGAGACATCAGTGAATTATTGTTGGAAATAGCAATAAGAAATGCTAAAAATAGCATTGCTATAAATAGCATTTCAGGTACCAATGTTGGACATAGAAACAAGGAATGAAAAATGGAAGTGCTAAAAACAGCATTGCTATAAATAACATTTTGGGATGGATTCAAATTTTAGTTAGTCTCTAAACTTAAATTGAGAAGTAAAGTTTGAATTTTATCTTAGTAGCTATTTGTAAAATAATTAATTAATTCATCTTGAGTTAATTAGTTGTAGGAAATAAAATATGAAGTCTATGTGAAGACATTCAACAGTTTCTGCATTGATTGAGGAAGTTATCCCTTGATTAAAGGAGATCGGGATGAGTTGTACTTTGAGTTGTAATTAGCTAGCTTAGTTAACAAAGTTAAGTCCAGTTAGATTAGTTCAAATAGTTTGTTGAACTAATTGTGAGTTCAGTTAGTTAATGCATGCATGCATGTAACTTCTGCACTTCAAATAACTGAATATTCTCTCATAAATAACTCATGCATGTCAGTTTAGCCAGAGACCCAGTTGAGATCAGAGGAAGTGACAATGTACTATCAGTTGGAGGAATTTTCCTATATAGGAAACTCATCCATGCAAAAGGAATTATCTCCTTCAGGATTGCGCAATTATTTCAGAGGTCAATGTTGTGTGTGAGGTGAGAATCACACAGGTTGTAGCTGGAGGACCCAGGAGAAACTGCACAAGGAAATAGGAGGCTTGGAGGACTAAAGGAAGGCATATGTGTTGTCTATTATGTCTATGAGCAGCAGTGAGGGATTATACTGAGAGCTGGATAGCTTGAGAGCTAAATTTTTATGTAATCCTACGATATTTCCACTTGTATGATAATATAGATAGTGGGGTTTTCAGCTAAGGCTTTCCCCAGAGTATTAATCTATGTTCGTGTGTGATTTTTTTGTTCTTCATCTGTTATATGTGTTCTAATTGATCTTGCTCAAAATCGATTAAGCTTCCGCAAGTTTGATTGTAGAAGTAGATTAAGTATTTTGCTTTAGTACATCGCATAATCAGATTAATCTACAGTGATAATTTCTACATGGTATCGAAGCAAAGGTGATCAAAGCGGAGAACAATATACGAAGAAGAAAATTCAAAGTAAAAAAAAATTGGGCTGCGAGTTTTTAGAGCAGATCTGAAAATTTTTCTGCAAAATTTTTAGAAGCAAATAATAGATCTATATTCCTTGTTGAAAAATACCCAAATTCAAAAAAAAAAATCATCTGAATTGGAGTTCGGATGAGGGAGATATGGTTGATTTAAAATAAGCTCTTTTTCCTGAAAATTTGGTGACGGCAGGAAAGATGAAATAGATTGGTGTGCCAACCAAGAACCTGTATGCTATTGAGGTTCAAGATGCATGCAAAACCTTGCGGAGCAAGGAAAATATTGGAGACTTGGTGGTTAAGAGGGAGAGTACATTACCTCTCAACATGCAGTGCTAGAAGAAGTATCAGACAATTGTGGAGGAGCCACAATTGGTGAAGCAACTTCAGAAGGTTGTGGAGTAGCCACAACTGGAGAAGCCGAGAGGAGATTGAGTGGAGGCATCCACTCATGCGGAGACCTCCAGTAGCGAGAAATTTCAAGCCAAGCGGGCAGAGGGAGCACATGCATCCATACCTCTAGGTAGGAGGTGGGGCGATGTGGAGTGACAGTCCTAAGAAGGCTGGAATAAGGGCAAGATCATTGAGGTACCCAACCTCTTTGATTAAACCTTGCTACGGGAGCCCTGACGAGGAGTAGTAGGATTGGCTGAATGGGTAGAGATAGATGCGGATGGAGTGACAGAGAGAGCTATAGTGCATGAATCCCAAGACAGTGCAGAGCTATCAAGCTGCAACAATGCGAGAGGCACAAGAGTGTTGCACCAGTGCAGGATGGCATAGAGAGGTGTGCAATGGTGTGAGATACATGGAGTGTTGTAGCATCTCAAAGGTCATAGAGGGAGCACTTGTCAGCTACAGAGGGAGCTTCAACATCAGAGGGTGTTTCTAGCCCAACAGAGAGGTCAGTTGGGAGATTTTTTGTTTCTAGAGTTGCTAGAGCAACAACACTTGGGAGAAGTGTTGCATGCAAGACATTCCAAAGGTTCAGGATCAGATTCAATTTGAATGCCTTTCTTGTTGAGAGGGAGTGTTGGAAATATAAAAAGAAATGCTAAAAATAGAAATGCTAAAAATAACATTGCTATAAATAGAATTTCAGGTACCAGTGTTGGACATAGCAACAAGCAATGAAAAATGGAAGTGCTAAAAATAAAATTGCTATAAATAGCATTTCAGGATAGATTCCAATTTTAGTTAGTCCCTGAACTAAAATTGAGAAGTAAAATTCGAATTTGCTCTTAGCAGCTGTTTGTAAAATAATTAATGAATTCATCTTGAGTTAATTAGTTGTAGGAAATCAAACATGAAGTCTATGTGAAGATATGTAATAGTTTCTCCATTGATTGAGGAAGTTATCCCTTGATTAAAGGAGATCAAGATAAGTTGTACTTTGAGTTGTAATTAGTTAGCTCAGTTAACTGAGTTAAGTCCAGTTAGATTAGTTCAAATAGTTTGTTGAACTAATTGTGAGTTCAGTTAGTTAATGCATGCATGCATGTAACTGCTGCACTTCAAATAACCAAATATTCTCTCATAAATAACTCATGCATGTCAGTTCAGTCAGATACCCAGTTGAGATCAGAGGAAGGGACAGTGTATTATCAGTTGGAGGAATTTTCCTATATAGGAAACTCATCCATGCATAAGGAATTATCTCCTTTAGGATCGCGCAGTTATTTCAGAGGTCAATGTTGTGTGTGAGGTGAGAATCACACAGGTTGCAGCTGGAGGACCCATGAAAAACTATGTAAGGAAATAGGAGGCTTAGAGGATTGAAGGAAGGCATATGTGTTGTCTATTCTGTCTATGAGTAGCAGTGAGGGATTGTACTGAGAGTTGGATAGCTTGAGAGCTAAAGCTTTGTGTAATCCTGAGATATTTCCACTTGTATGATAATACAGATAGTGGGGTTTTTAGCTAAGGCTTTCCCTAGAGTATTCTTTTGTGTTCATGTGTGATTGTTTTCTTCTTCATCGGTCATATGTGTTCTAATTTATTTTGATCAAAATCGATTAAGCTTCCGCAAGTTTGATTGTAGAAGTAGATTAAGTATTTTGCTTTAGTACATCGCATAATCAGATTAATCTACAATGAGAATTTCTACAATTATGGCATAGGAGACTTGGCCATTTACAACATGGAGCCTTGAAGATCATGCAAAAAATTTCTATAGGACTTCACAATGGTGAACTAGAGCAGTGAGATACATGTAAAGGGTGTACATTGGGGAAGTAAATCAAAGCCACCTTTCATGGTAAGGACAATAGAGCATAATCAATCCTTGAAAGAGTTCACTCAGATGCCTGTGGACCGTTCTCGATGACCTCCATGGCTAAGCACATGTATTATGTTATATTTGTAGATGATTTATCATGTGTGTGCTAGATTTTCTTCAAGCAGAGGAAAGCCCAGACATTTTCCAAATTATGTGAATTTAAATCAATTGTTTAGAAAGAAACTAGTAGGAAAGTGAAGGCTCTCAGGAGCGATAACAATGGTTAATATGTGTTGAATGAGTTAAAGAACTTCTATGCATAAGACAACATTCAACGAGATTTAATAGCATGCCATAACCAACAACAGAATGGGGTGGTTGAGAGGAATAAAAAAAGTATTGTGAGAGTTGCGTGGATGATGTTACATGATCAGGGCCTACCGTTGCACTTGTGGGATGAAGCATGAAACACAATTGTATATGTGTAGAACAAGAATCCTCATCAGATTCTTGGGATGAGTACACCAGAAGAAGTTTTTTAAGGGAAGAAACCAGATGTGTCACACTTTAGGATATTTGGTTCATCAGTTTACTGTCATGTTACCAAGGATGCAATGAAAGAGATAGAGCTGACAACTCAGTTGGTCATATTTGTGGGGCAAACTGATACACCTCACAACTATTGGGTGTACCTGATATCTCACAGAAGACAATTGTTCGTAGATATGTGAAGTTCAATGAAGAGAAGGTCATGAGATGTTCCCTTGAGAGGGAGATTCAGTTACATGCATATGAGGATATTTTGGCTCCAAAGGAAGAATCTCAGGATGATGTGGAGCAGCCATAAGCAGAGGAGTAGATGGTGGAAGCACCCACTCATGCAGAGACATCGAGAGATTGAAGGAAGTGCACCATGGAAGCTAAAATATTAGTGCATGATGTTAGAGAGAATGTCGTAGCAACCACATCACAGTGCAGGCAGAGGAGGTAACTAGATCAGTACACTATGTACATGGCTCTGATGAGTGAGGTAGTTGAGATAGAACCATCCTCATTCGAGGTAGTAGTGCCGATGCCAGTGTGGGTTGATTCCATGGTAGAGGAATATGATTCCATAGTAAAAAAAAATGTTTTGGAAGTCGTCACAAGGCTACAAAACAAGTTAGTGGTAGGTTTGAGATGGATCTACAAGGTGAAGCAAGAAATAGATGGAAGAATCAAGAAACACAAGGAAATCTCTATTGCCAAGGGGTTCTTTCAGGTGGAGGGTATTGTTTACGAGGAGACATTTGCTCTAGTAGCAAGGTACTCTTCTATCATATAAATTATAGCAAATACAGTGCAGATGAGATGGAAGATACATCATATGGATGTGAAGACAACATTCCTCAATCGAGTGATTGAGGAGGAGGTGTACATTGAGCAACTAGAAGGATTTGAGACCTTTGATAGATAGTCGCATGTGTGTAGTCTCAAGCGAGCATTGTATGGATTGAAACAAGAACCCTGTCCTTGGTACACTAGGATCAACATCTATTTCACTAGGTTGGGCTTCACCAAAAGTTAAGCAGATGAAAACCTTTACCATATTGTGGTTGAAGGTAAATTATTGATTATAGTATTATATGTCGATGATTTAATTCTAATAGATGATGAGAAGCTGGTCAAATATTGCAAGAGAATTCAAGAAGAAGGATCTAGATCTTATGCATTATTTCCTCGGTATGAAATTATGGCAAGGAGATAGGGAACTGTTTTCCTCTCATGGAAAGTATGCCAATGAGATACTGAATAAGTTCTAGATTAAGATAAAAAAAACCATGGAGACTCCTCTAATAGGGAATTGGAGGAAGGAAGATGTTATTTCAAGTGAAGTAGTGGAGGTTATGATCTATAAGAAGCTTTTGGGTTCACTTATGTATTTGGTGAACACACGACTAGACATGTGTTATGCAGTTAACCATATTAGTGAAGCAATGGTTAGGCCAACCAAACTGTATTGTAAGGAAACCAAACATGTGTTGATAAACCTCAGAGGCACTACTCAGTATGGTCTTTGGTACAGGTAGACAGAGGGAGTGAATATGCAAGGCTTCAAAAATGAAGATTATTAAGGTAGTCCATTAGAAAGGAAGAGAACATCAGGAGACATATTGAGTATTGGGTCAGCAAAGTTTCTTGGTACAATAGGAAGCAAAGATCAGTTGCATCAGTTCAGCAGAAGCAGAGTACATGGATGCTAGTCAAACAACTTGTGAAGCTATCTGGATGAGGAAGATTCTTGTTGGATTGTTTGGTTAGATGATGGATCCCACTATGATTTATTGTGACAACCAAAGTTGTATCAAACTCTCTAAAATCCAATTTTACATGATCGGTCCAAGCATATCGACATCCGGTATCACCATCTACAAGATTGTGTGCGGAGGAGAATCATGTTATTGGAGTACATTCCTACAAAAGAACAAGATGCAGATATTTTGACAAAGGCACTTTCAAGATGCAAATTCGAGTTCCATAGAGGCAGGATTGGGGTAGCAGATAATCCCTTTCTTCTTGAGAGGGAGTGTTGAAAATGGAAAAAAGAAAATCATGATTTAATTTTCCTTTGAATTAAATTAGGAGAAAATTGTAATTCCACATCGCAAGATAATGAGAACGAGTTAATTAAGTTGATTTCACTTAGTTCTCTCATTTAATTAGAGTATAGGGCCTAACTTGAGTCATGTAGAATGTATCCTAAATTTTATGAGCTTAGGTTGAGGTTAATTTGAGTTGTAATAGTTTAATTCAGTTAAACTAAGTTAATGTTAGTTAAATTAGTTCCAAATGTTGGAGGAACTAGTAGGAGGTCTAGCAATGCGGCGTTGCTTCATGTGTTCAACCAGTTAACTGATAAATCAACCATAATTAACTTATGCATGCATGAGATTCGAGTTACCCAGTTTAGATTGGAGTCTAAGGGCACTATACTATCAGTTGTATAATTTTCTGAGTTGTACATGTGGTGCATGCAATCAGAGAAGGGCCTATAGAGATTGCTCAATTCAAGATAGGGATTTCCCTAATTAATAGGGTGATAATTCCTTGAGAAACAATGCAAGGAAATAGGAGCTTGGCAGATAATAGAATTGGCTAAGTATTGGCCAGAGTCAGCTTGTGAGGTAGTGAGATAGATTATACTTGTGTAGAGATTGTTCAGGTTGAACAAGCATTGTGAATCTTCTCTATTTTTTTTATTTAATGCAATATATATATAGGAATGGGTTTTGAGCAGCAATATTTATGCTTAGATGAATCTCTAAGCATATGTGATTGAATCTTGTTTTATGTTTTGTGATTTCTCGATCGATTCATTGTTTGCACTGATGAGTAGAGTAGATTCAAGTCTTTTGTTTTAGCATATTACAGAAGTAGTTTGAATCTACAAGGAATTTCTACTTATCCTTATGTATTTTAACCTAAGTTTGGAGAATGTAAGAACTACCGACCAACCATTCAATATATTTTTAATTAACAATTAGTGGAGTTAAATAAATGTAGTGGAAAACACATTCTTGAAAGAAAAAATATCTCTTTAAAAAATTTGTCTACCAAAAGAGGGTACTCATCTTCAACCATGATTAGAGGAGCTTCTACTAGTAGTAGGGGAGTCCATCCCAAAGAAGAAGGAAATTAAGTCTATAGTAAATATCAATATAACATAATCATCAGATGAAGATTTTAAAGACTTTGAAAAAAAAATAAAAATCCTTTAAGAGTAACCAAAAATAAGGGTTTTGTTATGGAGGAAAAGGGGTTTGTAGGGGGTATATGCATGGATTAAGCATAAGGATAACTTGGTTTGGGAAGGGAATATCTCCTTTCTCAAGATAAAAAAATAAGTTAAAAATGATTTTTTACTTGGAAAAAAATGACTATTTGAGGGACCTTAAAGCAAGCAGAGCACATTTAATGGTTCCAAAATGACTGTGCTCTCTTATATTATAGGATGTTTCACTATGAGGAAGGAATACCTAGTGGACGCTTTTGCAGATGTTTTAGTGTTATAATTTTTTGGAGAAAATATTTTTAAAAACCCCCATTATTAGTGTCAAAGTTCAAATTCAACCTCCAAAGTTTAGATTAAGATTCAAGAATTTATTTCCTTTCATGATTTGTACAATGCGCGCTCGTCTCTTAAACCCTAGGAAAATTTTATCTACTTCAATTTCCTCCCCCTTGGTTTGTCCCTCTTACCTTTACGACTTATGTCCTACCATTAAGGAAATGATGCCATGAAGAGTCAAATTTATAGTCACTAGTTACTTGGATCTTATCTATGTCTAGATAGTTCTTAAATGAAACTAGGAAATAACAAAAAATTAAAAATTAAAAAATCACAATAACATTTTTGAATCGTCAGATAGAAAACATGGTTGCATGAACTTGATAGGCATAGTAAGGTTGAATCCCATGGAATATCTTTTTGTGTATGGTTTTAAAGCATTGTTTCCTCCTCTTTCATGTCTTTATTGTCATTTTCTGTTATGAAACCAGCTCAAGAAAAGATAGAAAAGATAGATCAACGCCTTAGAATTCAGCCTCTTCGAGGGGGCAACCTCCTTTACATTACATAAATGAACAATTCTTGGATGATTCAAATGACAAAACCTCCTTTCTATATATAGGAGTCTAAGGAGTCACAATATAATCCAGCCGACCTAACAATAATAATATAAAGCCACAAAAATAACAATAGAGGGATTCTATGGGGCACAGTAATAACAAAATGGGGGCAATAGGGGCACAACAATAATAATAAGGGGTATAACTACAATATTAATGGGGTAATCACTAGTATTATAGGGACCCAACATGCCCCTCTCCTTCAAAAAAGTGTTGTCCTCAACGCTTGAGTAGTTCTGGATACTTCTGCATAAAATTCTCATCCTCCCATGTGGAATCTTCAGCGGATAAGTTCTTCCACTTGATAAGATACTCTGAAATTGATCGATTTCATAGCTGTCGAGTTCTTGTTTCTGTGACTGCTTTTGGTTCCAATATAATTTTTCCTTCCTCGTCAAGTTCTGGCAATATTTTTTGAACTGGGAGCTTGTCGCCTATAACCTTCTTTAAACATGAAACATGGAAAACTGGGTGCAATCGAGAAGCTGCAGGAAGCTCCAATTTGTATGCCATAGTACCAATCTTTTGCAACACCTTGTACGGACCATAATACTTTGGTGATAATTTATTATCCTTCTTAGCTTGCTTGAGGGACATTTGCTTATATGGTTGTAGCCATAGGAATACCCAATCACCTACATCAAAACTTCTTTCACTGCGATGTTGATCTGCCTGTTGTTTCATTCTATTCTGTGCCAACATGAGGTTATCCTTTAAGAGTTGGAAGACTTGTTATTGATGTTCGATGTGATGTTCCACTGCCTGAACCTTAGAATTTTCTCTTAAATATGATGCGATGGATGGTGGTTGATACCCATAAAGTGCCATAAATGGGGTCATTTTTGTTGTTGTATGGAAGGAAGTGTTATACCACCATTTAGCCAGAGGCAACCATTTGACCCGTTGTGTCTATTTATCAGATACAAAGCAACGAAGATATCCTTCCAAACATTTTTTTACTATCTCAGTTTGCCCATCAGATTGAGGATGATAAGATGAGCTATGAGTTAACTGAGTACCAAGACAAGAAAAAGATTTTGTCCAAAAATTTCTAGTGAAAATGGGATCTCTGTCACTTACAATAATCTTTAGGTTTCCATGTAGCTTTTGAATTGTTTCCATAAATGCAGTAGAAACTGTACTGGCTTTAAATGGATGTGATAATGCACAAAAGTGTGCATACTTGGTAAGTCTGTCAACTACCACCATGATGACACTCTTTCCCTCAGACTTGGGTAAACCTATGATAAAATCCATTGAAACCTCCTCCCAACGTTGGCTTGGAATGGATAAAGGTTGTAATAGACCCGGTGTCTTTATTGTTTCAACTTTATTTTGTTGGCAAACCAAACATTCCGCCACAAACTTTTGAATATCTGATTTAAGGCCATCCCAAAAAAATTCCTTCTTAACCTTGTGGTAAGTTTTTAAAAATCTTGAGTGCCCTCCTAAGGGGGAAGTGTGCAATTCCATAAGAATCTTTTGTTTTAGCTGGGAATTCTTACAGAGGTATAACCGATCTTTGTACCATAACGAATCATTTTTCCAGCTAAATGTATCAGACGTACTGGAATCTTGTTGTAACTTTCGAATAAGTGCCCACACTTCTTCATCATTCTTCCATTCCTCCCTTGCTTCGTTTATCCAATCTGGTTGGATAATAGAAATGGTGCACAACAATGCTTCCACATCCTCATCCTATCTTGAGAGTGCATCTGCCACCACATTTTGCTCCTTTTTTGTAGATGACTTCAAAGTCATAACCCAACATCTTTGTGACCCACTTTTTTTGCTCTTCAGAGGATAATCTTTGTTCTAAAAAGTATTTAAGGCTATAATGATCCGTTTTTACCTTGAAGTGTCTTCCCATTAGGTAGGGTCGCCATGTCTTAAGTGCATGGAGTATTGCCAACATTTCCTTCTCATAAATAGCTTTGCTTAAAAACTTTCCCTTGATTGGACGACTTTCAAAAGCAATGGGTCTTTCATCTTGCATTAGAACAGCACCAATTCCATTTCCTGAAGCATCACATTCCACAATAAAGGTTTTTGTGAAGTCCGGTGTAGCTAAGACCGGTGCTTGGCACATTGCCTCTTTAAGATGTTCAAAGGCCTTTGTTGCTTCTGGAGTCCATGAAAATGCATCTTTCTTCAATAATGTTGTTAGAGGTGCTGCTATTCTCCCATAATTCTTAACAAACTTGCGATAATACCCTGTCAACCCGAGAAATCCTCGCAGATGCCTTATGGATGTGGGGATCTTCCATTCCTTAATGGCTTTAATTTTGCTAGGGTCTACCTTAACTCCTTCATGAGATACAATATGACCCAGATATTCCACCTCCTGGACTCCAAAGAAACATTTGGATCTTTTTGCATATAATTGTTTCTCCTCCAATAGTTGTAACACCCTGTCAACATGTTTAACATGATCCTTCCAAGACTTGCTGTAGATTAGTATATCATCAAAAAATACTAACACAAATTTTCTAAGGAATGGTTTGAAAATTGAATTCATCAAAACTTGAAATGTTGAAGGTGCATTGGTAAGGCAAAAAGGCATGACCAAAAATTCATAATGACCCTCATGAGTTCTAAATGCTGTTTTCGGAATGTCTTCAGTGTTCATTATGATTTGATGATATCCTGAACGAAGATCCAACTTGGTGAAGTAAATTGATCCATGCAATTCATCCAGTAATTCATCAATGACAGGAATGGGGAACTTATCTTTAATAGTGAGCTTGTTGAGCTCCCTATAATCTGGACACATGTGCCATGATCCATCCTTCTTGTGCACCAATACTACTGGAGTAGAGAAAGAACTTTGACTCAGTTGAATTATAACAGCCTCTAGCATTTCTGCAACCATACGTTCAATTTCACTCTTTTGGACATAGGGATATATGTACGGCCTGATGTTTGGAGGAACACTTCCTGGAATAAGATGAATAGCATGATCATGATCACGCATAGGTGGGAGACCTTTGGGAGTCTCAAATACCTTGGAATGATTGTCCAGGACTTTTTGGAGATCTGAGAAATAGATGATTCCGATGTGGAAACATCTAGTGAACATAATTGTGCAATTACACCTCTTTGCTCCTTTTTTAGAAGCTTTGTCATACCATTAGAGCTGATTATCTTTCCTGGTTTCCTTGCAATACCCCTTAATTCAACTTCCTTTCCTTCCGTAGAAAATTTGATGAAAAGTTCTTGAAAATTAAAAGCTATTGTACCCAAGGATTGTAGCCATTGGACTCCTAGTACAACATCAACACCTCCCATTGGAATGGAAAGCATTGGACTAGTCAATACATATTCTCCCATGGATAGCTTGATATTATGGCAGTTTCCAGAGAAATTTATTGTTCCTCCATTTGCAATCATCACTTGACACTCTGGTGCTGGATATAGGAAGCAATTCAATTCTTTTGCTACCTTACAATGAATAAAATTGCGGGTGCTTCCTGAATCAATCAACACTATTACCTTTTTCTTCTTGATTTGTCCTTGTATTTTGATGGTTTGAGGAGTGGTAATTCCTACCAATGCATTACAAGATATGGTCGGATTTATTTGTTCTTCATCTAGGCTTTGTTCCTGGAGTATATCCTCTTCTTTTGACCTTTCTTGCTCCTTTTCTTCTTCCTCTTCACAATCTATGTAGAATAATTTCTTCTCAGCACACTTATGACCTTTAGTGTACTTGTTATCACAACTGTAACAAAGCCCTTTTTCTCTTTTTTCTTCCAATTGTTGTGGTGTCAACCTTATAGGTTGTGGAAGACTAGGGGCAACAACACTTCCATCTTTATAGTTGTGAGTGGTATGCTTCCTTGTTGCCATAATTTTGCTTTCCATTTTTCTTGCTAACCTGAATGCCTTCTCTAATGAATCAGGTTCCCAAAGGCGAACATCATGTTGGATATTATCCTTTAAAGACCCTATGAACACATCAATCCTATGCTCCTTTGGAATATCTTTTACCCTTATGTTCAATTTTTGAACTCCTCAATGTGCTCCATTATTGAACCCTTTTGTTTGAGACTTATCAATCAGTTGGCTAAAAAAAGTGTTGCTTTTTGTATCCTCATAATGTGCTATCAATTCTTCCGTAAAAATTGCCCAAGTGATAAATTGTTTACGAGAGAAAAGCCATTGATACCATACAAACTGATTTGGTTCCAAATATAAAGTTGCCATACGTACCTTTTGTGTGTTTTGCACATTATTGAGATCGAAGAATTGCTCCATCTGTAATATCCATGTGGCGGGATCCTTGCCATCAAACTTCCTCATATCGATTTTTGGAACATGGTGAGTCTTTGATCCAACATTAGAGTCTATGGAATCATGATTAACATTTCTTTTGTTCTCATCATGAGTTTCCTTTAGTACCCTTTCACCCTTAGTGACCATTTCTTGTAGCAACTTATTCATATTTATCTTCAATTCTTCCATCTTATCATCCATGCCATCAGTTTTAGCGTCCATGCCATTCACCTTAGCTTCCATGCCATCCATCTTAGCTTCTACACCTTTCTTTAAACCATCCATCTTAGCTTCTACATCTTTCCTTAAACCATCCATTTTAGATTCTGTTGCTTTTTGTGCAAGTGACACTCGTTGCACTTGTTCTTGTAATTTTGATATATCATATAGCATTTCTTCTTCTTCTTCATGAGTCATGCTAGAGCTTTCAGGTTCCTTACTAGGTGTTTTATTTTCTTTCCTCGGGGCATTAGTTACTGATAATATTGCTCTATTATGCCCTTTGAATTCCTTCAAAATAAATTTTCAAACCAAGCTTAAGCAAAAATTTAAGAAAATCTACACACCATTTTTCACTTTATAGGAGCTCGATATTGCCTCTGATGTATCTCTGTACTTTTCGATCATCTAGTTCTGAATTTGTGACCTGCAATAGCCCTATGTGTCCTCTTTCCAATGCCACAAGTCTGACCCAAATTGGATTCTCCAATGAAGAGTTATGAAAAATATCCCACAGTGACTTGATTACAGACTAGTTCAGTAGAGCGAACTTGTACGACGTGCCACAAGTCATGGTTTCGACCTTTGGATCTAAAAAAATGAATACAAGAAACTACAGTCCGTCCTCTTTCTATACCTTCTTACGAAATTTCAATCCGATCCCCAGAGAAAAAGTTATGAGGATTTTCCCCAGGTCACCTGTTTTGAATGTAATTCAGGAGTCTGCAAAAAGACCAACTTCCTCAGATCATATCTCCACAAATATCATGCGAAAAGCTCTGAAATTCGGACCCAAGGTTCAGTGTGATTTATTCTCAAATGATTTTTTTTTGCGACTTCTGAAACGTCACAGAAAAAAAGTTATAGCGAAAATTCCACGATGACCTGTTTGGAGCAGCGAAACCCTAGAATCCAAAGCTCTGATACCAAATGTTATGAAACCAGCTCAAGAAAAGATAGAAAAGATAGATCAACGCCTTAGAATTCAGCCTCTTCGAGGGGGCAACCTCCTTTACATTACATAAATGAACAGTTCTTGGATGATTCAAATGACAAAACCTCCTTTCTATATATAGGAGTCTAAGGAGTCACAATATAATCCAACTGACCTAACAATAATAATATAAAGCCACAAAAATAACAATAGATGGATTCTATGGGGCACAGTAATAAAAAAATGGGGGCAATAGGGGCACAACAATAATAATAAGGGGTATAACTACAATATTAATGGGGTAATCACTAGTATTATAGGGACCCAACATTTTCCTTCCAATTAAAAACTATAATGCTAACACCAAAACTTTCTTTAAACAAATACCTCAATTTTTTTGTCGATAAGATTCAAGTTTTTTAGGATGCATTGATATTGAATGCCCCTTTCCTCCACTACGTAAGCAATTAATTCTTTAGATCCTAGTCATGCTAAAAATATTAGTAGTTTCGCATCTAGAAAACCTTGGGTTTGGAATCCAACCTTATATTTTTCCTATATCAATGCTTTATATACTTTTCTCCTTTTTTCTTTCACTACAAATTATATATTTTGAATCTCCTCCTTAATTGTAGGAAGGAATCTGGAATAAAAGAACCTCACTGCTTTTTTATTTCCTTGTCAACCATATTTGAGTAATGTGGGGGATAATAGGGACTTGGGTTTTTGAAGATAGCCTTCACCCTTCCTCAAGCCCCTTTCCTTTAGATTCAAGGCTAGTCCTGAAACAAATTTTGACATGTTTAACAACCAAGAGGAAGAGGGATAGTTGAATGATTGAGGGAGCATGGAATTATGAAAAATATTGAAAAAAACAACTAGATTATGGTAACACATAAAGAAATAGGAGTTCCCAAGGCCAATAACTTCTAGTAATTCAACATCTATAAGACTAGAGTTTTTGAGGTATATGAATACAAAAATCAGCTTGTGGTTGATAGCTTAATGATGAAAATAAATTTATAAGATGAAACCCACTAACGAAAAACAAAAAATAGTGCAGAGAAACCAAATTTTCTCCCTCCGCAATTCTTCAAAGAAACTAGGAACATTCAAACTCAAGTTAAATTTCCAACCAACACACCTAAACATTATGAAACATAAAAATGAACCAAAGGTAGCCATTTACTATATTGGAATATTGAATATGGTGTGGAGGTGTTGTGACTATGCCCAATTTCAATATTCTTGGAACAAACAAGATCTCCCTTTTCCTACACAAAATTGGCATCCACAAGAAGAACAGTAATCATAAGAACCCTAAGCCTTATTTTTCACATTATGTTAGTTACCATTATTTCCCCCATCTCGTTTCTTGATTTAATGGTTGGATAGACTAACTTTGACATGAGAGCCCTCATATTATACCTAAAAACTTGCTCCACCATATCTTGAGCATGTGTGCTCTCTTGGAAACATGCTTACTATTTTCACTAACCACATGGAGAGTTTTGTAGAAATCCCATATGTCAACCCATTTGGGTGATCCTTGTTCATATTTTTGATATGGAAGTAATATTCTCTTCATTTGTTAGGAGTATTCAAGTTCTTGGGTAATTGAATATCATGGTGTGCTAGCTTCACTCCTTCATACTAGATTATCTACCTAACCATTAACATTTTTATGAACATGGGAAATAATGATGTTTGGAATTGAATTAATTAGATCCATGACTTACCAAAATTTTGTAGAGAGATTCTAATTACTAAAAAAATTGTCTAGGTAGGATACACAAATTATTCTAGATATAGCTTGTTGGGTATGTGTTATATTCTTTGCACAAGATGTAATGGGAAGGGGGTCATGAGGGTGGTCACATTAGGAGTAGTAGCCCTTAAGAAAGGCCCCAAAGGGACTCAAAGATAAAATAATTAATAAGATTTTATCGAAAAATATTGTCGTTATTATTTTCGTCTTTGGTGTTTTTATGATGCAATATTTTGTGGTCCATGGTAATGTAATTACAATTAAGGAGCTACAATTATATTTTAATTGAGGTTTAAATGGATTATGGGTTTTGGATTTTGTAGGATCATATATATTGTATTCTAAATAATTAATTTGAATGATGAAAAATAAAATAAAGGTGTGATTCTAAACAATTAATTGGTTTTCCCATTTTGTGTTTTTAAGGTAATTCTTTGTGTTGTATGTGATCGACCATTGTTTTACTTTTCTATTTATTTAAAATATATGTATGCATTGGATTATTATATAAGGTTTAAAAATTATAGATATTGTATAATGACTAATGAATCTTTTTCCACCACAAGGTGCATCTTGCACAACTTGAATGGACCTAATGATTAATAACATGAGTTTCTACCTCATAGGTCATAGGTTCAAATCTAAAGGGGGTAGAGTATGTACACTTCTATAGAATTTAGTATTCAAATAAATAATATGAGGGGGTTCCCTTTTCCCATAAAAAGGGTGTATCATACACCAATTTGGTGTTTGGCTTGGTTGCAACCTTAAAATTAGATTATTATTTTTATTATCATTTATACAAAGCTAGTGTGCCACTTGCATACCATTCAAAGGTAGTGAGTTGAACTACATTGTTGGTAGTTTGATCAAATTAGAGACATAGATGAAGTTAATGGCTATTGATTCATCTCTAAACAAACAAACCCACCCCCTCACCCTCACCCTTTCTAGCCTTAGATTACCTTTACAATACCCATCCAAAATAAGCTTGATAAAACTACTTGGAGGTCCTGCCCATTTTTCTTGAGAAAATTTCTTACTACATTTTTGAGTTTAATAAAAGAGAGAAGGTATTTCTTAACATAAAACCATAAAAAATATTTTTCTTATTACCTTGAGGATGATTGGCTCCATTTGACAGGGAAAGGAGTTCATTGATTTTTGAACTATGAGTGTGAATGTTGTTCCAAATACCTTCCCTTCCTTATTGTTTCCATTTAAATATACAATGATTTCTCTCCTTATGTACTACCATAACGAAAAAATAAGGAGGTCATTTTAAGATTTCTTTAGAATCAAGTTGTCATATGGTAATGATCTCTTGTTATCCGAGGTGTAATTGATGCTATCCCTCATGCAATTAGATTTTTTAAAGAGAGTAGCTTCCATGTCCCATAGAATGATAACCTCTAGGCATCCATCAAATAAATGTTTCATTGTTTCTCCACCGGCTCTACACATGTAACATATTGGAGGTCCTTCAAAACCTCTTTTGGTAAGTTTATCCCATGTGAAATTTTTATTTCACACTAAGAGTGAATGGAAGGTTGAGAACTTGGTCCAAAGCTCTAAGGTCCACACCTTTTCCCAAGTAGTTCCTTTCTCTATCGTGTTATATTTTACTTCCATGTTGTGGGCGTGTTTTATGCTAAAATTATCATCTCCTTGATGACCGTAACTTAGGATATCCATACTTGTATCACAACAGGTCTTCTTGTGATGCAACTAGATATCGATGGACAACCACCTCTTCCACTGTCTTAATCATTCTCTATCTTCATGGTATTTTTTCTATGATTTTTTGGGTCCCAAAATTTTGAGACCATTTTGAGGCCCTAAATGATGTTTCTTGGGAATTTGAAAATTTTAGTCCTTGAATAATTCTTTCCAACGAGCTATTTTGCACCCTAAACATATATTGTATGTGGAAGTTTCACCCTGGGGAGTTGATGTACTAACCACCTCGAAGCCTGTAAAAATTTTGGAATTTCATCTTATAGGGTTAGGGTTTTTAACCTTTAGGGTTATTTATTTATTTTAAAATTCCATTCTTTTTGCCTCTTGTAATATATTTCTTGAATGCACATAGTCACCATATCTATTATTCAAAGATAACTACCACCATTCTAGCCATTTCTTGTTCTACGATATTCTACTATTTCATTTATTAATAAAAGTTGGGTTTTCACCATATTATTGTGCTTCATGTTTTATTTATCTATGTTTGTTTCATTTCCTTTCCCGCATTTCATGTCATTCCTTGTACAACCTCGATTAGTAGTATTAGAGCAATCTCCTCCATGTTATTTTTTGTTGCATGTCCTCGATGAGGTCAAGGTACAGAGGGTTGGGTATCAAGCTATCTTCACTTGGGAATAATAACTCTCACTAACCCAAGTGGCATCCCATGGTAGAAGAAAATATATATTACAGAGTGGGAGATCCTATAAAAGATATTGGTTAAGGAAGAACTTATATGATAGAGGAATGAGGTGATGGAAAATTTTTCCTAAATCCTTCAAATACTTCCAGCAATAATCGAGGCATCTTCTACAAGTGGAAATTTTGGAGATGTGATTCAAGAATTTCCAAAAAGTATCATTTAGGGCCTCCAAATAGGCCTAAAATTTTGGGAACCTTAAAATCATATAAAATTACTAAGAATATAGAGAACCATTGAGATGGTGGAAGAAGTGGGTGACCATTGATATCCACCTAGATAATCATAAATTTAGGATAGATTGTCTTGCTTATTTGGTTATCCAAAGTAGTGATTCTTCCCACAAAATCCACATTTCACTAGTGCCTAATTAAGTGCCAATTTTCATCCATTGTTGGTGGCCATAACTTATTTTCATGTCAAATAGGTTGGTGCTATATTATTGGAGTAGTGGTTGGGTTCCTACCTTAGACTTCTATTTCTAAGGATCACCCTAAGAAAAGTCTAGATGGGCCTACCCTAATTTCTAAAAGTAGTGTTTTTGGAATAATGATTTATTGTTCCAGTGATTTCTCCAAATGAGTGAGTCTAAAAATATCCCTTTATAATGAAATGTTATTCTCATTGAGGTTACCTGCATGTTTTACCTTCTATATTTTTCTACAAAGATATTCCTTGATCTTTACCATCACCATCAAGTCTTGATAGCAACTACTTTTCTCATCACTACATAGCCTTTAACTCCCAACCCTCCTACCCACCTGGGTAGACAAATTATGTCTTAGGCTACTAGGGCCCATTATCTTTACCTAATGAGTCCTCCCCAAAGAAAGGATATCAAATATCTCACATGGCATTAAGAATTTTCACAAGTGTAACTAAAATAAAGAAGAGATAAGGTGGCATTACCTAGAGAATTTATTTGAATAGGTAATTTTTATAGGGGGTTAAAAAGTTGAAGGTCAAACTATTAAGCTTGGCTTCCAATTTGGACAGAAGACATTCCAAAGAAGCACTTCTTAGGGATTTTTCTTGAAGGGGGGAGCTAAATATTTAGATGGAAAGGAACCTTTTTAGGAGCCTAGGATTCTTGTGATATTACTCTATACTATTAGGAGGTATTAAAGAAGAACATCATTAATTTTTTTATTTGATCATATCTCTATTGTAGTGAAAACCCAACACCCCCATTTTTGACTTATTTATTTCAAATAATGGGGACCCTTTCCATAATTGTTTTTGCTAAATCCCCTTTTTATATTTTCTCTTAGTTAAATGTCCTATAATTGCCATTTTTTTTCATCAGATTTTTATTTTGATTGCTTAATTAAGTTTGAATTTTCGCTAGCTTTCCATCGGTACTTATTTCATCTCATTTGGTTACATAGTTTGCAAATAGTGCTCATCTGAAGTTCGATAATTTTTACGGCCTGGGTTAAAAAAATGTACAATATATATTATTTTAGTTTTCTGTAAATAAATTAGTAATTGATTGTAAATATTAATTCCTAGTCAATTTTCACTAATTTCTTCATTTTTGACTAATGGTCCTATGAAATCGCCCAGCCAAATTGTAGAACTGTTAAAATTATGTGTTTTCAGGATCTCGGTAATTTATTCCAATTCCTAATTTTAAAAACATTACGAGAATTGAAATCTAAAATATGCAAATTGATATAATTCATTTTGTAGGCTTTGTAATTACCAAATTCGACCCCACTTCACCTCACCTCCTCCCTTTACAAAATACCCCATGTAAATTTACCCAATATAAAAAGTCCCGATATTTTTGATATATCTGATATCAGAATATAAAATATTAGGTTTTTTTGTTTGGTGCACATATTAAAACTTACAATATTTCATTTCTTCCGATGTCTAAGTTATATCATGACTATTTATTTATAACCTAAGGTGTTGGTCTCCTTATGACTCCCGCTCCTCTGTCACGTGGCCCTCCTCCACCTTATGACTCCCACTACATTAAAGGTTCCTGCTCTTCTTATTTCAAAGCCACGTGAGGTTTAAATATTTTGTTCCAATTAAATTATAATATATTATATATTATTTATAATTATAATTATAATTTTATATAATTTAATTATGATTTTAAATATAATATAATTATAATTATAATTAATTATAATTTTTAATTAATTAAATTTTGTTTAAAATTAATTTGTAATTAATTAATTTAATTTTGTAAATACAATTAAATTAGTACTAATTAAAAAATATTTTTGATTTATTTTAAGATTATATCTTAATTAAAATTTCTTAATTTTACCCGAGGCTGCAAATTTTCCTGAAATATTGCCATTTTGACACTTCAACTTTGGGAGCTCATAAGTTGAGTTTTACTTGGACAAATGAGAACCAAGATGACTTGTTGGATATATAAAATCATGGAGAATAGTTTTGAAGTTGTTGCACAATAATATTTAATCATTTAATAAGTCTTGATCCAAGACACCCTTAGACTCTTAGACTCTTTGCTTCTCGCTTCTACCTTGCTCTTCTTAGTTCTTTCTTACCCTTAGCGCCTCACTCTATTTATGCAATCCCATGGTCTGTGGACCATGGGTAGGCCGACATTACATTACAAAACTAGGGCAGACAACCCTGTGACTCTATCATACATTTCACGCTCCACGCCTGCAATTCGCTGAGTCTTTACAACAATATCGGGTCAAAACTTGGGCTTTGAGACCCAAAACATGCCTTGAGGGGATTCCATGCCCAACAAACCCCCAACACAAACATCGTGACTTGCCCTCGTGTCACTCGGTCAGCATGGTGATCTTGGCGCAGAGTCCCTCCAACTATTCTCGAACTATGCTAAGGTTCGCAACGCACTGAGCTACTACTTGCTGGACCTACTGCATCCACTGTTCCGAGACTTCTGTATCTGAACTACTTCTATACATTTATACTTGTATCTACTACATATGTTTATAGTCCTATGCCTTTGTCCGGATCCTTGGAGCGTGAAGACTGTGCTTCTGCCAGCTAGTCAGGTAGTCGGCTCACCCATGTAGGGCTTCAAGAAACTGCCATTCACTTTGGCTGGGAAGGGTTTTCCATTTAGTTTGACTAGATGGACCGTGCCTCCATCTGTGACCTCCTTAACCACGTATGGTCCCAACTAATGCATTCTAAACTTTCCTGGGAATTTTTCAAACTTACTGTCATACTGCAGCACTAAATCATTTACCTTGAAGGTGCGCAACTTAATATGGTGGTTGTGCCAGGCCTTTTCATGTTGCTTTTGTACCTACTGATGAAAACCAGCCAAGAATCGTTCCTCCTCAAGTTCTTCCAATTGTGTGAGCCTTTCCTCCAAAGCTTTGCAGTCGGTCATCCCTGTGAGCGTTGTTATGTGAAAACTAGGTATGATATATTCCATCGGCATGACAGCTTCCACGCCATAAACTAACCAGTAAGGTGTTTGTCCCATCAGTTTCTTGCACATTGTCCTGTAAGCGCATAGCACTATAGGTACGCGTAGGTCCCAATCTCTTCGCTACACGTTGCACACTTTGGTTAGCATAGTCTCTAGTATTTTGTTGAATGCTTACACTGTCGCATTGGCTTGTGGGTGATACTATGTACTTTTCTGATGATACACCTAGAACTCTTCTGTGAGTGCGCTGATGGCTTCGTTTATTTAATGTGTACCGCAATCACTCATTAAGATTTCCAGACAGCCAAATCGGATCAACATGTTTTCAAACAAAAACTTCGCAACCGTAGTGGCTGTGCAGTCTTTGACCAGCTATGCTTACTCCCATCGTATCAAGTACTCCATCATGGTGATGATGTAGCATGTGCCCATTTTTCCCTGAGGTTTGATAGGTCCCACAAAGTTGATTGCCCATTTCTCGAATGGCTGCAACATCATTTGTGGATTCATCGGCATCTCATCCCTCCCTGATGGTTTTCTGGTCCCTTGACATATATCACAGGCCTTATAGTGTGCCTTTGAATCCTGGTGAAGGGTTGGCCACCACAACCCTATGCAAATAATCTTTTATGTGGTCGCTCGTCCTACATAGTTTCCTCCTGCAGCACCCCCATGTGCTTCTGCAAGGATCTGACTTTATTCAAATTTAGGTACATACCTTCGCAATATCTCATCATTTCCCATTTTATATAGGTGCCCCGCGATGACAGAAAAGTTTGCCGCGCGCACCACCAATTCCTTCTTCTGTTGGACGGAGTATTCCTTCAACATGGTCCTTGTTGTTAGAAAGTGGATTATATCTTCGAAGTGTCCATCTGTGATGGGTACAACAAAGAGTTGTGCATCAAGGAATCCTTCCTCCAAACTTGTAGGTTCCTTACCTGTCTCAATATGCGACAAGTGATCCAGTCCTGCATTCAGGAATCTAGGTTTTACCATGACCTCAAAGTCATATTCTTGGAACAATAAGAGCCACCTACATATGTGCCCCCCCAACAAAGTCTTATTGACCAAGTACTTTAGCGCGAAATGATCTATATACATCTTGAAATGTCCTCCTAACAAATAGTGTCGATATTTTTGGAGCGCGTACAACATCGCCAACCCCTCGTGCTTGGTTGTGGAATAGTTCCTCTTAACTTTGAACAATCTACAATTTGCAAATGCCATAGGGTGATCCAAGCCCTCTCTGCCCTCTTGTGTGAGCACTGCTCCCAGAGCGATACATGACGCATCAACATGGACATGAAACTCGGCATCCCATTTTGGGAAGACCAGGATCAGAGCGGAGGCTAATTTCTCCTTTAAGACATCCAAGCTCTTCATGCAATCATCATTCCAGAAAAATGTGACATCCTTTTTCAATAGTTTCTCCATCGGCACAGTGATTTAGGCATAGATTTTGATGAACTTCCTATAGTACCCTGTGTGTCCCAAGGTAGCGCGCAGCTGTTTAACACTTTGCAGTGCTTCCAAATTTAGAATCACTGCAATCTTCACAGGGTTTGCCATTAGTCCCTATTTGCAGACCACATGTCCCAATAGGTTCCCAAAGGGAACAAGGAATGTGCACTTCTTAAGGTTCAGCGCAATCTGGTGTCATCGGTAAGTATCCAGCATCAAGCATAAGCTTGCTACGTGGTGCTTAACCAATCCAAAGACACTCCAATCATCCCGATAGACCTCCAAGAACTTGTGGATGTATTCTTTGAATGTGACAACAATGATGCGTGAAAAGATGGTTGGCGCATTCTTCAACCCAAACGGCATAACGGTATATTGAGAGCATCCCCATTCCATTGCGAAGGCTGTCTTGCTCCTGTCTTCTAGCATGATTTTGATCTAGTGGTACCCTGAGAACCCATCTGTGAACGAGTATGCTTCCTATCTGCCAACATTTTCCAATACTTCATCTATCAACAATGTCGGGAATGGGTCGTGTACATAGGCGTCATTCAGCTTCTTGAGGTCCACGCATATTCTTATTTCACCCTTCTGCTTTTTCTCCTGTACTACCATACATCGCACCCAGTCGAATTCTTCCACCGGCTCAATAGTTCTGGCTACGAACATTTTGTCTAGTTCTACGTGGACCTTTTCCTTATACTTCAGATTCAAGCGGTAAGGCCTCTACTTGACCAGCTTCGCGTCAGGTTTTAGGGTGATCTTCATCATCCCTAAGTCGCTAACGATCCCTTTTAAATCCATAATTTTGGTCGGGAATAAGTCTTGGTACTCACGGAGTAACTCAGTGACCTTATCCACCGTGGCATTATCCCAATAATCATCGAGCATTGCATACTTTGGTTCAGCCTCTGTCCCAATGTTTACCTGCTTCGTTTTTAGCGGCGCAGTGATGTCAAGATCTTCAATCAATGGTCCTCAAACTTTGCAACAGCCTTCAATTTCTAGAATGTTAATTTTCCATGGATCCCCATCATCTTCCTCAATATTTACATTGTAACACTCCAGCGTGCAGCTCAGCTGGGTCGCCCATTCCGGCTGAAGCACTTCCATTGGCTCTTGGGGTATTTTGAAGATAGCTGATTTTACTACTTGTAGCGCATCATCAAAAGTATCCCACCAACAATATTTGAATGTGAAGATTAACAGGAATACTTCACGCAAAATATCCCATTTTCTCGTGCCATGGCAGAGCTCTGTCTCAGTATACCAATTCATGGGTATCATATCCAAGGTGTGATAGAATAGATGCACCCACTTAGGTTGGGGTTCTTCCTCGTAGACTTTGGTCCATTTCGTGAGGTGTCCGTGTGGATCATCCCATCTATCATACTTGTCTGTTAGCCTCATTCATGGTTTCCCAAATCGTAGGCACATCATCCTTCTGCATCCCCCCCAGTCCTTAAAATTCTGCTGGTGTGTACCCCATCACCTTGCAGGTGTAGTGCACAATACCCATTTTAGAGCGTTGAAACGCTACTGTTCTGGCCCTTCTCTCTCAAACTTGTTCAGGAAATCATCCACCATTGTCAACCTATCATACATAGCCAAGTATCTTACCTCTATTGTCACGCAACACAGTGACCTTATCATCATGTTGTAGTTGAGTGTGGTTACCTCGTGTAACCGGTTCTGCCATCGTTCTATTTCCTCATCCAAGTTTGAGGTACAGGAGCTTTCGCGCTCCCACGAAATCCTGCCATCCACTGTAGGATTCACCCAATCCTATTCCCAAGCAGTTATTTTGTACATACATTCTAGATCGTCATCACTCTCATTATCACACACTGGCTTTATGTAGCACGATCCTTTTGCAGGGTCTAAAGATACTACTACGCGTACTGAATTTTTCTCAAAAATCATCTTGCGCTTCTTTAGATATATTACTCCATTCATGTCAGTGGCGCAATAAATTCCTAGTAGCACAGGATAGGGATTGTTGTCATCAACAATCTCTATCACTTTGATATCTACCATTATTCCTTGTAATTTTTCCATCGATAGGATCTTTTGTTGGTTCACCATTCGCAATTGAATAGGAGACCATTACAATGCGGGCTTGCCCATGCACTCCCATGCCTACTTTGGTAGGACGTTCGCATCTGATCCTAGATCCAAAATCACTTGATCCATTTCATATTCTCCAATTTGCACAGTCAATCTCATCTCCCTTCCTGTTCGCTTTCTGTGTTCCCGAGCTTCCGGACTACGTGCGATTCCCCCGATCTAGCACATCTAGTGATGAGTTCTTGCAGCCCTTTCACCACTTTGTTGTCATGCAGCAGCTTCATGCATGTATCCAGAAAGGTAGTGAGCATTGATGGGTCCATCTCCTATTCTGGTTGTCTTTACTACCTGAAGTGGAGGCCTCTGTGAAGCTCTTCTTAGCTTCCATGAATATCTCCTTCGCGCGCTCCAAATCAAACTCTGGTTCCTTTGTTGGAGCCTTGCAAACCCAGGCACTCTCTTTGGACTTCTTTCCCTTGTGATCTCCTATCATGATACTACTTCAGAGCATGATGTTTACATTCGGGTCCTCCTCGCATGGCTCAGACCTCATCTTTTGTAGGTTCTGAGTCGAGGGAGGCTGAAGTGTTCCTTTATCACGCAACCTGGCTATCAGTGTGGGGCAGTCCTCCATCTCATGATCAAATTCGGTACAATATAAACATGATCCTCTCATCGGATTTGTACAATCACGGGCGTAATGCGCTGGTCCTCCGCAATTGTAACAAATCAGCTGTCTGCGGCCCCTTCCTAGTCCCATTCCCCCTCAACCTCGTCTGTGCCCTTGAAATCCAGTGCGCACCATCCCTGCATTTTGATCGAGGACTCGTGTTTCAGTCTCAACTCTGTAGGTAGGAGTTTGATTCATCATCATTTCGTTACTTTTACAGGTGCACTCATCATGTCCTAATGACCTACAGAAATTACAAAACAACTTCTAGGACATCTGCGTATACTTCTGTAATAGGTGGTAGTTATCTGTAGCATGCTTCCCTCCTATCTAAAAAATTGTGCACCATAATGCAGGTGCCATTCTCGGTCCTGCTTGTGCCTCTAGTCTCAATCGTGTCAACCCTGCTCTCGCTAGGTAGTTCACGAAGACCGGACAATGGTCCTTATCATGTCCTTGGCCTTTGCACTTTATGCACCATACCTCCTCGTGCACTTCTGGGTGGGCTTTCATGTCTTGTTTCAAGCTTTGCATCTCCAAACACAAGTTCTCTAACTACACGTGGATCTGTTGGACTCCCAGGTTAGGATCTTGTATCGGGGTCTCGTGCAGTCTCATTGCGATCTCCAACACTTCAGCCTGAGTGGATAGCTTCTACTGTGACAGTGCGGTCCTTATATGCAGCGTTAATGATGCTACGAACCATGTGCAGTGCTACCCATCCATTAAGGTCATATTGGATTCATGAATCATACCCTTCAGTCTCTGATCCTGCTCCTAGGGGGTCTCGCCTGGAAGCATCGCGATTTCCTTAAACCTGATAATCGACTATGTCTTCAATTTTGGCCTACTAAATTGTTTATTTAGCATAGCTTGGATATCCACGATTCCTATTTTTGGATTGTCATTGGAATGCTTAATGTACCATGTTAGTGCGTGATCCTGCAAGGCACTGACCAATGTTGCTTTATTTATTTTGTCATCCATGACCTCTTGCGCTTCCCATATAGCCTTTACCACAAACCAAAATTGGTCCGGATCTTCATTCCCTACTCCTTTGAACATCCGAAACTTTATCGCACTCGCCATATTGAATTGTGGTGGTGGCAGAGGTGGTGTGAGCGGAGATGGGGGTGAAGATGGTGAAACTGGTGGTGGTGTAGGTGGGGGTGGTATGTGCAAGATTCGTTGCCTTATCAGACTGACTGCACTCCTTGGTGAAAATTTCGAGATATCTTCCTCACTTTCTTGTCGACATGAAATCAAGGGGCTCGTTTCTATCTTTGCACTACCTTTTTTTCTATAGATCCTTCCACTTTGCGTAGCCCCAAACATCAATTTCGCATAACCCATTTTTCACACAGTAGCATCTTAATCCAAGTGTTCAAAGATTTAATGTACTTACCTTGCGGTCCTTTGAGGAAGCATTTTTCCGCCTCACTGTAGCTGACTGAAGTGTCTACCGTGAACCCTCCTATAATTCGATCAAGCCAATGGTCCACAGCGCACGTGATTTTATCTTCTGATGCTTCTAGTCTGTGCACCAACTCTGGAGTCCACACAATAGGTTTGTTGAGCCTACACCTTCCTTGACTATCTGGTAACTTTGCGATCCAATCGTACAACTCAGAGGGGAAGGACACAAAGAAAATTTTGTGGATTTCCGTATATAAGTAGTGCTCTAACCACTCCTCCTTCGATACTCGTGGATTCTTGTTTTCCTGCATCGCGAACTCATGAATTTTTGTGTCTATCCACTCTTCAATTTATTTCTTTGTCGGATTCCAGTGACACGACATCAGAAATATCTTATGCAGATCCTGGTCCCGGCAACAGAACCATTTTTTGGCTTGTTGGGGCCTGACGTAAGTTCAGAGGTGATTTAGCCAAACAAATCCCGGTACTACTAGCCCTTTCGACAATAGTCCATGGAGCGTGGACTGAGGTCTGACCTAAAGTGGTATGGCAGGGTGCTAGAACTAGGTTTCTGCACCCTGGAGATGTCTAATGAGTTCAAGTGGTTCGCGTTTCGTCCCTATGCACACGTCGCTATGCGCACTTTCCCGTACCTCGCAGCCTGAGGTGTTGCCTTTGTGCAACCCTACTCGGGGGCCAAACATTGTTATTATCAAAGTCCTTACTGATATTCCAATTTTAGTTGATTATCTTAGTCTACTTGCATGCTTTAAGTTATACTTAACAATATAAACCATTCATACAGGTGTGCGTAGTAAATAAACAATATACTTGCAGTTTATATCAAACATGCAATAACCCAAGAACAAATACACATAATTAAGATAAAACTTCTCTTTATTATTTTCGTCGTCGGTTTCAGACTCGACTCCACCCTGCGCACTCAGCTGTAGGGGTCCACGCACTTAGCTGCAGAGCCTTCTCCTACCCTATGACCCAAGACACCCTTAGAATCTTAGACTTTTTTCTTCTCGCTTCTACCTTGCTATGCTTAGTTCTTTCTTAACCTTAGAATCTCACTCTATTTATACAATCCCATGGTCCGCGGACCATGGGTTGGCCGACATTACATTACAAAACTAGGGTGGACAACCCTGTAACTCTATCATACATTTCGCGCTCCACGCCGCAATTCACAACATATTTACAACAATATCGAGTCAAAACATGGGCTTGAGCCCAAAACATGTCGTGGAGGGATTCCATGCCCAACAGTCATCATGTCTTTCTCCT